>FR989882.1:11800000-12301275 GCA_905404145.2 Biston betularia
AATAAACGCTTATCTTAGCTTACCTTTAGATCTCCAACCTTCTCGAACATTCCCTCGACATCCACATTAACGTCCAATTCCTGATCTCCCAACAGCATCTTACGAACAGCCTCCATGCCTGGGGCAGCTAATAGCTGCTGCAGCGACTCCAGGCCCTGTCGGTGGCTGGAGATGGACTCCAAGGAAGGAAAGGCGGAGGAGAACGACTGGACCAGACCAGCCATGCTGACCATGCCAGCGAAAGTAGAGTTGGCCTGAAACAAAAATTATTTATGTATTAGCTCTATTTGATATGTTATTTTCCTTTTATTGTGTGTTGTTTAATAGTAAGCATCAACTTAGTATATTTTAAAATTAGCGCAAGTTTTAGCGTCCTCTTTTACCTTCTGAATGATCCTAGTGACAGCGGGTCGCGGCGGGGTGTACAGTATGCGGCCCATGATTAGAGGCTTTACGAAACTCCATAAAATCTTGCCTCCTTCCATACTGATCACATCCTTGTACATGCTGCGGCAGAAGTCGGCTGGAGAAGGAAAATACTGGTTAAAATAAGATAAAAACTGGACTCTATGATATGATCTCTATCTCTATAAACAGACTTGGTCATATGACGCAATTGATTACGCGCAATAAATCGGTCTATTCATAACATTTTGCTTTGAGAAGGACGTTAACACATGGTTCCAAAAGTGCAGTGTAATCAATTTTTAGCAATGGTCGCGCAGCTAACTGTACTTGACCTGCCGGTGAAGGAAATTACCGTTTCAGTACTCGGCTTGCTAGCTACCAACCTTGCCTTAAGTTGAAAATCAAAGCTCACTTAAGAGCTAGTTCCATTTCTAGGAGTATTTACTATCTTCCATCACAGCGCCACTTAACATCGAACGAGCCGTGTTCAAAAACTTAGGCAGTCAATTATAAAAAAAGTTATTTATTTTTTGATTTTTGCAGAAGATGTGTAGCGATTGACATTTAGGTTTGAGCTAATATTATTTAAAAACATGATGCTGGCTACACACTTACAATTAGGCTGGCAAGAGAGTAAGCCAAGTTCAGAGTTTACTTACTGGGTAGAGCGTCAAGTTGTGCCTGATCAGGCGCGGTGGTGAGGTCAGGCGCGCTGATGATGCTGCGTATGATGCGAGGAGTCGCAGCTGAGAAGGGTTTCCCACAAAGCATGGTGCCAACATCAGCTAGGAATTCAGGCGCTGAGGAAGAAATTAATTTTCTTTTGGATATAGACACTAATATTACTATTTGTTTGATATGATTGTAATATTGGTCCCGTCGACAATACAATCGAGCTAATCTAATAGGACCAGGCGATAGTTACTCACAGCTCACTAAACTGCCGACCGAGGTGAAGTCCTTTAAGCTTGCGAACAGCGGTTCCTGATTGAGCGTTTCCAGGGCTCCTCCGAGGCTGTCCTGGAGGGACGGCAATAAGGCTGCCATGCGAGGGAATCGCTCCATAACTTGTGACCCTTCATCCAAAGTCAGGTCTGATGCGGAGTATAGTATGGTGAGAAGATGATTTTTCACCTATAACATAAAAGTTGATTGCTATCCGACATTCCTTAAAGAGTAAAAACTACATGATAACATTAAAAGAGTAAGTAGATCACTACAGAAAAACCAGCTGTTTAGTTAATTTTGTAGTAACCGATTTTTTACATGAAGCAGCTTATTGATTAATTGGGAGTCTGGTCCCAGGTCCCACAGTAAAAGTTGTTCGTGATAACAAGGACAATGATATCTTATTTACATCTATATCTTACGTATATGAAGCAACAGATCTGATGCACATCTTCATTTGTTGGAGAAACACACGACAAGATAAGTAGTATTCGGTTCATTTAGATTCTAAACTTTCGTTTTTATGTTTAGGACTAGGATTTTGGTCAAGTAGTAAGATTAGTATCAAAATGTAATGAAAAATTACCTTGTCAATAATAAATTTCAAATCCATATTCCTTAACAGCACCATCAAGACTTCCTTTCCCCTGGAGTCAGACAGTTCGCAGAACTGTTCAACGGTAGCCGCTAGCACGTCTTCTACTGTCACTTCGTGCACGGTTGGCACGCTCTCTGTGTTTGGGAGGAGAATGAATGCCATTGCATCCATATCGCATACATAAGTTGATATGTGGAAGTTTGGCGCATTTGGTGACAAAACCTGAAATTTACGTTTTAGAAAAAGATTGTAATGAGTGCATTCTTTAAAGATAGCTTTATAATTACTCGCGTCAACATTATGTTTTGTACTTCGCTGCTGATGTTGGTTTTTGTTTTATTTTATCTTTATGTACATAATTATCTATATGTATTATTATGTATATTATAGCTAACACGTACGTCTATTAATGAATAGATATATATTTTACATACGAAATTTATGTATTATTTTATTAGTTTAAATTCGTAGAACTTTTTAGTGTTACATCTCTCGTCTGTTCTTAATCAGTAACGTGGTTTAAATTTTTGATTATCTGGTACATATCGCTTTTATCGATAAGACCACCACTTGTGGCACAAGCTCATAACATTATTTTATTTTCTGTACATTTTTAAATTTCTGGTGTGCACGATAAAGTGTTTCGATCAATGAATCGTTAGTTTATTTATACTCCGATCAATAACGTACCGGCTTGAGCTGTATATACCCGGCGTGAATCCTAGGAGCAGCTAGTGACCAAAAGTTAGTATTGTTGATGCCCAGTGCGCCCAGATCTGCTTCTACTGCTTCCGGGTCAGAGAACAACTGAGATACTTGTACTGAAATTAGAAAGTAGATTTAAGAAAATTTAGAGAATCCAAAATTTGCTTAATTTGACTGTGACAATAAAGTACACTTACGTCTCAGATCTTCTTCTTCAAGTAAGTAAGTCTTGAACTGGTAGAATACCCTCAAACCAGAAGAAATAGCGTTCAAGTCACCTGATAGTGAAGTACCTTTCAGAAGTGGACGCAATTCATCTAACAAACCCTGGAGACTGGAAGAAAAAATAAAAATAATTTGGTAAGTAAATTAAATTTATGTTGATATCTGTTGCGTTTCAAATTTTTAGTGACTTAAAACTGCTACCAATGGACAGAGCAAATATCTAATATTATTAAGATTTTCTGAAATACATAATTGTCCAAAATATATCAAACAAATTATATTTTAAATTTTTTTTTGTTGTGATTTAGCGATTTGAGTCTCATTTGTTATCGAAGTAATCCTTGAGGTACGCCAGCGTTCATTGCCAATTCACTAGATGAGCAGTGTGTAGAATAAAGCCTATAACATAGAAGTTGCCACCATGATGATGCTATCGTGCCAGACACTATCGAAAGCGTTGGAGAAGTCGATAATATTGGTGATGCTTTCAGTTTTTACATTTATTTCGATCGTAGTATGGGATTACTATACCTATTATTCGAAACGTCTTTTTACCTGTATACGATGCTATCGAAAGTATCATCTCCGAGTATGTTAAGCGCTAAGTCAAGAGTCCCCGTGAGCGACCCGGATACAGCGTTTTCAACGCCGAGCGTACTAGCTGTTCCAACTAGACGCGCTATATGAGACAGGAGATCTTCGACGTGATCGAGAATATTCCGCACGAACGTAAAGCGCCAGAATTCCGTTGATTGTAGAGATGGTAGCTGGGGAATAGAAATATCTTGTCATGTTTCCAATATTAGTTCTGTTTATCTTGACAAAGGTGAAAACTACAAATCTACTTAGGGTATAGAATTCAATCATTCAGATTTATTTATGAAAGTAATGATAAATCATTATATAAGTACAAGCAAATAAAAGCATGATTTAAGTAGTTTACATACCTACATAAACAAAGACACATAGTCACATATATACAAATAAAACAAAACCAAACAGTCATGACACATATTCCTGTACATAACTTACATCTTTCTTAATTTTCGTCATGTTCAAGTTGTTCATAATCACTGTGTAGATGTCACTGCAGTTATGGTCGTCGCAGATATACTGCCAACTGTTGGTGCGCAAGTGTAACAATTCTTCCAAATTGCCTTCTTTGCGGGCCTGACAATATAAGAAAATATAATAACGCTAATCATAAACAGTTTTCCAGATTTGCCGATCAAATTATTGTTGTTGCTACAGAACAAGACAATATCACGCGTCCGAGAAATTGATTTGTATGAAGTAAGGTAGTTGTCACTTGAGAATACCACACGAGACTACTTATCCATAGGTTAGGAGGGTCGTCCTTTGTACTTGTACGCGGTCCTCAATTTATGTAACCTATAGTATATTTGATTTTGGCTAGAAAACTTAGCCCTGAAACCATACGTGGGATTTTTACTAATGCTTTTTACTGAAATACAAGTCATTTTGTACAAAGTACATAAAAATAATAATTGTAATAACTTACCTCTAATAGATTAAGGTCAGCATCTTCAATATCTATAACAACCTCATCATCTTTCACCACTTCCATCACCACTTTGTGAATTCTGTTGGTGACGTATCCTTTGAGGGGTGTCCACACAGGTATGTTATGAGCCACATCGGAGTACAGTTGGTTGAGGTATGGAAGCTTTTTGATTCCCTCGACTTCGTGAACGTGGGGTGTCTCCGCGCGGAGAAGGCGAGTAGCATGAGCAAGGACGGATAAGGCACTGGAAATACGATCCAGAGGTCAGACTTAGGTATATTGTACATATTTTTGGGCAAAAAATGTATTTTAATTTTTTTATCAAAGATGATCATGATGCAAAATATTCAATTCTCAACGGATTGATGATAGACAATTTGTTGCATTATTGCACGGCAGTTGTTGATAATGTTAACTCCTGCAGACGAGTTCGACAAACGTTACTACTGCTGGCTTCTGTGATGTGAACGTACTTCTTTGTCATAATCAACAGCTATTTATTGTTATGCTACATAATTATGTTTATGATGGGCTGAATATGTGTATGTTTTGTATGCAATCAAGTCCTAGTAACGAGAGCGTGTCGCATGCGGTCGTCGCAGTATCACGGCACACCGGGACCTTCGTCTACTACGCCGACAATACTGAAGACGATGCTATCTGTCGGTTCGTGCGTCGTGCGTCGGCTGCGTCACCGAAGACCATCAAAGAATATAATTTGCAGATGGCCATCAAAGATCGAAACACGGCGGTGATGGAGGCCTTGAGTCGGGAGGAGGCGATTTCAAACGAAAACTCATGTAAAGAGAAATAAGGATTGTGTGTATGCCTCGAGCATTCATGCTCACCATCGAAGGCTCCTTCTTGCGGCGGCGTCGTGTGTCGGCTCGCTCTCTTCCCTCAGATATGGTTGAGGAGGGCGATGGCTGGCACATGCGTCATACTCGTGATCGGGTGCTGCTTGCGGGTCGCTGTTCTGCTCGCGGTATACACACAATCTAGTACCTACTTTAACCTTAGATTAAGATCCTACTAACCTCTCCTCTTTTTGTAACGTAACATTGTAAGAAAAAAAAAAATTGTAACTAAAGTTGACAAAGGTCACGGACCCCAGCGTCTGTGGAGCATATAATAAAAAAAAAAAAAAGTCCTTGTAACATAATATTGTGCTCAAATTGAAAAAAAAAATGAAAGTTAATCATTTCTGGCCTATGTTTCTGGCTTTTCGTTTCCTCTCATATGGTCAAGGATTTTGTTAAGGATACTTATTTTTAAGCTCAAGCGCATTGTTGTTTTCATTCAGTTTAATGTTAGAAAATATATTTAAGATATCAGAAAATGAAAAAGTCACTTACAGCGAGGTATATCCAAAAGCATTGGTGGTGACATTTTGCGTGAGACACGCGCTAAGTTTGGTGCGAGGCGCTGCCATGTCTTCCAGCAAATGACCTTCCACTAGTGACAGGAACTGATTCATTGATTTGTTAAGCTCCCACTTGGTATAATTTCGACTTGATATCACCTGTAACAAATATGTAATTAAACTAAAAATACCACTATGTACCATATTACATTTCATTTGGTGAGTTGAATGAGTTTACTTGACTGACTTGTCAATTAGGTCCACTTGTGAACGACACAGTGATTGAAGTTCTCACCTCTCTGATGAACATATCCCAGTGGAAGTCAGTTTTTAGCGTCTGGTAAACTTCTCTTAGGGAAAGACTGTGAAGATGACATAGCAGCGTATCGTACTCCTGCTTCTTGAAAAGTTGAAGATTCAGCTGCTTCAACCAGCTTGTCATTTCAGAACAAGCATGGCATTGGCTGGAAGGAAACCAGTATTTGAGGCTTATCAAATCTATCCCATAAAAATTGTTCCATGGTTTTTAAAGTCGAAGCTAGATTACTCACCTATTATTCAAAAACAACGTCCCTGCATCAACCACATTGCTAATGAACCCAAACACCATCTTCGTTATACTTTCTTTTGACACCAGTCCCACGACATCTGTTTTAAAGACCGCCAGCTTCTCTTCAGTAATCCACGAAGGTCTCTGCGGGTCTGATGGACCCTTAATAATTAAGTTTAACTTGGAAACAGTGATGGATATATCGTCTTTGAGAATTTGGTAGTCAATGGTTTTGGACTGTGTGAGATTGTTTTCATAGCCCTGTGAATGGAATTATATCAAATTTACTATACCTACTTGTATTATGTACAATTTATTTTTTTCATTTTGGTTAGAAGGAAACTAATACTCATGATAATTACTACTTTTACCCCGAGAAAAATATATACCCATTATACATATTTATACTATAAGAATAGAAGTTTAATAAAGCACTGAAAACTATCATGACAATCAAATAAATTATGTAATATTGTTATTATAATTCATGATAGTTCTACTAAACTATACTTTTAAGTAGAAAATAATTATCAGTCTCGTTTTGAAAAGTTTCAGTTCTTTACAAGCAATAAGCTATTATGTTAAAAAAACCTCATACTGACTTGTGACGCATACAGCAGCGGTGGTATCTCTCTAAACAATTCCACCATATCAGTGGAACAAATCTGCGCATTCAGCTCTGTGAGCGCACGCGTCGAATCTGGGACGTAATCGGATAGCGTGAGATTCAGTCCACAATACGTTGATGAGGTATTTTGGTTAGAGTCTCGGATAAGGCGGACCAACTGTGAAGATAATAAAAATGTGACTAAGAGGAATTGTGATCATTTGACATGTATGAATATAATAATATTCTATAACGGCAAGTTAAGAAAGATAGGACGTTTGCGGCTTTGAACTAAAATTCATATTTCATATTCATTGGAGCGTTGCAATCACTTTTTGAATTCCATATTCTGAATTCAATTAAAATTTTATTTCGATATTCAATTTTTTTTAATAGTCTTGCTGCTGCACCTGCTGTTAAGCGAAGATGCGGTGTACGATGGAACACGCTTGCTTAAAAGAAACGGATTTGCTCGTGAATTGAAAGCACCGAGAATTTATGTATTGGAGAACACAATCTCTAGCTGCAAATGTCATCGTTTAGCGATTTGTACGATGAAAGTGTTACCGGTATCTACAGACTGAGATAGAGTGCGTGACATTTTGAATTTAAATTAAGAATAAATAAATGATTGCTAAGTCATTGCAACTTGAATTGCCAAGTAGAGAAACGAAAAAAAAGTTAAAAATTATTGAAATAGAACTTACATGAACTCTATCTAAATTATTCAAAAATTCGTGGGCAATTTCAAAACCCTGTTCCAAGATTCCAAAGAACTTTGAAGCATATGGTCCATTATACTGATCCCGGAGTTCTTTCCACCAGTTTTCTCCAGAGAGGAATGTTATAATGACTTTGTAAGTTCGAAGGTTGGAGTGAAGAAATTTTAGATAAAGTGGTAGGCCGAGGTCATAGGAGTACTTGATGGAATGCTTTAGTGAAAGCATTTGTTGTTCTCTGGAAGAAATGAAACACGTTAGGAAAAACTAGTAGCGGTAAATAAACTTAATCCTTCGTTCAAATGGTGTTTGTCAACATCTCCGTTTCATATGTTCTAGAAATTTAAAAAACTTTAATCACCTGTTTCGTAAAAATTCAAAAACATCAGTCACATTGTTTTTATCTCCGTTTTGGAGTACATCAATGAAATTAATTAAACTTTGTCTGGCATCTGTATATTCATCTTTAACACCATCCTGTACGAGTCCAAATAAATAACTATAGTTTTTCGAGCAGAGTTGGACTCCTGTTCTTAGTTCTTCTAGTAGTATAGTTTTACTTTTATCGCTTTGGTTCAAATTCTTGCACATTGTATCCATTGCATCTATAAGCGTATAGTCTTGATTATTCGTCCAAAATAAGTCTGTTAATACATCATAATTTATAGATATAGCGTCTATTGTCTTTCTTCTAAAAATATTTCTTACAATTTTCAAATCGGCATTTAGCTTATAGATTTCATTTGGATTTAAGTCTGTGTTTTCGTCTATTGTTACATTATTCAATGCTGTTGCTAATTTGTTAACAATAGTAACAATTTTCGTCAAATATATGTTAGAAAAGATTTGCTTTTTGTTGACTTCATTAAATTGTCTATAGAGTCGGTCGGTCACATTGAGCTTGTAGTTTAGTACTTTGTCAATAAAGTTGGCAAGATTGCGTTCTATGTTGTCTTGTTTTAGTTCATTAGCCATTTCTGTGTTGTTTTCTTTGTTTACTTTTGTGATATAGTTTGCTAAATCAGTTGCTTTGGTGAAGGCGCCTTCAAACCGGCTCGTTGCATTTTGCACTGGCATGGAGTAGAAGAAGTATTGCTGAAAACAAAATGTAAAAAGGAATTAGTAATTGTCTCTTGTAGATGGTTCCATATTAAAGTTATTTGAAATAATAAAAATGCATGACGGGTTTTTGTCGTCGTGGTGAAAATATCGTCGTCGTCATCAAGGAAAGTAAAAAATGTTCTATTCCAGGCTAGGTGAACTTTACCATCGACCACACTGCTTAACATTAGGTAAGCTGTTGTCAAATACCTAGCTTGTCAACCAAAAAAAAACTGATTTTCTATTTCTGTTTGTTTGCACATTTTTTTTAAAGTAGTTAATATACTTACAGGTTTAGCCACAAGATCAAACAGCACATTATCCCCTCTAGGTAAGGAGATCCAGTATATGAAAGAAGGGCAGACGTAAGGCTTCACCCGGTTGATATCTGCTACCTGGAGGAAGTTATCCGGTGGCGGGACAAGCGCTGACACTACGGCCTCGCAGTCCCAGAACTGGGTTTGGGTTGAACGGCGGATCTGATAAAAAAGGTTAAATTGCTTTATTACGGAGTTCTGGTGCCAAGGCAAGTAGTTCAATAGATCTATTCTAGTGGTCGTAAACACCACTTTGAACTCGGATGACATATTATTTAGTTATTATGGTTTGATAATAAAATTACTGAATCAATATTGATGAAGTTTTTATGAAACCATTCCGGATGTATAAACTTTTCGATGAAACAAAATCTATATTGGTCTATATACCAACCTGGCTCATGAACCCATAGTCGAAGTATGAGTTGACCAGCACAGCCACGAACTCAGGTAGTCGCTCGTACAGCATGTACATCGTGGTGTTCTTCGTGAAGCCCAGCAGCTGGAGCATGTTCGAGTCTGGCGCTGGATGATAGATAGATGGAAACTGTTTATTGTGCACACCGGAATTATAAAATGACTATCACCGGTGTTCATGTATCTCAGCGTTTCGGGCATGTTGTGATAGCCGTGGTCAAGACTTTGAGTGACTTGCTTCCAATTCGGATGATCCAGTCATTAGATTGAGCTCCACGATCCGAGAGTCTACTCCACTTTGAGATCAAGCAATTTCAACCGGGGAGATGAATTTAGGTTGTTGTGGAATCCGGTCATAAGCAAGTGTACGTATCGCGGTGTAGTTTCAGAACGGTCTGCTGATATACGTGTAGTGTGACGTGTTGACAAGTAAGTTAACTTAATGTTTGGTAGATTTTTGAAACTGGATGTGGTCGTCAAGTGAGCATTGTAAAATGACGCTATTAGGATTCCTTACGGCTTTTTTTTCTCACAAAAATTTCACTTTTTTGCATCCTTTGTATCAAACTTTAAAGTGAAAACAACCTATTGTACTATTCTAAACGTAGTTCACAAAAATATAGAAATAGTACCGTTGGCCTCAGTGAAGTAAGTGGTCAGATCCAAAGCCATGGTGTCGAATATGACGGACATGGTCTGCAAAGTGTGGACCCAGGTAGCCCGGCCAGCAGCGCGACAAACGTCACTACCATTGCTGCATTTCATATACTTGTCCCAAACAGAGTTTAAAGAGATCGCGTCTTGGATAGGCGACACGGCGATGGAGTTGAAGACGGTGTCCAACTTGTGTAAAAATTTACTGAAAATGTACAAAGTGTAGATGTTAACATTAATGTAGCTTACTAGCTCTTTGATCGTAGCTAATTTAATGACATCTTTGACGTAAAATTAATGAGACAAACTAGACGTTCTCCTGATGATAAAATTAATTTGCCCATGATCATTATAGCGGTACCCAGAACTGGCAAACTATATATATATATGTATCGCTCTATTGACTCTAATCACGATGATTCTCAATGTCCCTATAATTTCGCTAGCTGCGGTATCCTTCAGACAAAAAACCAGCAGTGCTTACACACTACTACTTGCCCTACTTAGATGACCTTCTGCTAAAGATACTATCTTTGGCTATTCGGTTATGTCCTTTTGCAAAGTAAAGGTCTCTTCTAGTTACTTTCATTGAACGCTATAGAATAATAAGTGATATTTCGATTTTAAGCTTAAACAAATATATTATTACAATAAACCGACTTCCTTCCACTAAGTCCGAGATCATTTTCTAAGTATTGGATAAAAATAATTTTCTAAGATTCGGTAACAAAAAAGAAAAATTGGTCGGTCGATCGGTCGTCGGTCAAAAAGATGTTGATTTTGGCTGTTAAATATTAAAATATTTCGTTAAATGTCAGTTTTCCTTACATTAAAATAGTATTTTTCTCTGTCGTATTGAAGGATTTAATAGCGTATTCCCAAGCTGCTTTCAATCCAATATGATCTTCAGCAGCGTCTCCGTTGAGGATAAATTGCAGTATATCTTTCACGGCTATTGTGTCATCGACTAGAGCGTCGAACACTGCAGAAAATCTCAAGAACACGTGGGGTTCTACTGCGGTGTTATTCCACGTCAACGTTTTCTGTGAAATCGAGATAAAAGTTAAATTAAATGTGAAACTATATTCCTATAAAATATATGTATAAGTAATCTATCAGTTATCTAGTTCCTATAGTGCAAGTTTTGCTTAGTTTGAAACTAGATGGCGCTGTGTGAAATTTCCTACGATATTAGTTTATTTATTTATACCTAACAGGCATTGCACTGTTTGATGGCAAAAACTGATTTAAGATATACTCACATTAATCTTCGCATTTTTATCTTCCAAGTATATATTCCATTCTTCTTTAACAGTCTCTTCCTTACAAAGTAGCGCTTCAAGCGCTTGCACTGCTTGCTGCGACGACTCTCGCAGCGGAAGCAGCTGAGAGAGACTGGTGGTGGAGCACGGCCAGGGTGGCTCCGAGTTTAGAAGCGAGATTACTGCCTCTATCTGACACAGATTTAACCATAGTATTAACCGCAATTTTTTGTTAAGTATATGAGTTTTTGTTTTATTTTAAAAATTTCTTTATTGTATCATAAAATATATACCTAACAAGCATGTACAACTACCAGTGTGTATTTGGTCCTGGCAGTACAACCGTGTAAATATTATTATTTTGCGAGCATAATACTCATCCAAAACTAAAAAAGTAAAAACTTATGTAAATAAAACGATAACATAAAACATTCAAATACAATTTGATACAGGAGCTTAAGTGGTTATATAAACTTTGGAACAGTTATTATATTTTAAAAGGAAAGGTATAAAACATATATATTTTTTTATAAATATATGAGTGTTTTACTATGGAAACCGACGTGGTTATAAAACATTTTTGTTTTACTTATTATTATTATTTTATTTTTATTAAGATTAGAAAAGATACAGGTGCATGTCGTGTGCCGTATAAATATTAAAACAAAACAATTTATACACGTTGTATAACATATGTTACCAAAGCTAAAATATATTTTTTGGAATTTTAGTTTCTGTGCGTTAACAGCTTAATCGATTTGAATGCGATTTTAGATACTCATGTATTGTGGCAAGCTTCCCGTAACATTTAGTGTATGTTTTATTGCAATCGGTTCACAAACAAAAAAGTTAAGTTAATGAAAATAATACGTCCTATTCTAGAAACGTGCTTTAGTTGATTAATCTAAAATATAATTTCACCTATTTATCTCTTCTGTTATGAACTATGTCAAAAATGTGATGTTCGTTTGAATATTTTAGCGAGATTGTACTCACATCAGTATTGTCATTGATCATAATATCAATAGCATCCACTATCAGTTCAGGGAGGTTGGGAATGATCTCGCTCATATAGTCCACGGTGGCTGGAGGAAGATCCGTGGCATAATTTGAATTAGAAAGTAGAGCTGAAATTTAAAAAAAATCTTTATAACGATGAACTGTGCTTTACATTATACTATTTACAAAATGTATACAAAAAACTTAGTCTAAAAAACCGTCAGAGGAGGGATATGTGGCCAGAATGCTGGCAACATTGCCACGCTGGATGGCAATGCTTAGCTTTTGACCAAAGTAGATACCAGCATTCTGGTCACCTGAAGCCTCCTCTAGACGTTTGGCCAGGTCCCGATACAGTTCGAGAGCGGCTTTACAATAATTATGTTCCCTTAAAATTCATTTCTCGTTACAACACAACTCATTTAACTATCGAACCACAAGGTTTTCAATCTTAGCTCCGCAATCAACTTGGTGGTAGATCTTGTCAGCAAGAGGTCATGCCACCGCAGTACCAGATATTCTGCCGCCAAGCAGTAGTCTGTAAACATTACTGTGTTCCGGTTAGAACACAGTAATGTTTAGGGTATTGCTAGCGATATGACAGGGCTGCTGAGACTAACCATCTAATGTTGACAGCTTCTGTGTTTTCAACCTGGCGTTGTTTTTATTTCCTAGGCAAGCGTACTCCATCTTCGGCCAGATAGTCGCTTTTCATCAGATGAGATCATGCCAAATGTATGTTTCGATTCCGATGTAAAAATACTTTTTTTTAAGTAATGAGCGCCAAAGCAGCAACGCCTTTGCCTTTGTTTTGATACTGAAAGTTCTGTGTATCGCTGCAATGGTCATTGACATGCATTCTCTTATCATCGCCATTCGTCTCATTACTTTCACATACACATTTTCTAATCCTATGTTATTTGACGAATTTCCAATAAACAACTTATTTTAATTATTGATGAATTACATAAAACTTACCCGTAACAAATTTGATAACATCATCGAGAACACTGAAAGGTCCAATTGACGAAGACACGACAAACTTCATCCTCAGCCAGTGCTGATTTGTCATGTTAAAGAGCCCGTGGTCCAATATGTCAAGCAACCGGAACCCTAGTTTCACACTACAATACAATTAATAAATAATCGATCAATAAGCCTTTTTAAAGTTGTTGTGCATTATACCTTCAACGATAATTTGTATAGGTACCGTTGATCTAACATTGATTAAATTTTATAGAGACATGATTCACATTGCTCAATCAATAATAAATAGATTAGCTTGCGCCCGAGATTTTATCCGCGTAGATTTAAAAATTGGGTTCAGAGAGATATTAAATGTGTGCAAGTAACAAAATACCAATAGTTTAATTTGTCCTTAAACTTCCGCTACTTAATTACCTAGATTAATATAAAGGATATGCCGGAATAATGTTCTATGAGACACAGCTGTACCATATTTCAAATGGATACGTTCTGTAGTTAGTTTTTTGATCGTAAACCACAGGAACCTAACATTTTCCCGGGATAAAAAGTATTCTAGATTTTAATCATATACTTTCACTCTGTCCTAGAAAATACTCAAGAACAGTGACTGTCTGATACAGAGTATTCTATAAACGGATGTATTCTTTGCATAGCATGACATTCTATAAATATTAAGTATGATAGTAGCAATTACAAATAAAATTTAAAAAAATATTACAAAAATATAAGGATGGAGGCGAGATAGTAATAATTTAAATTAAAAAGCTAGCGGACTTTTTTAACTAACGCAGAATTGTCCGCCTGCCGTGGACACTTGGACAGTGTCAGTGTTATGCGGTTTGCGGAGAGAAAAATCATTCATCAATTGAACTTTATCAAAACAGTAGGTACAGGAGACATTTTACCTTAGGTGCAATCCTTTTTGTATATTTTTAATGCTAAACCAACTATCCTTTGCTTGTGTGAACCACACCCGCACAAGTTCTTGCGTGGCATTGTCCATGTCATAGGTTGAGAATTCGAAAAGGTAGGAGTAATCTTCTTCTAGTTTAACGTATAAATTTTGAATGTTGCTTATCAGTCTGGTCCAGTTTACTTCTTGTAAGATTGTGTGAGTTGTATTACCAATTTTGGCAATCTAAAAGGAATAGAGATGCTTTACTAAAAAATCTTGACCAAAAAATCTATGTACATATTAGAATAGGTTTTTTAACTACTTGATAATAAAGTGATGACACTTACAGCTTTCGCTACAAGAGAATCATTGCGTAGTCCTTTTTCAATGACTCTTGAGGCGTTACACAATGTAGATGTCAGTTTATCGACATCTGTTCTTTTCGGGAATTCCAAATATCTTTCAGCGTGATCACTTCCATGACAGAGTATTTCTTCACAATAGGTTGATAAAGATTTGTAAACCTAAAAATGTAAACAAACAATAAAAATTAAACAACAAAAGAATCTGATCAGTTAGTGTCACGAGTGGTATCTTATCGTTAAAAACGGTCTCTTCCAAGGCAACCATTGGAATGAAACCTAATCACATAAAAGGTGCAAACGAAGCTGCGAAACTATTAAGCTTTACAATAAAAATAATGAAATAAATAAGTTTAATATTTAAGTATTTCTAAATTAACGAATTGTAGACAAACTCAAAAACGTTCAATAATGATATCATCATGTACATAATATTATGTATTGTGTATGAGACAGATCAAGATACCAGGAACTTACAAACAATTACAACTTTTACAAAGAGTCGAATCGCGAAAAAAGTTAGCTATTTCATACATTTTATCACGAGTAAATGACATTTTTCCATGGGGCAGCTGACTTTTCTTCGCGAATTCAGGACTTTCCGTGAAAGTTGTCGGTAATGATGATAACAAATATCTTATTTTGGTTTAGCACTACAGTTTCACGTAACCCCGTATCATTAGATTACAACCAACATTTACCTTTTGCTCATCTAGTGCTGTAAGCAGAATGGTTTTCACCGTATCTCTGTAGCTGCTCTTTAAGCCCCGAGACACATCCGAGGGGATTATTTCTAGTTGTTCATTAAACGCTGTGATAAGAGTAGTAGCATCTAATAGGAGAGGCGTGATCTTGTATTGAAGTATAACGTTTTGTTTCACTATCTCTTTTGACATGGCACTGTGCACTGATATTCTGTAAAAATGTTTGTTACTTAAATGCGTTGTAAGTTAAAACATTGAGTCTAATGACAACAAGCCAATTATAAAAATAATGAGACTTTCTAGATATACGTTGGTGCATTTGAATGCTACACGTACCGAATATTGTTTCATCAGTCTTATTAAGTTTTATGTGTGCAGGATTCTACCAATACCCTTTATTACGAATGAGCCCAGTTTTTATAAGCTGTTCCACTGCAAGGCGCAGGCTTTTATCATTGTGAGAAGGGTAAGGTCACAGTCCACCATGCTGGCCATGTACGGGTTGGTAGACTTCACATATCTACGAGAGCTTTTTTTTAGCATCTCTCGGACATGTAGTTTTCCTTCATTGTTTGAAGTCATTGGCATTACGGACATTACTTAAAAAATACAGATAGTGGTGCGCTCCATGAGATTCGAACCCAGGTCCTCTACTCTTTAGTGTCACAGTATAATTTACACTCACCAAAAGAGTTAATTTGCTTGCTCAAGATAAAAGATTCAAAAATAGTTTTTCTCATCATTAAGTATACTAATAATTTAACTTACAGTATTAGTTTCCCCAAATGCGCTTTCTCCTTAACAGTTTTTATCAACATGGAGTCTTCCTCCACACCAAGCAGATTTCTCCAGTTATATCTTGGCTTTTCTTCACCTTCCATTGTCACTAATGCACTGGTGAAGTTTTTCAATATTTGGAAGTCTTTCTCTATAGTATAGAGTTGGGACGACGTGTCCTTGCCCAAGGTCTCTTGAATGAAGAGGCCCGCCATGTCATTTATCTAAAAAATGACGATATGAATACAGGTAGTTGATGTAATAAATAGTGCAAAATCAAATGAAAACTACTTTGTTTCAAAACACATTTTGTCTTGTTAGGCATGTTACTTGTGTCTGACTAGGCAAACAACGTTCCTATATAGCTAGAAGCAGTGAGACGAACGAAACGTTTTTCTGATCTAAGAGATAACGACTGCACGTGACCGATCCAGAGGTACCCAGAAATTTGACTAACTGAACAAAGTATTGGGCATCGCTGCATCTGCGTTTGTTACTTTGATTCAATGGCGAGTCTCATTATTATCTCGCTAGATTCAGGTTCTTTACTTTTGACTTGAAGTTTACATAATTTTAAAAATAAGGTTTGAAAAACATAAATGTTTCTGCTGGTGTCAACGTAAGACATGCAATGGAACTTCACACCTCTTCGAGAATTTAGAGATCTCTCAGGCTGGCAGATTTTCTCACGATGTTTTTCTTGACAGTTAGAAGTTAGAATATATACTTAAAACCTAGGACCTCCAGTTTAGGATTCGGATGGTCTCCCAACAAAGCTGTTGTAACTAAAAACTATTGATTTGTATTTATTCTAAAGAAGTAGATGATCTATAAACTGCTTACATTTTTCTTAACATCAAATATACCGAACGAGTTGACTAAGTCGTTGACGTAGTTCTTCCAAGCATCAGAACAGAAAAGCTTCAAGACCGATTCGGCTTCAGACTTCGTGATGAGGAAGAAGTTCTGGAGCTTGTTGAGATCGCAGAATGTTTGACCAGGGGAGTTCAGCTTGGAAGTTATGATCTGAAAAAAAGACTTATGGATTGTTAATTTGTCTTAGTCTTATAATTACTTTAATAGTGGACATTTTTCAATATCTATGTCACAATGTATAGTATTAGAGACTTAATGTCTGAACAAGAAATTTCCTTTTCGAAAAAATTAAAAAGTTATGGAATAAAGTTGCAGTATGATAAAATAAGGAAATAATGGAAATAGAACTGTTGAAGATAGACGATTATTTATCATTGTCAGCCTAACGAAGTCCACTGCTGGACATTGGCCTCCGTCAAGACTACTACTACTCAGCCCGATCTTCAACTTTTCGCTTCCATTCACCGCCAGCTGTCGCTACGTTTGCAAATTCGCAGTTTCCACTCTAGAACACGTTTACCTCAGCGGTTATCGGTTCTGCAACAGATATATCCATCCCATTGCTACTTCAAGTTTGCTAATACGCTGAGCTTATACTTAAATAAGCAAAAATTAATAAAAATTATTGCACGAGTGATGATTTATAATCTTAACTTTAACGGTACGGTTGTGATTTCGTAGCTTCAGTTCTTTATCTAACAAATTAATCTAAAAAAATGCTTAGATTGTCCAATTCATGTCTGTAAAATTAAATTGATTTTCATTTTATTCATCAATGTTTTTTCAACTTACCTGTGTTCTTTCTGGACTAACTAAGGCTTCAAAACCTTTTCCAACAATTTGTGGTGGCAAGTCTTTAAGTATTTGTATGGCTTGGGGGTGCCTCAGGGAGGTGTTATAGGCAATCTCTTCTATATGCATGTTGATATTTATCACATGGTGGGCGCTTTCCATTAATTTGGATATTAGAGTTGAGTAGAATAGCACATCGTGCTGATAGTTATTTGGTAGAAATTTGTAGATTAGTTTTGTTATTTGTGTCAATCTAAAAATACATATAATAAAGAAAGATAAATAATGGGATTCATTAGTCAATCTGAACTTTATAATCTGGAATTTTCATAAAACTTCATACTTACACAGTATAAGGGTCAATGTGAGAGTTTTCGTCATTCAAATTTTGGATAGCATTAGCAGCATTGCTTAATATTTTGTTTACTTTAACCAATCCTTCATTAACATCGAGTTTGGTGCTAATATTGGATGCTACTAAGTCTGTAACGTCTTCAGTTGTATCATTATTGGGCATATTACCAAATATTTTATCCAAATATTGGACGCCAATAACGACGGTGTCAGCAAACTCTTTGATCGATTGAAATTCTTTGGTATCGCCGAATGTTGGCTGGAATAGATCTACAAATTTCTGTATCCTGTATAAAATAAAAACAGCAAACTTAATTATTTAAAGAGTTATTATAAGCATAAAATAGTTGCAATGGGGAAATATTTTTGTATATAAAATTATTATCAGAACTTGATGGTAAATCTCCTTAGCAGGAGAGGTACCAGATGTTTTACCGCCAAGCAGTACATACCTAGACGACCTCCTGCTAAGGAGATCTACGACCAAGTAAAACGCCACCATAAAATATGAATATGTAAGTGATGACGATAACATGATTTTTCAGCATTCTCGCCAAAAATCTTTAAACAGGTAATAAGTAGGAACAACATGTGAAAGTACTCACATATTCAACTTCAAATAACTAAATTCACTGGTCTTGCCAAGAAGACTAGTGACTTCTTGGGGCAGGAAGTGGTGCAGTCTAGTCATGCGAAGGAAAGCTGTGAGGAAGTCACCGAGCTGGGTGATCCTATCGTCCCCTGACAGTTTGTAGTACATGTTTCCCAGCTGAAATCAAATAACAAACAAATACAAATACACATCATTTATTAATAACACCAAAGTTACAGGTCATTTTTCCATTCATATTTAAAATTATCAAAATCATACTCGTAACATGTCAAATAATGAAAATGAAAATGTCAATGAAGTTATATGTCACATATAAAATTATATTATAAAACGTGATTTACTTTCATTCAAAGTGTTACCTATTATTTTACTGATACGGTTATTACTTTAGGCTCTTAGATGAAAATATAAATTAAATTACTTTTTATGCAGTAGAAGTGGAATTATTAAAGGCCTGCTAAGAATAACCATACAGTAATTTTTGGAAAGAGCTTCCAAAGCAGCGTTAGTATGATAATATTAAATTTGGTTAGGCAGGGACGGGAACACGAACAGTGAAGCTGAGCGTTGATACTAATAGTAAGGGGCACCTCAAACCTACACCTGACCCCGTACCGAAATTAAAAGCTTAGGGGTCTGGGTCGCCAGTTCTAGGCGCGTTCTACAAATCAGAAGGTCGGCACCGGATTTCAGTTATAAAACAATGTAACCTAGCCGCGTTTGGCCTTACTGAAATTTTGTAAATAAAAATGATGACTTCTGAGCCCTAACAAACGCTAACCTTAGAATTTTTAATTGAATATATTTCAATATTACCCTAGAGTGCAAACGTGTCATTTTGTTTGTTATTGTAATATCTTGAAGCAATCAACTCCCCCTATCATGTTTTATCAGTTTGCGGTTTCGAGGCTATTTTTGCGGTTAAACATAACATCATGCCTTTTCTGCGATTCAATGTAATGATACATTAGTACTAGTTTTATAGCAATGATAGCTCCTTGGTTGATGCGGTCGGATCACACGTTAAATGGTGTAGGTTCAAATATCAACAATGAAATAAATTTGCCGTCGAAAGAAAATATCGCGAGAAAACTAAAGTATGGAACGTCAAGTACTGTTGAAAATGTGCTTATGTTTTGGCGGCTGTACTTAAGAGCCAATTTCATATATGGATGGATGTACAGTTTTATCGGTATTTAAAAAATTTGTGTTCTCGAGTAGCTTAGGTATTGCATGTATTTTGTCTTAGTTAACAACTTACCATTTTAATATATTTACTGAAGTTGATTTCATACATTAGGTTTTTGAACATTCCTTGCAAGTCTTCAAGAGTCAACTTACAGAGCTTCTTTACGATAGAGTTCAAATGTTCTGGGTTGTTTATTACCAATGTATGTGACATGGAATCTGAACTGCATCTGTCTAGATCTTTTCTGAGTAGCTGAAAATAACATTGCTCTATTAAATCTCCACATGCCAATTGAACTCCATTTTATTTCATTTCCATTCCAGGCTAGGTGTGCTTTACTATCTTCGACCACACCTTCACTTGACATCAGGTGAGCTGTGGTCAAAACACCTAGCCTATCAACCATAAAAAAAAACAAAGACAGGTTGATTAGAAATGACGGTAGTTGTTGTTGTTGACTTGTTGAGAACCTTAAAGTAAAGCAAAGTGAAGCATTCGTTAGCTTAGGTATAACGTATTTTAGCAATGTTTATTATAATGATTGTAGGGAACATCCACAATTCAAAAGTCTTCTCTACTGACCGACATTACATCAATAATGGTAAATCGTGAAGGGGTTAAAATAAGACGATATTGCAATTTCAAACAGGAAGATAGATTTAGGTTATCGGCGTCCTGGAATCCAATAAGCAAGCAATATCACGGTGTAATTTTATTAAGATGACGTTTTTATAATACACTAGCGGACGTCTCGCGGTTTCACCCGCGTAGTTCCCGTTCCCGTAAGAATACGCGGATAAAAAGTAGTTTATCACCCGGGGATAGTTACTAGTTACTTACTTTAGCATAATCCCACTAATATTATACACGTGAAAGTTTGGATGGATGGATGGATGTTTGTTACTCTTTCACACAAAAACTACGGAACGGATTTGGATGAAATTTGGTACGGAGGTAGCTGAGACCCTAAATTAACACATAGGCTACTTTTTATTCCGAAATCATGTAGCGGGTAACACCGCGGGGCGCAGCTAGTTATATATAAGTAAAAACTTACACCTTGAAAACTGATCTCTGAGGTCATTAAGCTCTGCGCTTCATCATCGTCTAGCTTCAAGTGTGATGTCAAATATCGCTTCACTCTCGGCGGGTTATTGAATAAGTCAAACACTCTCAATCCATTTTCTGGAAAAAAAGATAGTAAACAGTAACAAAACGTTATGATCACCACAAGTAACTTTGACAGCCCCGTTGGCTCATTGGTAGTATATCGGCCTTGAGAGCTGTAGGGCGTGGGTTCGATTCCCACTCAGGGCAAACATTTCGTAAATAAACAAATGTTTGTTCTGTGTCTGGGTGTTCTGTATGTATTATAAGTATGCATTTACAAAAAAAAGTGTATATGTATTCTATCAGTTATCTGACTTCCATCACACAAGCTCTGCTTAGTTTGGGGCCAGATAGCGCTGTGTGTATAGTCATACGATATTTATTTAAAGTACCCAAAATACCTAAACACTGGAAATAATTCTCACTCTATTTTACCAGACAATTCGGATAATGGTCTAAAGTTCGAAATATATGTTGGAATTTATATACAATATACATAATTAGTTGTAATTTGAATCCACGTCCTGTAGCGTGAGAATTTATCACTCAGCCACTTAGCTACCATTGCAACCTTATCACGGAGACTGGTAATAAAACAATGCCTTTAAAATGTCTCATGACAACACTGCGGGAATTCAAATAAACCATGGCAGCGCTGTGAGAACACGAATGTTTGACGATGCTGGTCAAACGTGAGCCTGGTGGTTTTGTATTGTCATTTGTAGGTTGATATCTTGGGAAAAGTTATTAAAACAGTAAAAATAAATATAAATAAATAAAATAAATATCTTAGAACTATACACACAGCGCCATCTGACCCCACACTCAGCAAAGCTTGTGCTATGGAAGTTAGATAACTCATAGAATACATATGTATACTTTTTTTTTATAAATGCATACTTATAATATATACAGAACACCCAGACACAGAACAAACATTTATTGATGCATAAAATATTTGTCCTGAGCGGGAATCGAACCCACGCCCTTCAGATATGCTACCAATGAGCCAACAGGGCTGTCAAAAACAGTTGTTTGTTTGTTTGCGTTTTTAATTTTATCATATTTGTTTTTGTTGTTGTTGGTTTGTTATGTTTATTTTGTTTGACCGAAGGGCTCACCGGAAGACCAGCGCTGGTCATACCACTTAGTATGACCAGTATTACCAGTTGCCAGAGCATATCATTTCAGCGCTCACTATGGGTAGCTTTAAGTTACGACTCAAACGCTGGCTTATCGAGCACGTTTTACAGCTACAAAGAATTTTGTGAATTTTGACATTTATTATAATTTATTATTGAATTGACATTTTTGCATATATTTTGATTAAATAATTTTTAATGCTTTTACTGACATTTCTTATTTTGTTTATGATTATTATTGAAAATTGACCTGTCACACCTCGCTATCAATAAATATGATTATGATTATTGTTATGCTGAGGTGAGCCCTTATTTTGTATCTGTTTGTTTTTTTTGTGTGTAGTACAAAACACAGGTGTTACAGAATAACAATCATTTTCTTTCTTTCTTTCTTTCTTTTTTTCTTGCTTTGAAAAACTCTGAAAGACCATAGATATTCCATGGCAATAGTGTGGGAACACGAAGAGTAGAGGAGACGCTTGAGGATACGTACTGCTGAAGTCTCTGAAGGTGGGTTCGTCTGCAACATCTGCAAGCGTGGCGAGCATCTTGACAGCATCAGGCATGGAGGAAGCCAGTTCCAGCACTGAGTCATTCAACAGCGGGCCGAACTGACGTTGCATTTGGGTAAACCTGGAATTTATCAAACATATCAACATAAATAGAAAAATAATCACGATCTCGCTTTATTAAGGGGGTTTCTAGATCAACGATCAAAAAAATAATGATCGTTTAGAGGAGGCTTCAGGTGACCAGAATGCTGGTATCTACTTTGGTCAAAAGCTAAGCATTGCCATCCAGCGTGGCAACATACCCCTCCTCTGACGGACTTTTAGATTCAGTTTTTGTATAAATTTTGTAAATAGTATTAATTTAGGGTTTTTTTTTATTTTGTAGAAGAATGATGATGAAGAATGAATCATGAAATAATGATTAAGAATGAAAGATCAATGGGATATGGCCACAAAAACTGCAAAGGCATCCCTTAAAATGTTTTTTTTTTAATGTATAAAGTAATGGGACGAACGAGTCGCTCTCCTGATGGTAAGAGATAACGCCTGTCCATGACCATTGCAGCGATACACCGAACTTCAAGTAACAAAACAAAGTCCAGGGCATCACTGCTTTGGCGCGCTTACTTTCGAGACTTTCGATGGTTAGTCTCAACAGCCCAGTAATTTCGCTAGCTGCAGTACCCTTCAAACCGTAACACAGTAATGTTTACACACTACTGCTTAGCGGCAGAATAACTGGTACCGCGGTGGTACCCACCTAGACGCCCTCCTGTTAAGGAGATCTACCACCAAGTATTTATGTTTTTTGCAAGTTTAAATGTTATGTTGTTGTTTTCTTTCTTTCTTTCTTTCTTTATCACGTATTGTTCCTCTATAGAATCTCAAGACGTCTGAAACTAGGATTCTATGCTATGGATTCGTGACCTCCACTGTAAAACACACCTGCTCCAATTCGACTCTGGCAGCCCACTTACCCATCAGCTGGCTCCGAGCTACTAAACTAACCTAAAATTTATTTCAATGTCATCATTCCAATGTATTTATAGCTTACTTGGCTTTTTCATAGGCAGGTATTTCTTCAAACTTGTCCATCGGCTCGCATTCATTTCCCACGCTGCATACAAATGACTGCAGGAAAGGTAGCATCCCAGCGCTGGGCAGCGCTCGAGCCGCGAACTGGCACGTGGGGAAGTCTTGATTGTCGACATTGACTCGCACTATGTAGAATCCTAACAGTATGCCCGTTGCCCATATTATTCCGGCTAATGTTATCTGAAATCACCACATAATTATTTTTGAAAATAACCATAGAATGTCTCGAAGTAATGAGTACCAAAGCGGTGCCCTAAACATTGTATCATACTACTTAAAGTTCTGTATACAGCAGCAGTAGTCATGAACAGACGTTAACTCTTACCATCAGAAGAACTTCTCGTTCGTTTCATTACCTTTCATCAAACAAAGTTCCGTACCCAAAGGTTGTTCAAAGATTAAGCAAGCAAAGCAAAAAGATTTAAAAAATATTTACAAATTTCAATTTGACTTGCGTTTGACCGCCGAAGATGCGGTCTACGATGGACCACGCTCGCCAAGAAAAAACCGATTTACTCGGGACCTAAAGACACCCAGATTGTATCTATCAAAGAACATCCACTCGGGCAGCAAGTTCCAAACGCAAAACGCAAAGGTCAAACGCAAGCCTATTTGTAATAAAAAAAAACTGACATCAAAACAAGTTTTTGATTAGTTTGGGGTCAGATAATGCTGTGACCTACGATATTTATTTAATGATACAATATAGGATTTGTAACGTAACCTTTTCGCGTTTCTATATGAGCATTTAAGTAATGAGACGAACGAGACGCTCTCCTGATGGTAAGAGATAACGCCTGTCCATGACCATTGCAGCGATACACAGAACTTTGAGTAACGAAACAAAGTCCAGGGCATCACTGCTTTGGCGCTCATTACTTTGAGACTTTCGATGAATAGTCTCAACAGCTCTGTAATTGGTAGTTATTCAGTGGTATAACTTTAAAAAGCAGTTTAAACATGCAAACTTGCTTGTACTTACAAAATTCCGTTTCCGTATGAGATAGTCCTTCCACAGCAGGAGTCGCAGCTGCGAGCTGCCGCGCGCCATGCTGCGCCCGCGCCTCTCGCATCACTGCAACAATTACATTATCAATCACACTAAATGCAGCCAATGCAGCTCAAATGGGTTTTTGGCGGGAATGCGGAAAGAGTCGTGTCGCCCCTTTGTATTTTTTTCCAAAACTATCAAGTGTTTATGCATAAAAATTGTGGTGTTATTATTTATAGAGTGCCGGCTCACAAGCGCGAGTGTGAGAAAATGATATAATGTGGTGAAACATGACTTTTCGTGTTGTTCCAAAACTCCATCGAAGCTGTATAGTAAAGTCGCCACTACTTTACTAAAGCAAGACTGGACTAGACTGACATGGACTAGACTGGACTTTGATTATAATTATAGCTACGAGGGAACTTTTTAACTTTTAAAACTTGAAAATATGAAAAACTTGACGCTGGCAAATGCTCAATAATCTACTGTTTTATTCAAACATTTGTGATTTATCGCAAATAAAGACCAAAATAAATGCCAGTAGCTGTGATTTCACTGTAAAATTATGCTCCATTTGTCCTTATATGGCAAAAAATTATTTGTATGGAAATCGTACCACCTTAAGTTCAAAATCTGCCATCAAGCTAACAACAGTGTGTTCCACCAGGCTCACTTGAGAGCTAGTTCCGCTCCAGACTAGGTGTGTTGACCACCTTCAACATCAGGTGAGCTGTGGTCAAACACCATAAAAACTACACAAAGAAAAAAAATATCTTAACTGCCATTTGATTTATATTTGTAAATGGAAGCTTGAACCGGTTATTTTTTCTATAAACTTTTTGTAATCATAAAATTTACGAACTTGAAATAAGCAACAAGTTTTTTCTGAGATAAATCGACTTCAGATAAAAACGAATGAGGAAGAGTACGCGAGTAGGCGCTAATGGTCGTGTAACACTTTGCCATTGTATGGATTGCATAAATAATAAATCTGTAAGCTGTACGGTTGTGAAGCCATTGTTTCTCTGAGTACCTATATTTTCGCCGCAAAATGCAAACACTGGTCACGAATTTGCGTTCGCGGCTTCACGGAATGCATAAACTTGAAAATTCTTCACAAGTTTTTGCAATGTATCCAATCATAACTAATGGTAGTATTGATTTGCATGAAACAAGACAATAATAACTATACATTTTGTAGCGATGATAGCTTAGTGGTTAGCGCAGCCGGTTCGCACGCTGAAGGGCGTGGGTTCAAACCCCAACAATGAGCTTGAGCTGCTGGTGAAGGAAAACATCGAGAGAAAACCGTAACGTACTCTCTAGTACTCGGCTGGCTACCACCACCCTCAAGTTGAAAATCTGCCGCCAAGCATCTAACGGTGTGTTCCGGTAGCCTCACTTGATAGCCAGTTCCATTCCAGGCTAGGTGTGTTGACCACCTTCAACATCAGGTGAGCTGTGGTCAAACACTTAGCATGTCAACCATAAAAAAACTGCAAGTTTGTTATAACGACAAGTTAGGTATTCTTGTCCATAACATACAACCACAGTGACCGTCAAACCGCGAGCTGTCAAATTGATAAGTGTCACGCGAGATGGGTGACAGGAAGTGACAACACGGTTGGACGGACGCCCTGCTATTATATATAGTGATTATCGCAGTCGCGCATGAAGGATGCGAATAATAAGATTTAATGCTGCCTGTTAACGCATCTTTTCTCTATATTTTGTGCGGTAAACGAATAAACATTACTGCGAGCAGCTACATGCCAATATAGATTAAAAACCATGACAAACTATTTCTCAACAGTTAGGCGCTACCCTGAAGCTGGCCTTACTTGTTTTTTTTCTTTTATGTGAAAAATAATGAGACGAACGAGACGAACTTGTAAACGTATGTTAAAGTTTATCAATGCTCACAATAATCTGTCGACTTCTCGCTGACGTAAGATATTTAGCAAAGATTAAAAAAAAAAAAAAAAAAATCGTAGGACTATACACACAGTGCCATCTGGCCCCAAACTAAGCAGAGCTTGTGTGATAGAATTAAGTTAACTGATAGAATACATAAATACTTTTTTTTTTGTAAATACATACAGAACACCCAGACACAGAACAAACATTTGTTTATTAACTTATAGGCTTGCGTTTGACCGCCAACTCGCCTGATGTAAAGCGAAGATGCGGTCTACGGTGGAGCACGCTCGCCTAGAAGAAACCGATTCACTCGCGACTTGAAGGCACCCAGATTGTATTTATCAGGGAACACCCACTGGGGCAGCAAATTCCATTGTTTAGCAGTTCGTACAATGAAGGTAAACTTGAACCGTTTAGATCGAGTCTTTGGAACTTAACTTTGTTTCGCTTTTCAAAGTTATGTGTGTCGCTGCAATGGTCATGGACAGGCGTTACCTCTTACCATCGGGAGAGCGGCTCGTTTGCCTCATAGCTATTACAAACATATAACACAAAAATAGGGCATCACTGTTTTGATTCTTTGAGATATTCAATGATTTAAAAAAAATCTAGGACATTTCACACTGCTCCGTCTAGCCCAAAAACTTGTACTATTTGAACCAGATAACTGATAGAACTATTACTGATACTTTTTTTTGTAAGTACATAGGCACCTACTTATAAAAATCTTAGTCAAAATTTTTAACTTCATTGTGTCTTTCTTCTTTATCACGTTTTCCATTCTTAGTTCATCATCATCATCATCATCATCATCATCATTTCAGCCGTAGGACGTCCACGGCTGGACATGGTCCATTGACTTCCATAAAGACCGAGTGGAAGCATTCTTGGTTGCCTAGATGATATTACTCTCAGCGATAAGGCCGTAATTTGTGGAACAAACTCATAACATTATTTTGTTTTCTGTGTTCTTTTCTTTCTATTTTTGGTGTTCACAATAAAGAGTTTATATTTTTCTATAATACATATAGAACACCCAGATACAGAACAAACATTTATCGCCACAAAAATGTTTTTCCCGGGAGGGCTTTAAACCTATAGCTCTTGATGCAGATATTCTACCAAATGAGTTATTAACAGGTTAATCGAAAACTACTAAACTCATATAAATACGTTTGATAAGTTTTTCTAAAGCAATGCATCCGTGCAGTAGGCGATGCTTGTTACGTGTGGAATTGAAGGTTTATCAGTGTAATTGCAGAAACGTGATTTCCACCATCTTCTGCGTTTCAAGGCATTCCGTGCGCACAAGATAAAATTAAAATTTTTTACCCATAGGTAAACATATTATTCCGCCAGACAATAAACATTACTGTGTTCCGGTTTGAAGCAGCAGCAAAATTACAGGCCTAGGTAGGCATCTTTTCTATCTGGATATTGCAAAGGACTTTTGAGACTAACTATCGAAAGCCTCAAAAGTAATGAGCGCCAAAGCAGCGATGCTCTGCATTTGTACCGATGATAGCTCAGTGGTTAGCGCAGTCGGTTACGTGCCGAAGGTTTGAGCTACTGGTGAAGGAAAACATCGTGAGGAAACCTTGGCATGGTGGTAGGGTACTTTATAATACTCGACTGGCTAGCTACCACCCTCAAGTTGAAAATCTGCCGCCAAGCATGTGTTCCGGCAGCCTCACTTGACAGCCAGTTCCATTCCAAGCTAGGTGTGCTTTATCATCTTCGATCACACCGTCACTTAACATCAGGTGAGCTGTGGTCTAACACCTAGATTACGTTAAAAACACGTTACTGTCTAAGAATAGAGGGTAGATGTTGTACCACTATAAAGTTATAAAAATTAAAACTATTATAAATAAATAGCTGCGCGCCGCGGTGTTACCCGCTACATGTTTTCGGGGGAAAAAGTAGCCTATGTGTTAACCCAATGTCTCAGCTACCTCCATACCAAATTTCATCCAAGTCCATTCAGTAGTATTTGCGTGAAAGAGTAACAAATATCCATCCAAACTTTCACATTTTTACTAGTGGGATTTGTAGGATACACATTGTGCTATGTTAAATAAATATAAATATCGTAGGACTATACACACAGCGCCATCTGGCCCCAAACTAAGCAGAGCTTGTGTGATGGAAGTCAGATAACTGATAGAATACATAAATACTTATTTTTTTGTAAATACTTGCAGAACAAACCCAGACACAGAACAAACATTTGTTTATTCACAAAATGTTTGCCCTGAGTGGGAATCGAACCCACGCCCTACAGTTCTCAAGGCAGATATACTACCAATGAGCCAACGGGGCTGTCAATACACTATATAAGTAGATGTTTTTCTCTCTATTGTATTAGGTATAATAACTATAGCGTAAACAATAAAGACTATATAAATGTATTTACTCGTTAAGAATGTCCACTTTAAAAATAAAGTAAAAAAACACAAGTATACTTAACATAAGTATACTTTGCATATCGCCATGTGATGATATGCAAAGCATGTCGACTAAAAAATAACACACGAGTTTCTAAGAACACAATATTGTATTAAGTTAATTACCAAACTGAGTTTAGTTTTCAACCTTCACGGCTACAAACAACCTTACTTGTTCTCCGTCGATATACAGATGTAGATAATGTAAGATACTTGATGGTGTGAGCAATTAATAATTATTGTATCTTATCTTATTCAAAATATATCTCTTCAATCAAATTACTAGCGAAATTACCGGGCTGTTGAGACTAACCATCGAAAGTCTCAAAGTAGTGAGCGCCAAAGCAGTGATGCCCCGGACTTTGTTTTGTTACTCAAAGTTCTGTGTATCGCTGCAATGGTCATGGATAGGCGTTATCTCTTACCATCAGGAGAGCGTCTCGTTCGTCTCATTACTTCTTACATAAAAAAAAAAAAAACTTTTGCAAAGTAACGCCTAAAGGAAGATAGAATTTATTAAACAAAATAAAAAAAACCCTAAATTAATACTATTTACAAAATTTATACAAAAAACTTAATCTAAAAGTCCGTCAGAGGAGAGATATTATGTGGCCAGAATGCTGGCAGCATTGCCACGCTGGATGGCAATGCTTAGCTTTTGACCGAAGTATATACCAGTATTCTGGTCACCTGAAGCCTCTTCTGAACGATTGGCCAGGTCCCGATACAGTTCGAGAGCGGCCCCCACGGACCTAAAGTAGATACTTCAATGTAGGTAGAATTAATTACGTTATTCGTGAAAAAAAGTAATGCAGCGTGAGTTTTTGGGATGGGATAGAGCATAAAAACTTTGTTTCGCAAAAAGTTCAAGTTTACTTACGCTGTTTTGATCTGCTGCAAGGAAATAATAATAATAAAAAAATTACAATGAAAAAAGAACCGAATCCGAGACCCTTTTTTCCAGGGAAATCCTTTAATGGATGCCACCGGCTTCGGGGGAAGCAGGGTGGTTACGTGGGACTCTTCGCCATAGTGGCGGCCTACCCACTAAAAACCTTGGGGTGTTTCTGCCTGGCACCTATGTGTCGGGGCTACGGGAATGCTTTCGCACTCGTCCGCGACCTCAACGGCGCTGGTCCCCTTCCTTGTTAGGGATGGAGCTGGAGAGGCTCCATCCCTCTTCCCTTAAGGGGTGCGCGGAAACACCGCGCGCGCCACCTCAGGGGCTAATCTTGTCGGGCATGGACCCCCCCGAGTTCAACGCCCAAGGCCCCAGTTATGAAGGTTGGAGGAGGGCTTGGATCCTTCTCCGACGCCCGGCTCTCCGGCGGCGCATTGGGAGATCTGTTATGATCTCCGGTTCGCGCACTGCTTCTATGCAACAGCGAGGTTTCGAACGAAAATATCATCGATGTATACAATTTTTAGACTTTTGTTGATTTTTATATGCGACCTCTAGAAGTATGATCTACCAAGCAAAAAAAGAATCATCAAAATTGATTCATAATTGGCGGAGTGATTGCGCAACGTATACTATATAGGTAAAAAAACATACAGTCGAATTAAGAACCTCTTCCATTATGAGTCAATAGGGCTGTCAAAATCCTACCAATATTATAAATGCGAAAGTTTGTTACTCTTTCACGCAAAAACTTCTAAACGGATTTCGATGAAATTTGGTATGGAGGTAGCTTAAACCTTGGATTAACACATTGACTACTTTTTATGCCGAAAACATGCAGCGGGTAACAGCGCGGGGCGCAGCTAGTATTATATACATGTAATTTGATTGTGCAAATTTTCTCTCGGCCAATTTTGATGGTACTGTGAATACAAGATATCAATCTGTTAGTGAACAACTCGTTATGATGGCTAATGGCTATTCTGTAATCGTGTATAACAAGCAATGAGCGCATTATGGAATTATGTCTAATTCACGAATTGCGTACGTAAACATAATAAGCTATGTATGTACTTGTACACTGCTACTTATTCATATAACAGCAAAGGTTCTTTTTTTAATGTAAAAGTAATGAGACGAACGAGGCGCTCTCCTGATGGTATGAGATAATACATGTACATGCCCATTGCAGCGATACACAGAACTTTGAGTTGACAAACAAAGTCCGCATAGACTTTGTTTTGCTGCTTTAGCGCTCATTACTTTAAGACTCTCGATGGTTAGTCGCGACAGCCCTGTAATTTCGCTTATACTCTTCAAACCGGAATAGAGTAATGCTTACAAACTACTGCTTCATCATCATCATCATCATCAGCCTATATTAGTCCACTGCTGGACATAGGCCTCTCCCAAGACACGCCACTTAGCCCGATCTTCGGCTTGTCGCTTCCATCCACCGCCAGCTGTCCTACGTATATCGTCACTCCATCGAGTCTCAGGGCGTCCTACGCTACGCTTGCCAATACGCTTGCTTGACAGCAGAATATCTGGTACTGCGGTGGAACCTGTAATACAGTAAGGTAAACGACCTTATGCTAATGAGATTTACAATGTAGTAAATATATCCTATAGGTTTACCTGGAAGAGATTGATTTTAGCGATAAGGTCGCCAGTTGTTACACCTGTTAATTAAGTTTATTTTTTCTGTATTGTTTAATTTCTGGTGGGCACAATAAGGAGTTAATCAAGCGATCAACTATGAACGATTTTTCGTTTTTAACTAAATATGTCCTCAAATCTAAATTAGATTTCCCCTAAGGAAGCATGCGACATTTTAATTCAGACTTGTGTGTAAAATATAATTGAGATTCTATACAAAGCAATAAATGTTATAACATACGCCATGACAACAGATTTTTTTGCTAACCATAACTTGTGGTAATAACTAAATTATTTTATGAGATTGCCAAAATATTTTATACAGGTTGTTCTGTGATTCTTACAAAATATTTAAAAATATATGTTTTTGTTTGACAGATTATCCGATGTTAAACATGGTGTAGTCGAAGACGGTAAACACACCTAGCTTGGAACGTAACTGGCTCTTACTTAAGTTAGACTGTACACTGTTCACTGTTAAGTGCTTGGCAGATTTTCAACTTAAAGGTGATAGCCAGCCAGCGGAATACCAGAGAGTATCTACCCTACCGCTATGCGGTGGTTTTCTCACGATGTTTTCCTTTAAGCTCATTCTACGGATTTTAAACCCACGTTTGTTTACACATAGTCTAAATGTCGTTTTTTAAAAGAAAAGAAATTAATTTCCATTCATTGGGCTCAAAAAATTTTTAGGTTCACATAAACAAATAAATATCAAATAAATCCACATCGCGCACTCTAGCAAAGCTTTTATAATGGGAACCAGATAACTGATAGAATACTTACATACTTTTTTTGTAAATAAATATTTATAAGCCCAGAAACAGAACATACATTTAGATCGGTGTGTTCCGGCAGCCTCACTTGAGAGCCAGTTCCATTCCAGGCTAGGTGTGCTTTACCATCTTCGACCACACCTTCACTTAACATCAGGTGAGCTGTGGTCAAACCACATAGCCTGTCAACCATAAAAAAAAACAAATATGTGATGGTAAATGTTTGTTCTGGTGGGAATCGAATCTACGCCCCCCAGCTCTTGAAGCAGGTGTTCCACCAATTGATCTAACAGGGCTATACGTACTTATAACAAAAATGCTATGATACATTTTCTTATAAATGCAAACTAATAATAATATTCCAAGCGAACACCATATATGTATATACGACAAAAACATCTCATGCATATGGCATTTAACAGCACAAAATCAAAACAAGGTCTCTAGAATTCTCGTAAGTAGCCAGAACTTGTAAAAAACCAGAATAACATTTCTGATAACCTGCTTAGTGCGCTGATACAGTACCCAAAACAAAAGTAACAAAATTTGTACTTAGTCATGTAGCGAACATACGTCATATGCATCTATCTATCTCTACATAATATGTAGCATAAAACAAAGCCGCTTCCCGCCGTCTGCACGCATAGTTCTTAAACTACGCAACGGACTTTAATGCGGTTTCCATAAATATAGATAGATCGATACATATACATATAGCTCTTTATTGTGCACACCATAAATAGAAAAAAGTACAGAGAACAAAAGAACCTTATGAACTAGTGCCACAAGTGGCGGCCTTATCGCTAACAGCGATCTCTTCCAGGCAACCAAGAAAAGAAAAACACGATAGATGACATAAGAAACTGACGGGAGATGTAACACTAATAAGAAATATATATATATATTTAGTATATTTATATTTATAACATACGCCATGACAACAGATTTTTTTGCTAACCATAACTTGTGGTAATAACTAAATGATTTTATGAGATTGCCAAAATATTTTATACAGGTTGTTCTGTGATTCTTGCAAAATATTTAAAAATATAAATAAATAAATATCGTAGGACATTACACACAGCGCCATCTGACCCCAAACTAAGCAAAGCTTGTACTATGGAAGTCAGATAACTGATAGAATACTTAAATACTTTTTTTTTTGTAAATACATACTTATAATACATACAGTACACCCAGACACAGAACAAACATTTGGTTTTATATCACAAAATGCTTGTCCTGGGTGGGAATCGAACCCACGCCCCCATCATTCGACCCCAAACTAAGTACAAGGCTTGTATCTTGGGGACCGAGCGCGTTTGAACCCACGCCCTTCGGCATGCGAACCTACCGCGCTAACCACTGAGCTATCATCACTACAATTATTATTGCTTAACAATCCTAGCTATAACTTTGAATATGCCCTTAACATCGATCCAATACGCGGAAGCAATCCAAAATATGATTAATCTACCAATAAAAGTAAATACCTATAATTTTAGTATGAAGTTCAAAGTCATATAGTCGATTGATTAATTCCAATTTAAAGTAGATTAAATAGGTAGTTATATAAAATGTTTTATTAATTAGTTTGTTTATAAACTAGTTTCGTGCCAGTGAAGTTTGTGAAGGTTCAGCAGCCTATTTGGGAGACCGTTTGCCTTTCAACCTAGGGGGCTTGGGTTTGAATCCCACTGCACGCATTTCTGTTTTTTGTGCATATTACCGTTGACTTCAAGCTGTGAATGAAACTAAAAAAAATAAAAGTGTGAGAGTCTCGTTCGTCTCATTACTTTTTACATAAAAAAAGCACGATCAACGACTTAAATCGCGTATGTAGTCCAGTCATGCTTTAGTAAAGTAGTGGCGACTTTACTACAAAGCTTCGATGGAGTTTTGGAAGCAACGCAAAATGTCATGTTTCACCACATTATATCATTTTCCCACACTCGCGCTTGTGATTCGGCACTTTTTGAATAAAACACCACCATTTTTATGCATAAACACTCGACAAAACACTAGTTTTGGAATAAAACACAACGGGGCGACACGAGTCTTTCAGCGTTCCCGCCAAAACTCCCAGAGACAGTTCTGTTTCAAACCTATATTATATTTATATTTAGATAGTGATGTGGTCGTTGGTCTGTTCATTGTGGGAAATAATCACAGACAAACTGGTTTAACGTTTTTTTGGGTTAAAAGTTACAAAAAATTTTGGTTTAAAAACAGCTATAACAATTAGCAGGAAAAACTTGATAGAGGTCATAAGCTGATATTTAGGTGTACTTTGTCAAGGAGGTTTCAAAAGTCACACTTCTACAATTCACATTTCTGTTGAATAATTTATACTGATGATAATTAGTTGAGAAGCTAATTGTTGGCATCGTATTACAATGGGTTATAGTCGCAAACAGACCGTCAGACCGCTTATACAATGACAGTAAAGATAATTACGTCGGGCGTAATTATCATTGTTATTTTTGGGTTGTCGATGGCACAAGATTGGTTTGCCGCAAAATTTATATTACAATAGCGGACGCCTCGCAGTTTCATCCGCGTAGTTCGCGTTCCCGTGGGGATACAGAGATAAAAAGTAGCCTATGTCACCCGGGGATAGCGTAGCTTCCCAACGGTGAAAGAATTTTTGAAATCGGTCCAGTAGTTTCGTAGCCTATTCAATACAAACAAACAATTAAATCTTTCCTCTTTATAATAGTATAGATAGATGAGTCAACAGGGCTGTCAAAGTGAATCTTTATGTTTTGCAATTCTGATTACCTACTGGAGATGAAAAACTCTTTGCTCGATGCAAAATACACAATGGTAAACTGCAAGATCAATATTGAAGCGACACCATTGATCGAGTCGCAAAAACTTGTCTGTGACGTCAAGGTCCAATTAACCTACTTTTGTGTACCTACTTAGAATTGTTTCAATAAATTCTACACGATGATAGCTGAGCACTCAGATTAAACACTACTGAGCGTTTGGCTAATTTTAAATTGCGAATATTTTTCAAGTGAAAACTTCTTTAGCCGCGTTGATGGATTTTTGTTACGGGCAAAACTTATAAGATCGCATAGTGACGAGTATGAAAATATACTTTTTATATAATATATTGATAAAGTATCAAATTAATGAAGCCATTTAGCATGGGCTATGTTTTGTTACTTACATTTTTGGCACCACTGCAGTGGTTATAGGCGTTATCTCTTACCATCAAAAGAGCGTTCCGCTCGTTGCGTTACATCCTACTTCCTACTAATCCCATAAATATTATAAATGTGAAAGTTTGGATGGATGGATGTTTGTTACTTTTTCACGCAAAAACTACTTGAGCTTTTTATCCCTGTATTCCCACGGAAACGGGAACTACGCGGGGGAAACCGCGAGGCGTCTGCTAGTTGGTAATATATCTGAGTTAAGAGCTGTATGGCGTGGGTTCAATTCCCACCGAGGACAAACATTCTGTGTTATAAACAAAATGTTTGTTCTGTGTCTGGGTGTACTGTATACTTTATTTTTTTTCAAGAACTCTCAGACATGTAGTTTCCTCACGATGTTTTCCTTTACCGTTTGAAGTAATCAATAATGCGTACATAATCTACTATGACAGCCCTGTTGGTTCATTGGTAGTATGTCTGCTTCGAGAGCTGAAGGGCGTGGGTTCGATTCCCACTCAGGACAAACATTTGTGTGACTAACATCGATGTTTGTTCTGTATCTGGGTGTACTGTATGTATTTACAAAAAAAAAGGTATTTAAGTATTCTATCAGTTATCTGTCTTCCATAGCACAAACTTTGCTTAGTTTGGGGTCAGATGGCGTTGTGTGTAATGTCCTACGATATTTATTTATTTATAATCTTGAAAAGATAAAGTTGCATGCCATAGGATTCGAATCCAGGACTTCTAAATTGGAAGTCAGACTAGGCTTCTGAAACTACAAACTACAAAAATAAGTACAAAAAATTAATTAAATGTTAAGAATAACAGAAATATAATAATTGGGATAACTATTAAGGAAATAAAAAAAAAACGTCAATCGTACATCTTCCAATACGTACAGCAAAAAAGAAACGCAATCAAAGGAAATTATTATTTTTAATTGCACGGAAACCTATTATTTCTTCTCCAATTGACATCGGATAAAACTAACGAATAAGTTAACCTTGTAATATTAAAAATAAAAACCGGCCAAGTGCGAGTGGGACTCGCGCACGAAGGGTTCCGAAACGGCGAAAATCTCTTTTATTGTATGGGAGCTTAAATGTTTATTTTATTTTAATTAATTATATTTAAAGAGAACATAAAACCAAATATTCTGTGAATAGTTAAAGCGTCTACCTGTCACCGTTATTAGTATCGAGCAAGAAACGGTAAAAAAATCAAGCTTGTTGTATGGGAGCCTCCCTTAAATATTTATTTTATTTCATTTTTAGTATTTGTTGTTATAGCGGCAACAGAAATACATCATCTGTGAAAATTTCAACTGTCTAGCTATCACCGTTCTTGAGATACAGCCTGGTGACAGACGGACGGACGGACGGACAGCGAAGTCTCAGTAATAGGGTCCCGTTTTTACCCTTTGGGTACGGAACCCTAACAATTTAAACGAGTTTTTTTTCTTAATTTTCGGAAAATTAATGGACGCCAAATTTCAGTACCTAATGTCAAGTATCTAATATAAATCATTTATACATTAGATGCCGCCTGATAAATGTCTAGACCGCAGATTTAACATCCAATACTGCCTAATTTAACACACGTCAAAGGTTTTCCTACTTCGTTATTCTCCGAGTTGATAAAAACATGTCTTGAATTACTACCTTGTAATTAATTACAAAATTTACATAACTTTGACCGTATGACGCGGAGGTTTTCAAGTTTACTGGAACAAAACATATCAGTTTTACGTAAGCATGTTTTTTTTAATACGTATAAGTTTACGTTCGACCACCAATTAGATAGATAGATAAAACTCTTTACTGTGCATACCATAAACAGAAAAATACAGAGAACAAAATAACCTTATGAACCACAAGTGGCGGCCTTATCGCTAACAGCGATCTCTTCCAGGCAACCAAGTAAAGAAAAACACGATAGATAACATAAGAAACAGACGGGAGATGTAACACTAATAAGAAAAATATATAAGCAGGTAGGCAATCGTCACTCAAGGCAGTATATTAGGCCCTATCTTCTTAACGTCGTACATGAACGACTTACCTGACGTAACGTCAAACAGATGCATTCTATTTGCTGACGACACGACAATCCTAATAAAATGCCAGACAATTTTGAAAGTGACATATATAGCACAATTAATTATGTAATAAAATGGCTTAACAATAATGGATTACATATTAATATTAATAAAACAATTCTTATACAATTAAGAACATATAATTCAAATAACATCGAATTAAATATACACAATGATAATAGCCAGATTAGCAAAGTTAGCTGTACAAACTTTTAAAGTATCCACACAGATGAACATCTAAATTGAAAATGTACTGTGCCACAATCTGCGATAAGCTTAATAGATTTGTCATCGCTCTTAGAAGATTAAGACAGGTTGCATCCGAAAAGGCATCACTTTGTGCTTACTATGGGTATGTGTCATCTGTACAAAGTTATGGAATTGTGATTTACGGTAATTCTGTAGATATTGAGAGGGTCTTTGAGGTACAGAAAAAGTGTATAAGAGCCATCCGCGGAGCTCATCCACGAGCCAGTTGCAAGCCACTGTTTAAAAGACTTAAAGTCCTCCCACTAGCCTGCATGTACATAAAAGAGATGTGCTTGTTTGTTGTAAATAACAGAGCGCGTTTCAAAAATGCTAAATCAAATCGACATGACAAACTGATATACCCTAAAAAAGTTACGCTAGAGTTTTGTCAGCGAATCGCGTCCTGTATGGCAATATTTTTTTTTAACAAATTGCCTAAAGACATATAGGACCACACTATAAGCTCAAACGCAAATTGTCTGAATACCTCCTAGATCACTGCTTCTACAAAGTCTCAGACTACCTTTCTTATAGAAAGCCCTTTAACGCACAGGACAATATTTGAACCCGTTTTTATTGTGTTTTTCCTTTTAAATATTATACTTTTAAATGTTGTATAATTATGGACTATTTTGTTTTTAATTTTTAATTGTGATTTATAATTTGTAATTTTATTTTAATGCTTATTATTGACATTTTCAAATTCGACTTGCACTGTATAGTGTTAAAAAAAAACATTCATATGCCTGCAATATGGCAAGTCCTATCCTACACCTGATAACATCTTCGACCACACCTTCACTTAACATCAGGTGGGCTGTGGTCAAACAACTAGCCTGTCAACCATAAAAAAAAAAAAAAAAACAACCTAGGATTTATGAATATATTATGAATTAATAAATTAATTAAAGTTAACAACAACACATCTTGTTATAACCCTATTGTCAGAATGAGTCGCCAATACAATGAAATCCTCGTCTCTAGCAGACACATCGATATTTTTCATTCAAGTCTATACCTATTTCAAAGACAGATTAAGATTCTCTTAGATTTTTGATAATAAATAATAATAATTGAACAATCAATTATTATTATTATTTAATTTAATTTATAATTATAATTCTTCAATCCTAATTATTATCTAGCGACTTTTAAAAAATGTAATTCGGTATGTAATCATTTTTTTTTGTATTTATTTTATATTTTTTACTGATAGTAAACCTTATTTTATAAAACTAATTTGAATATTATGGCTGTCTATGCGGTAGTTTAATTTTAATACGTTTTCAAACTTTTTTATAGTTATGACGTCATGAGGTCGGCTGAATATGTAGAATATTCATTTGCCATATAAAACAAAAAAGTATACAAATACATTTGACACATTTGATTAACTTGCACCTAGACATGCATAGTTTTGGAATGCGATACAGATCTAAAAAATTGTGTATTTGTATTGTAATGAATATTATTGCATTCTGTTTTGTATGTTATAAAATAAATAAGTAAAGGGCCACCGGACCTGTACCTGTAGCCGGGGCCGATCCATTAACCGGCCAACATTTTGCGTAACTTAGACATGTATATGTATGCAGAAATTTAGCATTTCGATTGCTTATAGATTTAAAATCAAGGTCTTATAAATTGCTTATTAAGGGGTCATGGTCACGTGTGACCTAATTTCGACATTTATTACTGCGCCTATGTTGGTTTTATCACGTTATGGTGTCGTTGGTCACTTAGAGGTCACTGTCAAAGTCAGTGTCAGTGAGGCCATGGTATCCTAGTACACAATACATGAAGAAGCTCGTTATACCATTCGCAATGGGTTTGGGATCGATCTCGAAGTCATATAACTGATTACAGGTATGTCGAGTTAGTGGCAAAACGTAGATCTATGTATTTATTGTAAAAAAAAATATTTTGTCATCGCAACACAGGGAATCCTACGGCGATGACTAGTGACTAATTTTTTTAACTGTTCCTTATTTTTTACGTTGTCTTCAACTTTTTTTAAGTGAAAAATAATGAGACGAACGAGACGCTTTTGTCGAACTTTTAATTTTGTGTAGAATTCATATGATTTTATTTATTACTACATAGCTTTCAATATAGATAATTTTTAATTTAGAACTTACTAACAATTGCTTAGTTTACTTTTTAAATTATGACATTTTTATCCATTTCATTTTTGTTTTTTGACATTTTTAATAATTGATATGAATTGTATTTTTTTTGTGCTTTTGTAATTTTAAATTGTATGAATGAATTCCGAAATAAAATAATTATTATTAAAAAAAAACTTTTTTAGGGTTCCGCACCCAAAGGGTAAAAGGGGACCCTATTACCTACTAAGACTCCGCTGTCCGTCCGTCCGTCTGTCACCAGGCTGTATGTCACGAACCGTGATTGTTAGACAGTTGAAATTATCACAGATGATGTATTTCTGTTGCCGCTATAACAAAAAAATAATAAAAAGCAGAATAATATAATATATTTAAGGCTCCCATACAACAAACGTGATTTTTTTGCCGTTTTTATATAACTTAAACTTTATGTTATTTGAATTTTAGATCGCGCTGTCATTGAGTGGCTGTATGGAAAGTTGGAACATGGTTCAATAGTAATGAAAAAAAACTAGTTTTTTTTTAATTTGACAGCTGTCAGTTGAATACGATTCTCCCTAGGGCTGAAAAGTATTACTTTTGCCCCGCTCCTCAGGCAACTTCAGGCCTACTTTCAGAGTATGAGTAGGTAATGAAAAACATTTTAAATATTTCCCCAAATAGAAACCTATTTCAAAAAAAGATATACTAACATTTCAGGCACTAACCAACAAACAATACAACATAACCTATTATTTTTTTTATTCTGTTACTATTTGAACACTGACAATTAGAAAATTGACCATACATTGAAAAACATCAATAACCCAACTTATTATTTTTAATTTAATTAATAACTTTGTGGGCGAAGTGTAAATTCATCTGTTATTAATAACTAATTTAGAAGATCGATAATTGTAGCTGGTTTATGGCAATTTCGGTTCATTACCCTTGGATATATCTGTTTTAAGGTGGAGTCGTAGTTTTTGTAGGTATGGTTCAGCGGACAATGAACTGAGGAAGTGCTAAATTCCTTGTTTACCTAACTGCCAAGGAAGGGTTATGTATTTCGCGTATTTATATACTATTACTTGGTGGTAGATCTCCTTTGCAGGAGGTCGTCTAGGTAGGTACCACCGCAGTACCAGATATTCTGCCGCCAAGCAGTAGTGTGTTAACATTACTGTGTTCCGGTTTGAAGGGTACTGCAGCTAGCGAAATTACTGGGCTGTTGAGACTAACCATCGAAAGTCTCAAAGTAATGAGCACCAAATCAGTGATGCACTGGACTTTGTTTTGTTACTCAACGTTCTGTGTATCGCTGCATGGTCATGGACAGGCGTTATCTCTTACCATCAGGAGAGCGTCTCGTTCGACTCATTAATTTTCACATAAAAAAAAGAGGAAAGATTTGATTGTTTGTTTGTATTGAACAGGCTCCGAAACTACTGGACCGATATCAAAAATTCTTTCACTGTTGGGAAGTTACACTATCGCCGGGTGACATAGGCTACTTTTTATCCCTGTATTCCCACGGTAACGGGTGAAACCGCCAGGCGTCCACTACTTTTGTATATGTATGTAAATTGCATTTATGGACAAATGGAGCATAAGTTTACATTGAAATCACAGCTACTGGCATTTACTTTGGTCTTTATTTGCGGTAAATCACAATTGCTTGAATGAAACGGTGGATTATAAGCATAATCTACTGTTTTATTCAAGCAATTGTGATTTACCGCAAATAAAGACCAAAATAAATGCCAGTAGCTGTGACTTCAATGTAAATTTATGCTCCATTTGTCCATAAATGGCAAAAATTGATTTGTATGGAAATCGTACCACCTTAATGTATCGTTATATTCGTCTTAAAAATCCAAGTGTCCAAATAGGCTAAACATTTTAGATCTACTTAGTGATAGGTACTGCAGGTAATTGTTATTTTATTAGTGTAAATATTGTAGTGGAATGGAATATAGGCTTCATTAATCATTTTGTAATTACGAATTGTTTTTTTAGATATGACGTCTCGCTGTTTTTTAGGAAGTAGTAGAGGCCTATGAATTGGCTATTTTTTTGCTGTTAATCTGTCAGCAATCAAAATAATTTTGTACGATTATATAACGATTTTCACAATTACAGTTTTCAATAGTTTTATTATTTTGGACAATTAGTGACGGGGTGATGTGATTGGCAAGGGCAGGTAGTGCCGGGACGTGCGGAAATATTTTGTAAACAACTATAGCCAGGTGTGTTCATCTTCGACCACACCGTCATACCCTATTTTGACATTTTTGTGTTTTTTTTATTTATTGACATGTAATTAGTGTTTTAAAACTTATATGACATAATATACCTAATGGCATACATATTTGAAATTTTGAATTAAATTATAAATAAATAAATATCATAGGACATTACACACAGCGCCATCTGACCCCAAAGCAAAACTTGTGCTATGGAAGTCAGATAACTGATAGAATATTTAAATAGTTTTTTTTTTGTAAATACATACTTATAATACATACAGAACACCCAGACACAGAACAAACATTTGTTTATACCACAAAATGCTTGTCCTGGGTGGGAGTCGGACCCACACCCAGCTCTTGGAGCAAACATACTACCAATGAACCAACAGGGCTGTCGACTTGACTTGTAACACAGGTTTTATGAATAAAATATTTGTATTTGTATTTTGTCACTCAACATCAGTGAGCTGTGGTCGAACACCTAACCTGTCGAGTATAAAAAAAACGGTTTGTTTGTTTTTTACAACACATACAAGCGTGGGATGTACTAAATGAAGAAGGTCGTTGTACTAATCTGTAAAAACAACTTTTGAACAATTCCTAAATTACGAAAAAAAAAACTATTGATATTCATTTGGTCAAGGTCCGGCGAACTTTTTCTATGGAACATCTGATTTTTTACGATTACTGGAATGTGTAAAACATGTATGTGTGTTACACGTGTGTGCGTGTGTGTACAAATACAAATAATTAATTAATAACACCAAAGTTACCGGTAATTTTTCCATTCATATTTAAAAGTACCTATCAAAATCATAACATTTTGTCAAAACATGTATGTGTTTGTTTGTTTTGTGCCACAAATAAAGTGTTGTTGTTGTCTTGTGTTCAAAACACAAATTGCTTATAATGATGACCTTTCGGCTAAGTGCACTTCAAGTATTACACTGAATAGATGTAATCAAAAGCAAATATAATCTGAATAAATCATATGGTAGACAAATAAATTGTTTATAACTTTGGAATAATCAAAACGTGAAGAATGTATAAATCCGTTTAAAATATTATTTAAAACTTAACAGGGTCAAGGTACGCATAACGAAACGAATAAAACCAAATACCTAACGAGACAGATCTGGTTGGACCCGAACTCACAGATTATGTCATAGTATTTTACTCGGTCAAGCCCCCGTCGGCGTCGGTGGGTATTTTGATTCATTCTGAGGCGGTAATGTAGATCATTTCTAAAATCTGTTTAATAAACTCGTTAAAAGATATAAATAAATAAATAAATATCATATATTGTGTATTCTGCCAAGCAGTAGTGTGCAAATATTAATGTGTTCCGGTTTGAAGGGTAATGCAGCTAGCGAAATTACTGGGCTGTTGAGACTAACTCTCGAATGTCTCAAAGCAGTGATGCCCGTGACTTTGTTTTGTTACTCAAAGTTCTATGTGTCGCTGCAATGGTCATGGACAGGCGTTATCTCTTACCATCAAGAGAGCGTATCGTTCGGCTCGTAAGTATTACATTTAAAAAAAACATAAATACTCTAAATACGAAACATTAGTTATAGAAAAAATACAATTGGGCGGCACGATTCCCCCTGCATTCCTGCCAAAACTCTATGTAGACGGCCATCCTTCCTACTAGTCCCACTAATATTATAAACGTGAAAGTTTGGATGGATGGGTGTTTGTTACTCTTTCACGCAAAAACTACTGAACGGATTTCGATGAAATTTTGTATGGAGGTAACTGAGACCCTGGATTAAAATATAGACTACTTTATATCCCGAAAACATGTAGCGGGTACACACACACTATTGCTTGGTGGTAGAAGTTTTTTTTTTATGTTTGACAGGCTAGTTGTTTGACCACAGCTCACCTGATGTTAAGTGAAGGTGTGGTCGAAGATGGTAAAGCACACCTAGCCTGAAATGGAACTGGCTCTCAAGTGAGGCTGCCGGAACACACCGTTAGATGCTTGGCGGCAGATTTTCAACTTGAGGGTGGTAGCCAGCCAGCCGAGTACTAGAAAGTACCCTACCACCATGCTATGGTTTCCTCACGATGTTTTCCTTCACCGGCAGCTCAAGCTCATTGTTGGGGTTTGAACCCACGCCCTTCGGCATGCGAACCTACCCCGCTAACCACTGAGCTATCATCGCTACGAAATACGTACTTCTTTGATTACCTATTACAGAATACAGAGATGTATAGGAAATACGGCCATAAACTGCAAACAAATTAATAGTTCTTTGAGTTTCAATGACTAATGTCTTTGTTATCTCCGTTTACATCTTATAAAACTACTACTATACTACTACTTCTTACTATAAGAAGATGCTCGAAATAAGCCCCTATTTCGTAACTGTTTGTCTCTGTTTGTTTGCTTTTGTTTTTGTGCTTGTTGTTTACAAAATTAAATTGTTTTGTTTTTTTCTTTTAAAAAGTGATCCATGGTTTACGTTCTAAAAACCCGTACGAAACAATTTCATTTCACTTTCTTTTTTGCAAAAGCGTGGAATACGTTACCCAAGTAGGAGTTCCCTGATAGATACAATCTGGGTGTCTTCAAGTCGACAGTGATTTAGTAACTTCTAGGCAAGCGTGCTCTATCGTAGATCGCATTTTCACTTAACATCAGATGAGATGGCGTTCAAACGCAAGCCAATTCACAATTTAAAAAACTGGCTACCTAGAAGCGTAATCGGATTTATTAGTAGGTAATTAAATAATAGGTAATCAATAGGTAATTTGCGAGAACACGATCTAGGTACATCTACAATAACTTAGTATAATTGTTCATCTTGTTGTAGAATTAAAAGGTTCTCCGAGACGGTCTTCCTCAAGGAGATATACTTGGCCCATTATACTTTAATTTAATAACGTGTTTCTTGGCTACCTAGACTAGACTGAAGTTCCAATTGATTTTCTTTTATCATTTTCGTTCAAGGTAGCAGTAGGCACTTCTACATGTACTATCTAGGTACAACATAACTACAATATCCTATTACAATTGTTCATCTTGTTGTAGAATTAAAAGGTTGTCCAAGACGGTCTTGCTCAAGGCGCAATACTAGGCCCATTGTAATTTAATTTAATAACGAGTCTGTTTGCTACCTAGACTGAAGTTCCAATTGATTTTCTTTTATCATTTTCGTTCAAGGTAGCAGTAGGAACTTCTACTTATACTAGCTTCGTACTGTGAGCTCTTAATTCCATTCCAGTTAAGCGAACATGAAACTACGCGATCGCTTAGCCTGTGCCTGCGCAATAATTGCTATTGTCTAAAGTGAACCGCCGTAAAAGCTCACGGTACGATCGATGGATATCATAATAATTGCTGTAAGCCGATCTAATCTAATTAAACATGAACAATTATTGTTGACTTCCCTGTTAGCAACTCTGTTTTCTTAGCTCTCGGTTCGATTCTCTCTCAGATCAAACAGATGTTTGTTCCGCGTCTGGGTGTTTCTTAAGTAGGTACAAAAATCAATCATCATTGCAATTCACTCTTTCAAATATAAGATTTTTTAAAAACCGCTTGATCGATTCCGATAAAATTTATATGGGACCACTTCTAAAGTATGATCTACCAAGCAAAAAACAAGAAATATCAAAATCGATCCATAATTGGCGAAATGATCGCGTAACATACGTATACAAAAAAAATATACAGTCGATTTTTTTTTATTTTTTTAATACGGATAAGTCCGCGTTTGACCTCCAACTCGCCTGATGGTAAGCGACGATGTGGTCGAAGATAAAGCACGCAGACCTAGAAGATACCTACCTCCTCCTTTTTTCAGTCGGTAATAAAACCGCGCGAGCGAAACAGCAGATAAAGCAAGTACCTACCTATCCTACTAATATTATAAAAGCGAAAGTTTGTAAGAATGTATGGATGTATGTTTGTTACTCTTTCACGCAAAAACTACTGAACGGATTTGGATGAAATTTGGTATGGAGGTAACTGAGACCCTGGATTAACACACAGGCTACTTTTTATCACGAAAATATGTAGCGGGTAACACCGCGGAGCGCAGCTAGTCCAGTATACAATCAGTAAAGTGGATAAGACAGGCTGCGCGACGTAACGATTAGTTGGCCAACCGATCGTCGCGAATGTTGCGACACGCGCCGCGTCGCTGTGGGAATAGACTGATGCAGTTTTATCTTTTAACTCATTGCATTTAGGTATTTATGACACGATTAAAGTTATCACCTTCTAGATGACTATACAAAAAAGAGTTATAAATTTGTCAGTCTGTGGAATATTATGTTTGTTTTACTTGGGGATTGAGCTTTGCTCAGTGTATATGCAAAATGTATTCTTTTTTTATGGTTGACAAGCTAGGTGTTTGACCACAGCTCATTTGTGTGGTCAAGCACGCCTAGCCTGGAATAGAACTGGGTCTCTAGTGATGCTGCCGGAACACATTGTTAAGTGCTTGGCGGCTGATTTTCAACTCTCATGTGGTAGCTAGCCAGCCGAGTAATAGAAAGTACCCTACCACCATGCTATGGTTTCCTCACTATGTTAGGCGAGATGGCGGTCAAACGCAAGCTTACCAACAGCAAAAAAAAAATACTATATTGATCATAGTACATTCAATATTATTAGTTCTGTGAGCAGTGAAAAAAATCACAACTTTCAAGTCAACGCAATGCAAATATACGGCCTTTTATGTCGTATATTTTGACCCTCGCGTAGGAATCAAAATCTATAGGGCATTTCCCGTTGACCTAGAATCAAGAAATTTGGCAAGAATCAAGGTGGTCCGATTTCCATACAAATAAATGTTTCCATTTATGGACAAATGGAGCATAATTTTACGGTGAAATCACAGCTACTGGCATTTACTTTGGTCTTTATTTACGGTAAATCACAATTGCTTGAATAAAACAGTATCTAGATTATTTATTAGCATGAAATCAAATTTATGATTTTTCAATACAACAGTAGATTATGCTAATAATTAATTTGAGATTTACCGCAAATAAAGATCAAAATAAATGCCAGTATCTGTGATTTCACTGTCAAATTATGCTCCATTTTTCCATAAATGGAAAAAATATTTGTATGGAAATCGAACCACCAATAGGTAAAGGGCAAAATCCGAAAACGAATCCGAATCCAAATTTGCAGCTCTACACAACAATTTTTTTAGTCAAAGTTACTTTTGTCCCACAATCCAGTTAAACATCCAATTTAGTAGCGATGATAGCTCAGTGGTAAGCACGATCGGTTCTCACACCGAAGGTCGTGAGGTCAAGCCACCACAATGAGCTTGAGCAGCTAGTGAAGGAAATCAACGTGAGGAAACGATAGCATGGTACCGAATTATTGCAAGTTAAGTAATGCAATAAAACTTGTAGTAAAATCACTACTAAGTACTTTACTACGGCATGGACTGGACTTGACCGTGACTTACGTTCTACGCTTTAAAATGACACGAACGAGATGCGCTCCTGATGGTAAGAGATAACGTATGTACATGACAATTGCACCAATACACAGAACTTTGAGTAATAAAACAAGTCCAGGGCATCGCTGCTTTGGTGCTTATTGCTTTGAGATTTTCGATGGTTAGTCTCAACAGCCCTATTATTTCGTTAGCTGCAGTACCCTTTAAAACGGAAATGTTTACACACTACTATTTTTATTTTTTTAAAAAGAGGCAGCAAGGCAAAACTATCAAATGGTACGACGAACGTTGAACCAAATCAGAATTAATGAATAGAGCACAAAAACAAGCAAGATGTGTTTTTTTAACCGTCCTCCTCCGCTATTAGGGTATGAAACAATTTTGTTTAAAATGTTTAAATTTTTTACCTTTTCCTTCCTTCGGTATTTCTATTTTAATTCCAAAACTAAGTTATAATCATAATATTTATATATATTTTATTTGTTAATTTTAAATTTATCTAGTATGTTTGATATAAATAAATAAATATAGTAGGACATTACACACAGCGCCATCTGACCCCAAACTAAGCAAGCTTTTTTTTTGTAAATACATACTTATAATACATACTGAACACCCAGACACAGAACAAACATTTGGTTTTATATCACAAAATGCTTGTCCTGGGTGGGAATCGAACCCACGCCCCACAGCTCTTGAAGCAGACATGCTACCAATGAGCCAACAGGGCTGTGTCGTTCTTTATATATATAAGTATATAAATATATAATTATGTATTGTTATCATGTCACAACCCTGCCTGCCAAGATTTTGATCCCTGTTCTGTTATCCGTTTATTTATTAACCTTTGGATGTTTATTTACCTTTGGTTTAATTTTTTTTTACGTTTTAAGTTTATGTTTTGATTGGTGTAGCTTACAAAGACCGGTTGGAAGCGGCTCGCATCCGTTCCTGCGGTCTTTATAAGGTCACTACTGCTTGGCGATAGCATATCTGGTAATGTGGTGGTACTTCAACGATCACCTGCTTAGGAAACCTACTGCCAAGAGAATAAAAGAATGTAAGGTTACTGGGTGTAAGTCTGTTTCGTCTGTGAGTGTTGCACCAACAATGCAAGTTTTATTGCACGGAGCTTGTGACAACATGTGATATTGTGAGAATCAATACGAGAACAGATTGTACGTTCATTGTTTCGATCAACTAACGATGTATTACAAACATTTCGACAGGTCGAACCGCGAGGCTTGTAAGAAACGTAATTTGTAAACTTTATACGCCTAAGTAAACGTCTTTCGTACTGTATTGAAATGAACGGCATTTCGGTTTTGGCCACTGCCGACAGTCTTCGTATATCATTGACAGCCCTGTTGGCTTGTTGGTAGTATGTCTGTTTCAAGAGCTGTAGGGCGTGGGTACGATTCCGTCTCAGGAAAAACATTTGTGGTATAAGCAAATGTTTGTACTGGGTCTGGGTATACTGTATGTATTTACAAAAAAGTATTTAAGTATAGTATCAGTTATCTGCCTTCCATAGTACATAGTAGTTTTGCTTAGTTTGGGGTCAGATGACGTTGTGTGTAATGTCTTATGTAATTTATGTTATTTATCGTCACTCCGTCGATTTTTGGGGCGTTCAGTACTTTATTTGATAAAGCCCGAACTGAAAGGCGGGTTTCGTAGGAAGCCTAATAGGTATTTCAATTTATTGTTAAATTGTCTCTTAGTTGATAGGCTGATTGTGATGATGATTAATTGAATTATACAGGAGTTTAAGTTAAGAGGATGCTTAACCAAAAGGTGTCAAATCAGGAGTCGTGAAAAAATATGGCTGTTCTGTAGGAAAAGTAAAAAAGTTACCTCTGACAAAATTATATGGATTAACTGATTTAAAAAAAATTCAGAACGGACCGATAGTTTTTTTTAAATTATCTGAAGCTAATCTGAAACCAGAAACAATTTTAACAACCCCCTATTGGGCTTAGTACACACCAAGCTTGTAACCCTGTACATTAGTTAATAAGCGTGACCCATCTTTATTAATATTTTCTTGTTTTTCCAATAACGACTGAACACTTGAACATTTGTCCTTAAATTAAGTAAATACCATAATAAGTATACTTATATGTATAAAAAAAACCGGCCAAGTGCGAGTCGGACTCGCGCACGAAGGGTTCCGTACCATCATCTATAGAAATCGGCAAAAAAATCAAGTATGTTGTATGGGAGCGCCCTTTATTGTATTCTGTTTTTAGTATTTGTTGTTATAGCGGCAACAGAAATACATCATATTCTGTGAAAATTTCAACTGTCTAGCTATCACCGTTCTTGAGATACAGCCTGACAGACGGACGGACGGACAGCGAAGTCTCAAGTAATAGGGTCCCGTTTTTACCCTTTGGGTGCGGAACCCTAATTAACAGCTGTCATTAAACTTTTATACCTAATCAAGACAATAATAAAAGTAAGACGAAAAATATCGCTGTAGTTTAAGTTTCTTTATCGTATTCTGCAGACAATTAGTCGCTGTTTACTTAGCTGGAAATTTTTGCCGACTTCAAAAAGGAGTAGGATCTTTATTCGATCCAAATTATTTTTTGTGTACGGATTCTACAACTTACATGAACTGATATTAGTTTTCTTTACACGACTGCCCAAAAAAGGAGTGTTGTTTTTAGAAGTCATATTACGTAGGTATAAGTTTCTTTATTGCACGATAACTTTTAAATGCCTAAACAGATTTTGATGTACGAGACATCTTTAGAATTTCTACATCATCCCGAGTGTCAATGACTTCATCATGGTGTCAGCATAGCACCATTTTCAAAAGTGAATTAAAAAGAATTCTGTTCATTTCGTTTATGGCATGGCCGTCGAAGTTTTTAATGTTTTCATTTTTTTATGGATGACATAGGCTAGGTGTTTGACCACAGTTCACCTGATGTGAAGTCACGGTGTGGTAAATGATAGAATGAGTATGGTGGTAAAGCACACCTAGCCTGGAATGGAACTGGCTCTCAAGCGAGGCTGCCGGAACACACCGTTAGATGCTTGGCGACAGATTTTCAACTTGAGCTAGCCAGCTGAATGCTAGAAAGTACCCTACCACCGTGCAATATCAACTGATTGTCCAAAAAAGAGGGTGTTTTTTTTGAAATGTCAATTGTGTTTATTTTATGAATGTTTCATATAACTATAATAACAATTACCAAAATATAGAATCGTAAATTGAAACAGAATATTAAAAAGTAAATATTAAAAGCATTGTTCTAGATACACGTATATTTGTAGAATAATTTGACATATATATAATTTGACATAGTAATTTAAGGTTTTTATTTATGATTTTTATGATTTTTATTTTTTGTTTGACATTTTAATTTATGATTTTTATGATTTTAATTTTTTATTGTTTGACTTTTTAATTTAATTTTTTTGACATTTTTAATTTTTATAATTGTATATTGACATTTTTCTTTATAATTTTTTGACATTTTTAATTTTTATAATTGTATATTTACTAGCACCATCGCATTAGGGAAACCCTGTAAGGATGGTGTGAGATTAAGGAATAAATAAATAAAATAAATAAATAAATAAAATAAATATTTCTTCGTTATAAAACAACTGGTTTCTCTTAGTAATTAATCAAAACAAACACAGATAAACAAACACGTATTACATTTCATTCATTCATTACACATAGTGCTTTTTTTATTTAAAAAAAAACACATTGTCGTTATTCATTGCAACTTGACATTTGCATCAGCGACACTACCTCCCAAGGATTATAATAATAATTAGAACAAAACATATATTCTCTTTTTCTGATACATAATAAAAATACTCACAACAACAACCCTTCGAGATAAAAACGTCTTGGCACTATAAATTGTTTAACAAACACTGTAAATCGCGTATTCCGCTAGTGAAGAGGCAAGAAACGTGCGCCCACCACGCAAGACCGAGTGACACTAAGGCTTGTCAGGTAACTTAGTAAGTAAATTGTAATTTGATTGCGTACGCGCAACTTCCAAGCTCATAATCAAAGGTTGCAGCGGACGGCGCTAACTATCCGAGATGACGTTGACACCTGGCTAAAACTGGTATTAGCGGAAAATTTGGCAGATTTCTTTGTAGTCCAATTATTTGTTTCAGATCGTCCAATATTCACTTTGAGCCGTGATATAATGTCTTTGCACTTCTACGGAAAATAGCTATAATTTTAGATATAAGTATATTTTGTTTATTTTATGGTTGATAGGCTAGGCGTTTGACCATAGCTCACCTGAAGCACACCTAGCCTGAAATGGAACTGGCTCTTTAGTGAGGCTGCCGGAACACACCGTTAGATGTTTGGCGGCAGATTTTCTACTTGAGGGTGGTAGCTAGCCAGCCGAGTACTATAAAGTACGCTACCACCATACTATGGTTTCCTCACGATGTTTTCCTTCACCGGCAGCTCAAGCTCATTGTTGGAGTTTGAACCCACGCTCTTCGGCATGCGAACCGACCGCGCAAACTTATTTTTAACAAAATTATTATGTTTAATATTATAAACGATCTATCGATATAGCTCATTTATAGATCTACTTAAAATCGGTATATAGACACATGTATACATAATATTGTTTATATTGTATTTAAATAAATAAATAATGTTGTATAGTATCATATCGCACCGCATTGTATTGTATTGAAATTATTTTTCACATAATCAAGTCAAATCATTTTTATTTGACAGCCCTGTTGGTTCATTGGTAGTATGTCTGCTCCAAGAGCTGAAGGGCGTGGGTTGGATTCTCACCCAGGACAAACATTTTGTGGTATAAACAAAATATGTTCTTTCTGTGTCTGGGTATTCTGTATGTATTATAAGTATGTATTTACAAAAAAAAAGTATTTATGTATTCTATCAGTTATCTGACTTCCACTACAAGCTTTGCTTAGTTTGGGGCCAGATGGCGATATGTGGAATGTCTTCCAATATTTATTTATTTTATTAACGTAAAAACGTATTCTTAATAATTGTTATACAATTATTTGCTACACAACATTACGGTAGAACCAGAATTTATATTTTCTTTGTTATATGTGTTGCGATAAAATATGTAACAGATACTTTCGTAGTATTGCTCCTACATAATGTTCTACCTTTTTGTATATGTAGTAGGTATACATTTAAAATCGATATGTCTGTATGTTCCCCATGGACTCAAAACCGGCGAGACCAATTTTGATCAGATGAACACAAATTTATTTTTTATTTTTTTGTAAAGTACAAAGCCAGAACGACCACAAGTGTTCTTTAAATGCTCTTTAACAAATATAACTTTACCGCATAGTTTGTACGCAGATGTCTAGATTTAAATAAGTAGCTATAACACAGAACTCGACGTTTGATGATACAGTACTCCAGTCACGTCAAACGCAAGTTAAAACCCAAGCAGATAAGTTACTTACATAACTTCTAAGTTTAAGGCCAGCGTTTTGTTCACGTGTGGCGTCAACTAGGCGAGATTTTTGAATTTTGGGACTTTTGTAACGAATAAACTCAAAAACTACTGATTTGTAAATATTTCGTTTTATTTAAATACATTATTATATGATTATTTTTACATATGTACTTACTGTATGTTTTATTTTTCTTATTAGTGTTACATCTCCCGTCTGTTTCTTATGTTATCTATCGTGTTTTTCTTTTCTTGGTTGCCTGGAAGAGATCGCTGTTAGCGATAACGCCGCCACTTGTGGCACTAGTTCATAAGGTTCTTTGTTCTCTGTACTTTTTTCTATTTATGGTGTGCCCAATAAAGAGTTATTTATATCTATCTATCTATCTATCTTTCACCGTTGGGAAGTTACACTACCCCCGGGTGACATTGTTGTTTTGATATTAAGGAAAACTTGCCACAATACATAAGTGAAATCCTTATTTAAATCAGTTAAGCAGTTAGCGTGCACAATTGCACAAAAAGACAAACCGACAAACATAAAAAAATCTAAAACTTTTTTAAAATTTGAAAACATGCGTCAATTGGTTTTTGAAAAAAAAACTTGTAAACAGACACGGCTCGCTTACGATTTCGTTAAACGTAGGTACATAGATACATACGCAAATCAAATTACAGGCGATTTATTTTACAAAACGTAACTAAAAAATAATTTTGACATTGGATTGCATTGTAACTCAAAAAGAATATTATAAAAACGTTTGTTAATCAGTCACTTTGTTACTTTTGCAAGCCTAAACGGCTGACGATCTTATAATTTAACAAGGACACACTATGTCATGGGGATTGACATAGACTACTTCATTGTAATTTTATATAGACATGTACACGCGAGTGAAACCGCGGGAAACAGCTGTTATTTTTTCATAGTTATAGGTGTAGGAATATGACTTGCAACTTTGCTGCTTCCGACAAAGGATTTTTATCTCTTTGTATACCAACTTTATAGAATAGATCATGTTTGACTGGGGACCTTTAAGGTGGTTCGATTTCCATACAAATAAATTTTTGCCATTTATGGACAAATGGAGCATAATTTTACAGTGAAATTACAGCTACTGGCATTTATTATGGTCTTTCTTTGCGGTAAATCACAATTGCTTAAATAAAACAGTAGATTATTAACACCTTAAGGCTCATTAGTAGCGGGTGCCTTAAAAATGAGTCCTGGATTCAATATCAATTGAGGAACTAAGTTTTTAATGTAAAAATAATTAGACGAACGAGACGCCCTCTGGTAAGAGATATCGGTACAACCAGATTGCGGCAAAGATTTTAATTTCAATAACGGGATTTCTATCACCGCGCTATCGGATATTGTGAACCAATAAGAATATAAGTCGCCGCATCAAAACAACTTAATTGATATATTTATACAACAGAATTATTACCTGCTGCCTAACTTGTAAAAACCCACCTCAAGGTAAGAAGCGGCTCCAAAGTACATGCCGAGCATCTACCTATCATACCTAGTAGCTATCAGTTATAGCTACATATACCTCCGACTTTTTATGTTATTTTTTATTTTGCAATTTAAAACATGCCATGCTGAACTGGGACTGGGCTGGACACGTCTGCCGAATGGCAGTAGAACTGGCGGAAACCACTACCGACTGTGACCATAAACGGCCACCAGAGTCTAGAAGACGGTGGTAAGATGAGCTCGATGAAAGGGATTGGACTTCAATAGCAGCAAATATACCTCTCTGTTTACTGCTATTGAAGTCATGTAGATGGAATAGGGAAGAGAGGCATTTAAACAAAGAAGTAATAAATAAATAAATAAATATCGCAGGACATTACACGCAGCGCCATCTGACCCCAAACTAAGCAAAGCCTGTACTATGGAAGTCAAATAACTGATAGAATACTTAAATACTCTTTTTTTGTATATATATACTTATAATAAATACAGAACACCCAGACACAGAACAAACATTTGTTTATGCCACAAAGTTTTTGTACTGAGTGGGAATCGAACCCATGCCCTTCAGCTCTTGAAGCAGATATTCTACCAATGAACCAGTGAGCGGCGGAAAAGCTATTGACGGTCTAAGTACAGCCAAGATGTATGACTACTTAGTTTTATTTATATAAAATTAAATATTAAACGCTCTACCGGCGGGATCAGAGACGTAAGTTTAGAGGCGTATTTGTCTGTAATGGACTGTATGTAATTTGTTTTTTGTATTTATACGGACCTTGTTGCCTGAAATAAATGATTTTTTACCCAGCAGTGGGACAAGATGGGTTAAAATAAAAATATTATTTAAAACTAAAAGATATTTGTAGCGATGATAGCTCAGTTGTTAGCGCGAAGGGCGTGAGTCCAACAATTAAAATGTTCCGACGTCAAAAATAATTGGTTCTTATGCTCAATTAAAAACTTATTATAGAATTGTCGACTAGCTCTTGGTTTGGTTCGGACGAGAAGGGCTAAAATGAAGCAAGCCTTGCTGTAGATACTGATGGTTTCTGTTCAAGTATACCTACTCCTAAACTCACAGTAGGCATGTAAGAGAAAAGCGAAAGGATTCATGAAAAAACATTGATAATATTACGTACCTCTCTATGTTGTCTTGACTAACTATTTTTTTTAATGGTTAACAGGACAGGTTTTGACCACAGCTCACTTGATGTTAATAATAAGTGACGTTATAATAAGCGAGTGTTATAATGTTATAAGTGACAGTGGAATCAATGTAATGAAAATGTTCACATAATAATACATAATTATGTCAAATATTAAATATGTCAATATTTAATATTTGACATAATTAAACATATTATTAAATTTCTATAAAAAAAATATATATAGTATAATTAGGTACTTTCACTTGGTGGTAGATCTCCTTAGCAGGAGGTCGTCTATGTAAGTACCACCGCAGTACCTACCAGTTATTCTGCCGCTAAGCAGTAGTGTGTAAACATTACTGTGTTACGGTTCGAAGGGTACTGCAGCTAGCAAAATTACTGGGCTGTTGAGACAAACCATCAAAAGCCTTAAAGTAATGAGCGCCAAAGCAGCGATGCCCCGAACTTTTTTTCGTCACTCAAAGTTCTGTGTATCGCTGCAATGGTCAAAGACAGGCGTTATCTCTTACCTTCAAGAGAGCGTATCGTCCGTCTTATTACTTTTAAAAAAATGAAAAACAAACTTTCTAGTTAATGATCTCTTATTTTTAAATAGTCGTCAGTTATAAAACAAGGTATCTTGAAGCCAAGATCTCAGCTGATCTCCTGAAGCAGGCGATGGAAGGTGCATCCCGGATGGAACAAGCGAGATTTTGTTGTTTCGTCTCAGTACATGTGTACTCGGAGTAACACTAGTATCGCTCGCAATACATATTACGTTATCAACGTAATGTTTGCAGACATTTTAGCACCAGCGGCGGCGGCGGCCGGTCAAGAGCGAGCGGTTTGACATCCCGTCGCTGCGCTCACTGCTATAACAGCCGATTAAAATTCAACTTTATGTACATAAGAAATCAGTTAAAAATAACGTTAATCCTTTATACGAGTCGTGAGTTTTTAATTGGGTCTGTAAAGACGATGTTGCTTCATGATGTGAATGCATTCTTATTTGGATTTTTATCATTTGTAACTACTGTATGTTTCATTATGTAATAGGCTTGCGCTTGAACGCCATTCTACGTGATGGTAAGCGAGATGCCGACTAAACCGATAACATTGGAAACTTGTTTGTAAGTCATTCATTTCTTAAGATTAATAAGTTGATTTGATGAATTTAAAAAAGAAATCAAGTGCGATCATCATCACATTCTACAGCCCTGTTGGCTCATTGGTAGTATATCTGCTTTAAGAGTTATAGGTCGTGGGTTTGTTTCCCACCCAGGACAAACATTTTGTAGTAAAAAAAATGTGTGTACCTACTATGTCTGGGTGTTCTGTATGTATTATAGGTATGTGGTTACTTAATTAGTTTATTATTTCTTAATTTTTTTACTTGCCATTTCCTTTTACATCTTTTTTTTAATTTTTATACGTGATTATATTATGCGCGTTTGCTTTAATTTTTTTGTCAAAATTTGTGAGATTGTGATGTAAACGTTTCCTATCTCAATAAATAAAATAAAATAAATTAAATTTGCAAAAGCTTTGCTTAGTGTGGGGTCAGATGTCCTACTATATTAATTTATTTATCATCCTCTTCCGATCGATTCCGCAGAGAATCGATTTGATTTAGTGCCCCATTTTCCTGGGCGTTGTATCCGCACAACCATTGAACTGGTATTTTCCCCGGTATTCTCTTTATTCCTGGCCAAGTTTAATCCGTACGGCAAATAAATGGAACAAGCTACCGGTGTCTTTGTTTCATGGGGGATATAATCTAGTTTTTTTTCATAGATATGCATGCTACATCTTTGACCACAATATCACTTATCATCAAGTGAGTTGGTGGTCAAATACGGAATTATACAATAACAGAAATAAATAAACTCAACAAATTTTGGGCTCTTTGCCTTGACCCATAAAGTTGAAGTATTTGCATCGGAGCGTTATCGTCAGCAACGCCCAGTATTACATATCACCAGATATCTGATAAGGCTGACTCACGCCGATCCACAGCGACGTAGAGGCTACGACTGAAAACAGGAATCGTTCGTGATATGGCGGTTGAGGAAAATTAATAATAAATTTGTGAAATTATTGTGTAAAAGGAAGTTTAGATGAAAAGTGTTTGAAATCAAAAGTGGTGTAGAGTGAATGGATGTTTTGTTGCTGGTTTGGTTATGTTATGTTGTGTCAAAGCAAAACTAGAGAAACAAAACGTGTCGTGCTGAAACTTGTAATCTGAACAAATTGATCGTTTCAAAGCAAGACATATCGAAGGTATAGTCAATATACTTATTCAAAACGTGATCGGTGCTAAAATACATTTTCAAAAAGATATTGTTTAGTCTGCAAATATCTAGAAAAATCCGAACATGCCACTGAAGAAAGCATTTCGAAATCGTAAGCCTGCGATTGACTAACATTTATAGTTTATAGTATTTTGGTACTAAGTGGAAGGAAGTAGAGTTCAAAATGAATGGGAACAACAAGCGAGACGATGTGAAGCTGGTCGAAGCCAGGAACGTGAGGGAAAGTCCCTGCTACTTCTGCAATGAGCTGTTTGAAATGGGACAACTTCAGGTACATACTAATTGACAATACTTTCTTTGTTCTTGAGATGTTTGTGGAGATTGTGTAGAGTTTAGACATGTCAGTAGCTGCGGTACGAATTGAACGATTTGAAAAATCAAAATCATACTCGATTTACGTAGGTATCACTACTGTTCCAGATATTTTGGCACCATGCAGTTGTGTAAACATTACGGTGTTCCGGTTTGAAGGGTACTGCAGCTAGTGAAATTACTGGGCTGTTGAGACTAACCATCGAAAGTCTCAAAGTAATGAGCGCCAAAGTAACGATGCCCTGGACTTTGTTTTGCTACTCAAAGTTTTGTGTATGGCTGCAATGGTCATGGACAGGCGTTATCTTTTACCATTAGGAGAGCGTCTCGTTCGTTTCGTTTTTATATTTTCATATAAGTTTTTGTGTTATGTTAAAATTTTAATTTTTATTTTATTTTAGTCAATTTAACTGTATTTGTATTTTTAAATGGGTCTAGTTGCCTGAAATATTTTTTTACGACCAATTATAATTTTTTACGTAAATATTTTGATTAGGTAAGTATGCATATGTATAGGCAATAGGCATGTTATTTCTTATATGTTGTTTCACAAACTCCATAAAGTTACTAATTACTAAAATTTTCTTAAATTTAACTTAACTAAACTTGGACTGGACTGTAACTTGCGTCATTTATGTTTTTATAACTGAATAATGACTTGATGATATTGGCACTGGCATGTGTTTTTATTTTTTAATCTTTATTTTTGTGAGAGATAATTGATTAATTTAGGCGTTACTTTGCGGAAGTTCATTTTGAGTATTCAAGAAGTATATACATACATATAATTTTTTATTGTATTCCGCTTAAAAGTCGTATTTGTTATAACAATAACGAAGATTTAACTATATTTTTTTGTTTAGATAATTAATTAAAAAAAATATTACAAAAACGATTTTGAAGCGGCTATAAGTACTTACACTAAAAAATATATATCTGTTAACGTTTAAAGGAGGCTTCAGGTGACCAGTATTACCCTTCAAACCGGAACACAGAAATGTTTACACATTACTGCTTGGCGTCAGAATATCTGGCACTGCGGTGGTACCTACCTAGACGACCACCTTGCTAAGGAAATCTACTACCAACAAAACTACATTTTGTGACATGAAAACAAATGTTTGTTCTGTATCTGGGTGTGCTGCATGTATTATAAGTATGTATTAAAAAAAAAACTATTTAAGCATTCTATTAGTTTTCTGTCTTCCATAGTACAAGCTTTGCTTAGTTTGGGGTCAGATGGCGCTGTGTGTAATGTAGTGTAATTAATTTATTTAATATTACTTAGTTTTGGAAACCTATCACCAAACTTTAGTTGAAAATCTGCCGCCAAGCACGTAACGGTGTGTTCCGACAGCCTCACTTGAGAGAGTTCTGTTCCAGGCTAGGTGTGCTTAACCATCTTCGACCACACCGTCGCTTAACATCAAGTGAGCTGTGGTCAAAAACCTCGGCTTGGTTGACCATTTAAAAAAAATTGATTGTTTTTCTCTTTGAGGGACAAAAGTAATTACTCTTTCAAAAGCTAAGCATTATTATCGAAAGATAATATATTTAAAACGTCTGTATTCCTCTCCCCCCTCCGTCTCATGTGCCTCTTTCAGATAAGCTCATCACAAAATGAAATGCAAGTCGAACGAATAACAAAAATACTAAAGCCGAATGATTTGTGATAAGATTCCACGAACGTTTAAATGTATAATTCCGCGAAGGGAATCGAAACTATTTAATGTTAACTTTTGTTTAGTCGTATCTTCAACTTCATTTTCTTTATTTGATGCCTCATAACTAATGTGACCATACGTTCTATTTTGAACTGGGATGCCCTTTTTAGGGTTCCGTACCCAAAGGGTGGAAGCGCCAAAATGAATTCAGCTCTTCCAGGAGCGGTATGCGTTATGTGTCCGAAGGCTTTATAGCGGCAATATTTTAAGTGGACTGTATCTTTTTGATTTGCTAGGCACGCTGCATACATAGATACATACACGATGAGCGATAGCACAAGGGTAAATAGGAAAATGGGAGAACACGCACCTTGACCTCGTGAAACTCCTCTCGTACTCCTGGCTGCGCAGCACAGTGGGTGCGCTTCGTCCACCTTACACTCGCGGTTGGAAGAATGTTTGATTTGTAATATTTAGCGTTTTGGGTTATTCACGTAGTAATTTGTGGGTTTATTTTACACGAGTGCGGCCGATGTTCGGTCGCGTAGCACTTGATTGCAGTAATGGCGGTGGTTTGAAATATTAGGAACAGGACGGGGAGGCGGGGGAAGGATAGCTATCGCTCATTGTCCTACCTACCCTTCATTTATAATTATGGCGGTAACAAAGGGTTAAACAGAACCCGCATCACAAAAAGCATATAGAGGTGTGTTCCGGCAGCCTTACTTGAGAGCCAGTACCATTCTAGGTTGAGAGCCAGTTCCATTCTAGGCTAGGTGTGCTTTACCATCTTCGACCACATCGTCACTTAACATCAGGTGAGCTGTGGCCAAACACCTAGCCATTAAAAAAAAACTGTAGCGCATTCTCCAAGATGTATCCGGTAGCAAACCGACGATCAAGACACTTTGCGTCGATGTTCAAGGCTTTGGAGCCTTTTCCGAACAAGCGAGTCATTACGAGCGCTTCGTTCGTGTCATTACTTTTACTTACATGAACAAAACAATGTGTGATTTTACCTGTTATGTAGGTATCAATACGCCGATATGCATGGCATTAAAGGCAAGGCCATATTCATGTCAACAATGAGTTTAGGCGTTTGCTGCTCATTATTTTGTGGCACATCATGAATCAGCGCATACGAGAACAGCGTGATAATTGGTTCTGGTTTAGATCGCTTTTCCGGGGTTTCAGTTTTACAGAATAAATAAATATCGGAAGACATTTTGGGAAGGTTGCTTGGAAATCAAATGAATGCCAACAAAATGAGGAACTGTCTCGTCTTCCTGCAAGAGGTTTCAAGTAGGTATATGATGATGGGTGATTTGTTTGCAGACCCACCTAAAGCAATGCGGGAGCATCCTGGAGCAGTGCCCGCTGCGATGCGGGGCTTGGATCCAGCGGAAACACAAGGAGACTCACGTGAAAGACTGTCCGCAAATGGAAAAGGTTAGTGAGGTGTGCGGTCTCAATTCGCAGGAAGCGTCCAATCAAAACACGTACCTATACCTACGATTAAATTGCATCGAATGAATACGAATACAGAATTAATGTTTTATTATGGAAACTGACGTGGTTTTGGCTCGTTTTTAACTGACTTCTAAAAAAGAGGTACTCAATTCAGCTGTTTTTTATTCGTTTTTATCATTGTGACCTCAGAGCTCCGTCATTTATGAACCGATTTGAAAACCACTTTTTTTACTTAAAATAATTTTCACTTATAATACCACAAGAGCTTCAAAATTATCTGGCATTTCCCTCAAGGTTCCCTGCAAACAAATAAAGTCGTCAAGTTTTTCAGGTTAAAAAATCACTGATGATGACTGGTGATTTTTTAACTTTATTTGTTTGCAGGGAACCTTGAGGGAAATGCCAGATAATTTTGAAGCTCGTGTGGTATTCGGGGGATTATTTTTCCGTCCCAAATGTCGGCCAATAGAATTGCACCATGAGACGAAATGTACAGTTAACAAATAAACATTTCCTTTGACTTTTTTATCGATGGTGGACAGAGAACAAACTCCAAATCGACTCATTTTCATGCAAAATCTCCAATTTTCACAATTGAATTCAACCTGTCAGTTTGACGTGTGGTTAATTTGACTGGATCATGTTTTGTTTTTTATATATAGCAACTACCAGAGAAAATTTTCAAAAAATTATCAGTATAATACCATGTAGGTTGTACCACGTGACGTCGAATGGTGCAATTCTATTGGTCGATATTTGGGTCGGAAAAATAATCTTTCAGATTCGTTTTCGAATTTCACGAAAATCGTTTCAATAGTTTGTTTTTTAAACCAAAATACCTAAATCTAAGCCGTGTTAGGGTAATTTTTTTTTTTGTTAATTTATAGGTAGGTAGGTACTCACGTACAATTATGGCGAATACTCTGGCTGTAGTTTAGGCTACATCTGGTGGCCTTCTTCAAGGAGTCAAAGAAAAAGTAACATAAAAAAGAGTACAACCACCGGATGTGACTAAACTGGCTAGCTACCATCCTCTAGTTGAAAACCTGTCGCCAAGTATCTAATGATGTGTTTCGGCAGCCTCACATGAGAGTCAGTTCCATTCCAAGTTACTTAACATCAGGAGAGCTGTGATCAAAAACGATAAAAAATATAGTCGAAGTATCCGACAATTAAACATTAGTAAATAAGTTAAAGCAAAAACTACTGTCTCTGCCACAATAACCATGGTATTAAATTTTTTAAGATTCTTGTTAGAAATAGTTCACAGGTCGCCAAATAGGCACTTATCGTCAATGCAAGAGCAGCAAATTTTCGCACGTAGGTAGTTTGTAAGGTAATAAAGAATCAATGTCAACAGTAGTGACTGTTACTATGACGAATCATCAACATAATGTGCCTCACTTTTTTATTACTACTGTACTAGCTAATGAAATTTAAAAATAACTCACAAATAAAACATCTTGGGCGCTAGGATCTTGGACCCTTGATCAATTTCGTTCTCTTCGTTTCTCATCCGTACGGCCAAGATTGACACCAGCTGCCGGCTTCCTTGTTATCTAGATCTTTTCAAGGTCAGAGTGAGTGTGCTAGGTAGGCTAGCTAGGTGTTTGACAACAGCTCACCTGATGTTAAATGATGACGTGGTCGTAGATAGTAAGAACTCTCATTTGTAAATGGCATCACTTACATGCATTAGAACTGGTTCTAAAGTGAGGCTGCCTGAACACATCGTTCAGTGCTTGGCAACAGATTCATCGAGTTGAGGCTTGTAGCTAACCAGCAGAGTACTAGAGAGTATGCTTCCACCATGCTACCATCTTCTGCGGTCTCTTTCGCCCATTTTTGCTATTTACAATCTTGTTCAGAGACAGCATCAATCATATGCCATAGTCATCATATTGGACTGTTGAACCACTAGATATGCACTGTTTAATTATGAATTGTATTATATCGTTCATAGAGCCGAAATGCTACCCTGCCCAGCCACGCTTCCACGCCGGCCCCTACGCCTGACCACATGGCTACGCCGGTCAAGAACCACACCTGGTCTCCCCGGGCGGTGCCTCTCGACGACTGCGTCAGTTACCTCGAAAAAGAACTCGCTACTGTCAAGTAAGAATGAAATAACATAGCATCGAAGAATTATATATTTCGCCACAATATCACTTTGCTTTATAGATTTTTGTGAAGGGTCAGAAAGATAATAATAATAATATATCGTAAGACATTTCACACAGCGCCATCTAGCCCCAAACTAAGCAAAGCTTGTAATACGGGAACCAGATAATACTTATATACCTACTACATAATACAATTCCTAATTTGATTGTCAGACTGGTCCTGACCGACGAGTCGGGCCAGCGCGACGTGCAAGCCTCAGAGATCGAGACGCTGCGCACCAAGCTGGTGTTGGTGGAAGAGCGCAGCCAGCACTTCCTGTCAACGTTGGTGTCGCTGAGGGCCGCAGTCGACGACGAAGCCGAGCGGGCCGCCAACTGGGCGGCACAGTTCAAGCACGACTTGTCGAATGTCCAGCTAGCATTACAGGTACAAGTCTAACGTGTTTTGCAATACTTAAGTCTTAAATTCTTGACTGCAAAAAGTTATAATATCAGGTACCAATTTGGAATAAATAGACAGTGACGGTTATTTGAATAAGTCTCTAAAAACTTATAGCTATATTTCATCGTTTTGTTTTAGACATGCTAAGTGTCACCATCACGAAAAACAATATTTTAACGATACCACCAAAGTTAGTCAGTCATTAAATGATGGTGCGGTCGATGGTAAATGCACCTAGCCCGAAATTTGAAATGGCTTTCAAGAGAGGCTTTCGGATTCTATAGAAAGTCAACCAAATACTGGAAAGAAAGTACCATGTTATGTGGTTTCCATTAACAGCCTTAGAGGGGTTTTCATTTTTCACGGGAAAAATAAAATCCTACGTCCATTTTATGAAACACAACCATTATCCTTAATTTGTACACCAATTTTATTTAGCCTTTTTTGTCATGTTTACTCAAAAGAAAACAGTGAAATCAAAAATAATAATAATAATAATGTATTATCAGCGGAACAATCGACTCCTTGTAATGTCTGCCAAAAAAATATTTTCAAAGATTATATGGTTTTCTTGGCTTGCGTGATCCTGCAGGAGTTACAAAGCCAGCAGTTGTCGACGGTGATGCGGCTGGAGAGCACCGTCAGCAGCCTGGTGCACGAGCAGCGGGAACGAGAACTGCTGGAGCAGGCTCTCACCCAGCATGACACCAGAATTCGGGCAGTGGACAAACTTGGTAAACACTAGCTAGATGTCACCAGATTGTATGAAGCAGCGTTATCTTAATCAATTTCAGAGGAACAGCTCGACGGGTTTACACCAGCATTTATACTCCCATAGAAATCCCTGGAGCTATTATGCTAGCGGTCTAGAACTTCGCTCTGATATTTCAAGAAGACAGGTTGGCTTGTGTATATTCTGGCAAAGAAATTAACAAAACCTCAAGCAGGACACCGAGGCAGGCATCATTGTTGTAGAGATGGTAGACCATTATTTTCAGCAGTTACATGGTTATTATTTCAGAGGACGTGATAGTCTACATAAAGCAGACGGTCGAAGAAGAACGGGAGAGAAATGCTGAGAATAGAGCCACTTTAGAAGCTGAACTGATGGAGGCACGAAGGTCTTCAGAACAGTTAGGACAACTCGCTGCTTTGAGGATGCAGCTGCAGAATACAGCTCCAGAGAGACCGGTAAGTAATAAACAAGATGGACTGTGGGTTAAGTAGCATAACAAGGACCATATAATGATACACTTGCAGAAATAGTTAGAGAAAAGTACCTGCTAGTTTTTGCGCTGAGGTGATTAAATCTTGTTTTGATTTCTAGTCCATAGATCGTCTAGCTGTCCTCGAAGTGTCGACGGCAGACGCCCGCGCTGAGTCCTCCGAGCTATCTTCCAGGATGGATCTTGTCTCCCGCGACCTTCGAGCACTAACTAAGTCCTATCACAAGCTGCGGACAGAGCTGGCTGACTTCCAAACCAGAGTCAGCTTCGATAGGCAAGAGCTTGGGAGTGACAATGGTAAAGAGTATTTTGTAACTAAAAATGTTTAACATTAACTAAAGCCTATTTACAAAAAAGCATATCAATAGAATGTTATTTTTCCCAGGTCACATGATATGGAGGATAGATCAGTTTCTGTCGCGGATGAGAGAGGCAAAAGAAAACGATGCAGTTCTCACCAGTCCCCTGTTCCGAACTAGTAAATACGGATACACGCTTAAGGTAGGATATATCCTGCTCGCCAAACTTTATAGTAAAACTTAAAAAAAAAAAATTAAACAACAAATGAAACGTTCTTCTGATGGTAAGATAACGTCTGTCCATGACCATTGCAGGGGTACACAGAACTTTAAGTGGCAAAACAAAATTCAAGATATTTTTGAAATCATTACCTGAAGACATTAGATGGTTAGTCTCAACAGCCCTGTTATTTCGCTAGCTGCACACTTTAAACCGGAACACAATAATATTTACACACTACTGATCTACCACCATGTAAAGTATCATGTCTGTTTAAAAGTTTCCGATTGCACAGAATGAAATGGACTGGATTACTCTGAGTGGAAGTTTAGTTCTCTGTATGTTTCATGGCCCGAGGAAAGAAATCTTAGTGGAAAGCTAGAGAATTACCTGCCTATTGCTCATACAGTTATCTGTACCATACCTCGTTCATATGGAAGCACGTAAAAACTGGACAAAGAAACAAACAAAAGACCATATTAAAATTTTCACACGCTAATGATTTAAAAAACTTATACACAAACGGACATAGATAAGTAAATACTACTGGCATAACCAACCATCATGATAATCAAGTACGATACACAAAACTACGCTTATTGTATTGTGTAATAATCTATCTATAGTATAACTATACTATTATAAAGAGGAAAGATTTGATTGTTCGTATCGAAACTACTGGACCGATTTCAAAATTGTTTTCTCCGTTGGGAAGCTACACTATCCCCGCGTGACATAGGCTGTCTTTTTATCTACGCGAGTACGCGGGTACTACGCGGGTGAAACCGCGAGGCGTCCGCTTGTATTAGATATTTCTCCCAAGGTTCCATTTGGAACTCATACTTTCTACTTGTTTTCGGGAAAATTTCAAAATCAGTAGCGCAACTGCCTTTATTCCGAACGAAACAATATTGCCTATGCAGCAATGGCATGTAACCTTTAGTGTTATTCCATGAACAAGAAAGACAAGAAGTAACCTTAGGTACCTACCTACATACCTACTCTGTGTAGTTATTTCTCACAGTATTTTTGATAACAAATAAAGAGGCTAACAAGGTGGTCTCACGATTGTTTTTTTTTTTTAATGATTAACAGGCTAGGTGTTTGACCACAGCTCACCTGATGTTAAGTGAAGATGTGGTCGAAGATGGTAAAGCACACCTAGCCTGGAATGGAACTGGCTCTCAAGTGAGGCTGCCGGAACACACCGTTAGATGCTTGGCGGCAGATTTTCAACTTGAGGGTGGTAGCTAGCCAGCCGAGTACTAGAAAGTACCCTACCACCATCCTATGGTTTCCTCACGATGTTTTCCTTCACCGGCAGCTCAAGCTCATTGTCGGGGTTTGAACCCACGCCCTTCGGCATGCGAATCTACCGCGCTAACCACTGAGCTATCATCGCTAAATTTAAGAGATATAAAATATAAATAGATTGTAAGAGATAACACCTACCTACCTCAATAGCATGCAATAGTTCCTAGGACTTAAGAGCAACAAAACAAGTTTAGGGCATTACAGCATGAAAATGGATTGCAAGTTGTCGTTTTATAAAAAAAAATATATGGGACATTATTCTGACCCCAAACTAAGTAAAGCTTGTGCTATGGAAGACAGATAACTGATAGAATACTTAAATAGTTTTTTGTAAATACATACTTATAATACATACAATACACCCAGACACAGAACAAACATTTGTTTATATCACAAAATGCTTGTCCTGGGTGGGAATCGAACCCACACCTTTCAGCTCTTGGAGCAGACATACTACCAATGAACCAACAGGGCTGTTACGTGATCATTATTCTTCATTCCAAGGCGGAGCTAAGCCTGAACGGCATCGGCAAGTGGAAGGGGCGGCACGTGACGTGCACGGTGCGGCTGGTTGGCGGACAGTACGACGCACTGCTCGAGTGGCCTTGCGATCTCTCTATAAACATCGTGCTCAAAGACCAGCCAGCCAATCGCAGACAGGTACATCGATATTCTGTTTAAATGTATGTAGACTAAGTCTGCGAGCAAGCAGAGGGCCTGAGTACAAAGTAACATTCGATTACTGATAACGCTAAAATAAAAAATGTACGAGTGACATAAGCTATCGATATGTCACGTGAGCAGCGTGTCGATCCCGTAGATTTTTGGAGTTTTCTATTAGCGTTATCGAATGTTACTTTGTGTAGGTCTTCCGGATTAGTTATGTGACCACGTTCGCCACCACAACATAGCAGTTTCAATACGCTTAGATAAGCATGGTTTCACTGTTGGGCAGCTAAAGCAGATCGAGTCTGTCTGAGGCGGTACGGCACTCAATACCTACAAGTTGGCTGTATCTAGCTAATTAAGAACGAATAGCAACGAACAGACAGCTGCTTGAGCTTCGATTGCCATTGCTTAAAAAACTACTATTTTCTTCGAAAAAATACGTACTTTCAAAACTCTCGTTTTTCATTAACTGCCCCCGTGCTGGGCCCGAAAATCTCATTCCATCTGGTCAAGAGTGGGTTGGCAGGCATCCCACAATTGAGATTTTTTTTTTAAAGAATTCTCGGACTTGTATGTTTCCTCGCGATGTTTTCTTGCTTGTTTTTTTTCTTCTTTCGATGTTGGAAGTCATCGGCAATATGCACACGATATAGAAAAGACAGGGACGGTCTCCAAACAAAGCTTTTTTTTTTTATGGTTGACAGGCTAGGTGTTTGACCACAGCTCACCTGATGTTAAGTGAAGGTGTGGTCGAAGATGGTAAAGCACACCTAGCCTGGAATTGAACTGGCTCTCAAGTGTGGCAGCCGGAACACACCGTTAGATGCTTGGCGGCAGATTTTCAAACTTGAGGGTGGTAGCTAGCCAGCCGAGTACTATAAAGTACCCTACCACCATGCTATGGTTTCCTCACGATGTTTTCCTTCACCGGTAGCTCAAGCTCATTGTTGGGGTTTGAACCCGCGCCCTTCGGCATGCGAACCTACCGCGCTAAAGCTGTCGTAAAATAAACGAAACCTGGGATACCATCCCTATTGGACGTAACTGTAAACAGATCCTTTCTGATTACGTATCATACTATAGGTACTAATAAAGAGGAAAGGTTTGATTTTTTTGTTTATCTGTATTGAAAAGGTTCCGAAACTATTGGACCGATTTCAAAAATTCTTTCGTCGTTTGGAAGGTACTCTATCTCCGGGGGTCGTAGCAACTTTTTATCCCTGTATTCCCATGGAAAAGCGAACTACGCGGGTGAAACCGCGAGGCGTCCGCTAGTATTAAATAAAGGTAAACCATAAACAGACCTTCCTTGTTCAGGCAATGGACATCGTGAAGTCCCTGCAACTCCGTCGCAAATCCTCCTCCAAACGGCACGATTACGACGAGGCCGAAGACGAGAAGACTAAATCCAACGAAGCCCTGGACAAGTCCGTGCTGCAGTTGAAACGGCAGTATATCTTCATACCGCACACCAGCTTGGACAAGTTCGATTATGTGAAGAACGACGTCTTGTTCATGGAGTTTATAGTCAATCAATAGAAAGCTTTCAGATGACCGACTTATTTCATACTGTTGTAATTTTAAGTAAAAGACATGCTCCCTAATATTAAACAGATATAATTAAACAATAAATAAATAAATATCGTTAGACATTACACACAGCGCTACCTGACCCCAAACTAAGCAAAGCAGTGAAAGTTAGATAACTTTTTTATGATTTTTTTTTCTTAATATTTGACAGGCTGGGTGTTTGGCCACAGCTCACCTGATGTTAAGTGACGGTGTGGTCGAAGATGGTAAAGCACACCTAGCCTGGAATGGAACTGGCTCTCAAGTGAGGCTGCCGGAACACACCGTTAGATGCTTGGCGGCAGATTTTCAACTTGAGGGTGGTAGCTAGCCAGCCGAGTACTAGAAAGTACGCTACCACCATGCTATGGTTTCCTCACGATGTTTTCCTTCACCGACAGCTCAAGCTCATTGTTGAGTCTGAACGTACGCCCTTCGGCATCATTCGACCACGCTAACCAATGAGCTATTATTGTAACAAGCAAATCTCAGTCAGTCGATAGCGCGGTCGTTTTACACGCTGAAGGGTGTGGGTTCATGCCCCAACAATGATATTGAGCTCCCGCTAGAAGCAAAAACATCGCTAGGAAACCATATCATAGTAGTGGAGTATTTTATATTACTCGGCTGGCTAGCTACCACATTTTTAAATTCCTAAAGGCTAGGTGTGCTTTACGATCATCGACCCCACCGTCACTAAGCTGTGGTCAAACACCTAGCTTGTAAACCATAAAAGAAAACCCTTCGAAAAATATTTATATAAATACCCTCAAGTTGAAAATCTGCCGCCAAGCAACTAACGGAGTGTTCCGGCAGCCTTACTCGAGAGTCAGTTCCATTCCAGGCTAGGTGTGCTTTACCATCTTCGACAACACCGTCACTTAACATCAGGTATGCTGTGGTCAAAAACCTAGCCTGTCAAAAAGGAAAAAAAAAAATTATATAAATTTTTAAGATTATAAATATTTAAGTTATACTAATAAAGCTTATCATGACTATTTATTACGCTAAATATAAAACACTTGCACGTAAATACGCATATATTTATTTCGATCTACAGTCCTAACATTACATGAATGGATCTATATTCCTTAACTAGATGAAAAGTTGAATTGTAAATAATGTATAAGTATACAATAGAAAAATTACTGAGTAAATATACACCAATTTCGTATACCTAGGCTAATGGCACAATTTATTTTCTTATTCATACTTTGTCCATGACGTTGTATCAAGTTCTCTTGCAGATTCCCTCGGGGCGACAAGAGATGCCGCTCAAAATCTTTTGATTATATCCTATTTTAGAGTGAATAATTACGTACATATAAAATTAGACATCGAGTTTTATGTAAAGTCTACGAAATATAAAGTCAATTATGTATTATTACATATCTTATGTATAATTTTACTTAATGTGGTTCCATTTCCATACAAATATTTTTTTCCATTTATGGACAAATGGAGCATAATTTTACAGTGAAATCACAGCTACTTGCATTTATTTTGGTCTTTATTTGCGGTAAATTACAATTGATTAAATAAAACAGTAGATTATTAGCATAATCTACGGTTTTATTCAAAAATCATAAATTCATAAAACTTTCAGAAATTTGATTTTATGCTACAAATCTACTGTTTTATTTAAGCAATTGTGATTTACCGCAAATAAAGACCAAAATAAATGCCAGTAGCTATGATTTCACTGTAAAATTATGCTCCATTTGTCCATAAATGGCAAAAAATTATTTGTATGGAAATCGAACCACCTTAATGGTAGATCTCCTCAGCAGGAGGTCGTCTAGGTACCAATGCAGTACCAGATATTCTGCCGCCAAGCAGTAGTGTTTAACTATGTTCCGGTTTGAATCACTGCAGCAACTTTACAGGGCTGTTGATTCTAACCATGGAAAATCTAAGTAAAGAGCGCAGAAGCAGCGATACCCTGTACTTTGTTCAGTTATTCAAAGTTCTGTGTATCGCTGCTCTTACCATCAGGAGAGCGTCTAGTTCGTCTCATTACTTTTACATTAAAAAAAACAACACGCATGTCAAAAATCACGTCGATCCGTTATACTTTTGGTACGTGTACAAATAAACACACAATTTCCTATTTTTAATTGAATGATACTTCATCATTCCCTTTTAAATAAATAAATATAATAATAAATTTGTGTGTTAATCTTTGTTTTATTCTCAATTCCATTATTCAAGTTTAATTGTATCATACTAATATTTCTAATAAATAATTTATGGCTTGTCATACAAATTTTTGAATTCGCCGCGATTTTTCAATATCCACTTTCATAAGACAGACTTTATGTATGCGAGTTGATTATTTCTTATACGACCGGACGGATTTAGATGAAATTTAAAATGTAGGTACGTTTTATCTCGGAAAACGCAGTCAAAAGAAAGGCAAACATTTCAAACAACTCCATCTTAGTGTTAAACCAAAAGTAAAGTTGGAATGCATTTAGAACAGAATAGACTGGATCGCATGCCTCCCGTACAAAAAAAAAACACTTGATCAAAAGAAGTCACAATTAAACGTGATTAATACTTTATAAATAACACACACACACTTTATTTGTTATTGTCAGTGATAATGTCCACTTTACCGCGATCGAGATTTTTATAAATTACTTAGTTGTACTAAATTCTAAAATATATAAAAAGACATTGTTATTCCCTCAGTCTTCAGGAAAATGTTCGAAGGTAGCCCTCGAATCGGAGACCTCTAGGAGAGTCTTCGAAGTAAGTCCTTACAATAAAACGAATCCTCTAAGAGTTTTCGAAATGAGACCGCAAAGTTAAATAGATCCATTAGGTGCCTTTGGAGTGAGACCGCAAAGTTAATTAGATCCATTAGCAGCCTTTGAAGTGAGACCGCAAAGTTACATAAGTCCGTTAGGAGCCTTCGAAATGAGACCGCAAAGTTAAATAGGTCAATTTAGAGCCTTCGTTGTGAGACCGCAAAGTTAAATAAGTCCATTGGGAGCCTTCAAAGTGAGACCACAAAGTTAAATAGGTTCATTTAGAGCCTTCGAAGTGAGACCGCAAAGTTAAAGAGGTCCATTTGGAGCCTTTGAATTAAGACCGCAAAGTTAAATAAGATCATTAGGAGTCTTCGAAGCGCGATCGCAAAGCAAAACAGGTCCTTAGAGCCTTTGAAGTGAGACCGCAATGTGAAACAAGTTCTTAGAGCCTTTGAAATGAGACTGCAAAGTGAAATCAGTCCTTTGGGTGTCTTCGAAGTGGGATAAGTCCTCTAGGTGGCGTCGAAGTGAGATCTCCAGAGTGAAGTGAGTCCTCTAGGAGGTTATGAAGAGACCGCAAAATGAAATCAGTCCTATGGTGGTTTTCAAAGTGAGTCCTCAAAATCTTTACAGGAGAGACTTGTACTGGACGAGGAAGTCTTCCTCCTCCTGCAGCGAAGAGTCCAGATATTCGTCCTCCTCGTTGCGAATCACGGCTTTCAGTCGAGCCAGCGCCTCCTGACGCTCTTGATGCCTGCAAATACATTTGATATGATTTCATAAATTTTATATGAGATTAAGGTTTGAAAATAGCAAGTATATTCGCACAGCGCCATCTAGCCCCAAACTAAGTAAAGCTTGTACTATGGGAACCAGATAACTGAAAGAATAATTAATCACTTTTTTTAATACTTACTTATAATACACTAGCTGCCCCCTGCGGTTACCAACTATATGTGTTCGGGATAAAAAGTAGCCTATGCGTTAATCCAGGATCTCAGCTACCTCCGTACCAAATTTCATCCAAATCCGTTCAGTGGTTTTTGCGTGAACGAGTAACAAACATCCATCCATCCAAACTTTCACATTTATAATATTAGTGGGATACAGAACACCCGGACACAGAACAAACATTAAAAAAAAAAGTCCTGGTGGCAATCGAACCCACACCCTACAGCTCTTGAAGCAGATATTCTACCAAATAACCAGGGCAGTCAACATGTAGTGTTAGTAATTATATTAAATTAGTTATTGCTACAAGTTAGAATGATTACTGCGACGGCACTCACTTTTTGTCCTTCTGGTGTCTGTGATTCTGTTTCAGCTGCTCTGTCCTGCTGGCCGCGCCGGAGCTGGTGGACGGGTCGGCTTGTCCAGGACCTGAAAACAGTCCGGTGATAGCTCAATGGTTACCGCGGTCGCTTCACACGTGGGTTCAAGCCCCAACAACGAAATCAAACTGTCTGTCAAGGAAAACATCGTGGACCATACCACGGTTATAGTGTACAAAAACAAATATTTTATTGATATCACCAAACAAGTTAATTAATTTTTAATTTTCAATATGTCATTAAATGAGTTTTAAAACACTGATTACATGTCAAAATAAGTTATGTCAATATACATATAAACATGTCAATATAATGTTTTGATTTTATCCCGAACCCATTCATACCTAGATAAGTTTTTCTTTTTTATAAATTCTGGTGGCCCCTGCGACACAAGCTCTTACTTAGTGCAGGGTCCACAAGTAATGCTACAAAATCTAGTTTGTTAATTATAAGGTTTAATTAATTTATACTAATGTAACTCGAGTTATGGTAATAAACAAATTTATTTATTTATTATTATTATAAAAAATATTGTCGATATAAAAAATATTTTCAATGTAAAAATACTGTAAATTAATTTATTTTTATTTATTTACTATTGAGGAAAAAACATGTCAAGTTTAAAATATGTCAATATAAAAGTATGTCAGCAGCCTCACTAAAGAACCAGTTTAATTCCAGTCTAGGTGTGTTTCCCATCTTCGACCACCAACCAACTGGTGTCCATCACTTAAAAACTTAAAATCAGGTGAGCTGTGGTCAAACAGCTAGCCAGTCAAAACATAATAACCAACACAATACAAATTAAATAAATATCGCAGGGCATTACACACAGCGCCATCTGACCCCAAACTAAGCAAAGCTGTACTATGGAAGTCAGATGACTGATAGAATACTTAAACACTTTTTTTTACATACTTATAATAAATACAGAACAAACATTTGTTTATACCACAAAATATTTATTTATATATATAATGCAACGTTTGATAATGATTTCGCATCAAACTAATCTATATTTATAATCTCTTCTTTCCATCCAAAGGTTGTCTGGAAGAAATCGCTCTAGGCGATAAGACCGCCCTTATACATAATTTATTCTATTGTTTTGTTATATTATTATATCTTCTTTTTTTTTTTGTTTGTTGTATGTTTCCTATTTGTATTAATTGTGATCTGTGTTTCTGGTGTATAATAAAGTTATATTCTATTCTATTCTATTTATCCGGTTGCGAACAACCGGAGTCTAGATGGCGCTACGATCTGTGCGTGTTTCGCAGCATTTCAGCTTTACGTCGGTCACTTCGTAGTAGTGCAGCATCAAATCAATAGATGGCGTGGTTTTTCTGAGTGTATCTTTTTGTTCGTGGTTGTGAGATGGAAGATGAAAGATGGCAGCTCACCGTTAGTGAGGTTCCCTCCGCAGGCGACCAGCATGTCCACGGCCCTGCTGATGTGGTTCCGGGAGCGACTGAGCGCCACGCGGGAATCTTCTACCGCGTAACCCATCGCCGCTAACTGTAACAGAATAATGCACATTTTAGCGTGACAAAGTTTATATGAATAGGTTTGCGTTTGACCGTGTCGCCATATTTGACTAATATTATAAAGAGGTAGGTATTTGGATTTTTGTATGTTTGTAAAGAATAAATTCAAAAACTACTGGACCGATTTCAAAAATGATTTAACTCACTTATTTTGTAACTGTTTGCCTCGGTTCGTTTTTGTTTTTTGTGTTTTTATATTACAAAAAAAAACCCCTGTTCCGACGCAGCCAGGGAGCTGTTCAGTTGTGTAGTCGCCTCAAGTAATCCATCTATATTATGATTAGTGTGTATGCGGGGGTAAATGTATGAGAGAGTGTGCATATGTTTGTGTGGTATGTAGATATTTTTTAATTTTTATTTTAGTTGTGTAACATGGGAGAAAATACGATGGGACAAAAGTCCTCTAAATAAAATAGAATAAAAAAATAAAATCTTTTTCTTTCTTTAAAAATTCTTTCACCATTAGAATGATGAATATTATCCCTAAGTAACATAGGCTATATTTATTACTAGAATTTAATTAAAAAATAAATGTCCAACCGTGCGAAGCCAGGACAGGCCGCTAGTGATTAATATTTTAATTTATGTCTTGTGTAGTGGCGACACGACAGAAGAGGAGAGCAGCGAGAAGAAGATAAGACTTGTGGTTATTTTTTTTTTTTGTTTTAAGTTGTTTTTAAGATTGTGTAAATTATAGATATTAAGTAAAGTTTCGGATAAGTTTTTTAAATTGTCGACGAGTAAAGTTAAAATTTAATTAAAATCCTCATCGCTGTTGTAACCGAAACGACTGTTAAACGTAAATAAACTAAATATATACCTTAAGGTGGTTCCATTTCCATACATTTTTTTTAATGCAATAAATAAATGATAATTGACACAAATATAATATTTTATTTTACCTTTTACCTACATTAAAGACCACCAGTACAGTTTTGTACACCAGTTGTCATGCAAATAGAGCTTTCGACTTTGAATTATTTTTTTTAACTTTAATCTACGTTTGGCCACTAACTCGCCTTATGTAAAGCGACGGTGTGGCCGAGGATGGAGCATGGAAGAAGATGGAGAAATTCTAGATCAGTGATCTAGAATTTCTTATTTTGTTTTTATTTATTTATAAAGCAGCCCCGTTGGCTCATTGGTAGTATATCTGCCTTGAGAGCTGTTATACTTTAATAATAATAATACTTTTATTTTGACACACAAGAAAAATGTACATTACATTAGTATCCGAACAAGAAAAAACTAAATCTCGGGATCCAACAATACTTAAATTATACACAATGTCTAACATTACAAACTCATTAGTAGGTTTTTTTTGTTTTTTTTTTTTAACAGATTTGTATCTAGATTAATATACCTATTTAGATAGGTATAGGAATAATATTATAATGCATTGTATAAACACTAAGCTGTATATAAGCTAACTAACTAATGAGCTTGATCAATATCATAAAACAAGTAGGTAGTATCAGTTTGGATTTTCGTTGGCAGCTGTGCTAGGTAACCCTGTGTTACAGCTGCCACGATTCAACCTCCGGCCTCCGTCCCAATTTGATCTATACAAGATTTGAGCGAAATAAAAAAAATGAGTTCAAGTATAGTCGAGCGTGATAATGTGGGTCGGTGCAGCATGTGGAAACGGTGAACGATGTGAGGTCCAAGGCAAAGGCTTACAACGTCTCGCTGCTGTAGGGCGTGGGTTCGATTCCCACTCAGGGCGAACATTTTGTGAACAAACAAATGTTTGTTCTATGTCTGGGTGTTCTATATGTATTATAAGTACATATGTATTTACAAAAAAAAAGTATTTATGTATTCTATCAGTTATCTGACTTCCATCACACAAGCTCTGCTTAGTTTGGGGCCAGATGGCGCTGTGTGTATAGTCCTACGATATTTATTTATTTATTTATATCTAGGCAATGGACGCTGGACACATTAAGAAAATAGAGCGGAATCGCTGCGTACTAATACTGGGAACGTCCACGAGGAACGGTTGATGGTATGCGGTCTACGATGGAGAACTTTAGCAAGTGCTAAACAAAACGAGGTGTAGAAGCTGTAAAGAGGTGGCCGCCCCATACCTCGGTCACAAGGATGTTGTCGGGTTCGACGAGCGACTCGTCAGAACTCGTGCTTTCAGATTCTTCGGAAAACGAGTCGGCCATCTCGTCCGCCAGCTGCCAACAACAAAATCAACTATGTTATCTACACTAACATTATAAAGAGGAAAGATTTGTATTTTTGTATGTTTGTAACGAATAAACTCAAAAACTCTTTTACCATTAATTGCATGGTGGTAGGGTAGATTCTAGTACTCGGCTGGCTAGCTACCACCCTCAAGTTGAAAATCTAACGGTGTGTTCCAGTAGCCTCACTTGAGAGCCAGTTCCATTCCAGGCTAGGTGCACTTTACCATCTTTGACCACGCCGTCACTTAACAACAAGTGAGCTGTGGTCAAACACCTAGCCTGTCAACCATTAAAAAAAGAAAAAATACAATGAGGCGACATGGCTCTTTCCGCGTTCCCGCTCAAACTCTTCGTGTTTTTTTTTAATGTAATGTAATGAAACGAACGGGACGCTCTCTTGATGGTAAGAGATAACGCCTGTCCATGACCATTGCAGCGATACACAGAACTTTGAGTAGCAAAACAAAGTCTGCTTTGGCGCTCATTACTTTCGATGGTTAGTCTCAACAGCCCAGTAATGTCGCTAGCTGCAGTACCCTTCAAACCGGAACACAGTAATGTTTACACACTACTGCTTACTCACCAGCTCCGGCTGTTCCTGTATGATTCTGACCGCGCGCGCCACGTGGTTGTTGGTGCGGCGCAGCGCCGCCACCGCGAGCCGCCGCCCGTACCCCATCCCCACCAGCGCGTCCACCAGCTGCTGCTTCACCAGGCTACCGTCGGAGCACACGCCCAGCCGGCGGGAGTCCCTGCAACACATCGACAAAGCTACTGAACCCAAATACAAACATTTGATTAAAAATATTTTTTTTTTCTGGTGGACAGGCTAGGTGTTTGACCACAGCTCACCTGATGCTAAGTGAAGGTGTGGTCGAAGATGGTAAAGCACACCTAGCCTGGAATGGAACTGGCTCTCAAGTGAGGCTGCCGGAACACACCGTTAGAATAAATATCGTAGGACTATACACACAGCGCCATCTGGCCCCAAACTAAGCAGAGCTTGTGTGATGGAACTCAGATAACTGATAGAATACATAAATACTTTTATTATAATACTTTTTTGTAAATACATACTTATAACACATACAGAACACCCAGACACAGAACAAACATTTGTTTATTGACAAAATGTTTGCCCTGAGTGGGAATCGAACCCACGCCCTACAGCTCTCAAGGCAGATATACTACCAATGAGCCAACGGGATTAACACCAAAGTTATCAATTTTCTACCCGTATCCTACTAATATTTGATTTGGATGAAATTTTGTATGACGGTAGCTGAGACCCTGGGTAACACCGCGGGGCGCAGCTAGTATAACCTAATACGTAGACTAACTGAAAATACACGAATATAATTTATTATCCAACTAATATTATAAATGTGAAAGTTTGGATGGATGGATGTTTGTTACTCTTTCACGCAAAAATTACTGAACGGATTTGGATGAAATTTGGTGTGGAGGTAGCTGAGACCCTGGATTAACACAAAGACCACTTTTTATACCGAAAACATGTAGCGAGTAACACCGCGGGGCGCAGCTTATGACTTGTAATAAGGCGATATGGTCGATCAGCGACAAAGCCAAAATTACATTTAAAAAAAAGTATATAATACATATAGTATTTATAGTTTATAATATTATGTTTCACCTCTGTTCCGAGTGGAGATGGCGCGCGCGGCGCCTGCGCTCGCGCCGCTCGGCCAGGTAGTGGTGCGCGTCGTGCACCTCGCCCCCCGCGGCCCGCAGCCCCGCCCGGGCCGCCGCGCACGACCACCCGAGCTCCATCAGCGCTGTCACTGCGTTCTCATCCACCTTCAGAAACAAGCAGTTTTTTTTATACCTCTGACATATATTTAAAAATCCTATTATAAAATTCATGAATATTTAATTGACAAATTCTAACCACGTATGTATTTTTAATTTTTATCTTGACATTTTATTAATTTCATTGACATAATATGTCCAATAGTAAATTTTAGTAGTAAATTTTACCATTTATTTTTTATATTTCAATTGTTATTTTTCCTTGACATTGTATACATTTTAATTTTATGACCTAAGAAAAATCCATATTATTATTAGATATAAGATAAAGGGTAAACTTATTTAACAGAAAGTGTTAGGCACATATACAAAGATGGACAATTTATGTTAATAACGGATAAGTGCTGGACGTTACAATTTGTAATTCGGTGTATACACTGGTTATCGTTGGACGCCAAACTAAGCGCAAGGCTTGTATCTCGGGGACCGAGTGCGTTTTACAAAAAAAAAATCTGGGATAACATTTTATTTTGGTTTGCTCAAGGAAAAAATTAGTTCAGCACTTAAGAGTGTGATAGCATATGACACAAAAAAATAATTAAGATAAGACTTTCAGTCTCGCTAAAGTTTAACGCAAGCAACCAGTCTCTGACGTTACTCCTAAAGACGAAAATGACGAGAGAGTACATATTACATAATTATCTACTTTTGGCAATCAACAGACAAAAAGTGTGGGTCGTGCGGGGAAGCCGTCGGATGTCCAGAATATCTCGGACATTGACACTGTGGACAGTTTCACTTATTTGGGTTCAGGCATAAATAATGAAGGAAGTTGTGTACCAGAAATTAAGCGTAGAGGCAATGGCTAAAGACGCCATGACGCGCCTATAAAATATTTGGAAGAATCGGGGAATAAGTTACAAAACGAAAGCTCGATTAGTCAGAGCCTCATCTTCCTCTATGGAGTAGAGACGTGGTCAAACCGAGTAAGAGAGAGACAGAGAATAGATGCATTCGAAATGTGGTGCTGGAGGCGAATGCTACGTAGACCATGGACGGCCAAACGCACAAATGTATCTATTCTCTCCCAACTCGGCATTGAGACCCGACTGCCCACCACATGTCAACAGCGTTTGCTGTCTTATTTCGGGCATATAATGCGAAGAGGATGGCAGCCTTGAAAAGCTGGTCACTCACTCACTCATCACTGGACATAGGCCTCTCCCAAGACACGCCACTCAACCCAATCTTCGGCTTTTTGCTTCCATCCACCGCCAGCTGTCCTACGTATATCGTCACTCCATCGAGTCTCAGGGCGTCCTACGCAACGTTTGCCAATTCGCTGTCTCCACTCTAGAACACGTCTACCCCAGCGGTTGTCGCTTCTGCGACAGATATGTCCAGTACTGCCACTTCAGCTTGCTAATACGCTGAGCGATGTCTGTTACTATAGTTCTCTGGCGAATTACTTTGTTCCGGATACAATCCTTTAGAGAAATGCCGAGCATAGCTCTCTCCATAGCTCGCTGGGCGACTTTGTAAGAAAAGCTGAATCATCAGCTGGTCATTGTTGGCAATACCGAAGGAAAGAGACTACGAGGTCGGTCGCCAAAACGATGGTCTGACTAAGTGAAAGAAGCCTCCTCTTCTGAATTCTAGCAGGTGGTGAGGGCTACTTCGGACCGGATTCGATGGAGACAGATTGTCCGTCTAAGAGGTTCCAGTGACCACGGTCCTCAGACATGAGGGACTGATTGAAGAAGAAGAGCTGTCACAGTGTATGTACATTACAGAATGCAGCTCACCCGGAGCGCGTTGATTTCCACCTCGGCGCGCTCGAGCAGGCGGCGCGCGTCCTCCCGCCTGTTCTGATGGTACGCCACGATGCCCTGCAGCAGGTACAGCCGCATGAACAGCACGCGCTCGTTCGCTAATACATCACATTATCATATTACACTAGCTGCGCCCCGCGACGTTACCCGCTACACGTTTTCGGGATAAAAAGTAGCCTATGCGTTAATCCTCCAGCTATCTCCAGACCAAATTTCATCCAAATCCGTTCTGTAGTCAACATGCTGTAACATTTTTGTATGCACACTTTAAGAAAAAACATGTACAAAAGGAGGACTTCATGCTAAAGCATTTTCTGCCAGCTCTTTTTAATTGTTCCTTATTTCTTTTAATATATTTTAACTTTTCAACAAAAAAAATGTGATTTATTTATTTAGGATCGATCGAAATTGTTTGTATGTACCTACCTATGTACCTTTAGTACCATACAATGTAATTGACGTGTGAGTGCCAAATAAATTATCTTATTACTAAACAAACAAGTTGGAAAATTGAATACGAAATTGAAAATAAAGCAATCTTTACAGTAAATAAAATATGGTTGTATAATATTGCGCTGACCATCGTTCCCCTGCACGGCGCGCACGCGCTCCCCGCGCTCGCCGTACGTGCTGTGCAGGGCGCGCTCGGCGCGCGCGAGCCGCACCGCCGCGTCCCCCGCGCCCCGCAGCGCCGCCAGGCACAGGTAGCACCACGAGATGTCCACCTGCAGCACGGCATAGTTGTCCACCGTCTGCAGGATGGACGACCGACACTCGCTGCGGACAAATACTGAACGTGACAATACCAAATTAATTAAAAAGCAAACAAAAAAAAATTATTATTCAACTTCAACTTCAACTCTTGATGAATGACCTTTGCGGAGATGCTCCACAATTCTGCCAAAGCCCGAAAGTATGTCAAACGAGATATATGAATCTCTTTTAGAAATGTCATCAGACACAAGTATGGAGTCACTGTTCAAATCGACGCCTCTCAACGATTTTTGGTGCAGAATCCGTGATGAATATCCAATGCTTGGCAAAATGGCTCTGGATATTCTTCTCCCGTTCCCAACAACATATTTGTGCGAAACAGGATTCTCAACCTACGCAGCCACGAAAACAAAATATCGCAATAGACTTGACGCCGAACCTGATAAGAGACTTCAACTGTCTTCTATCAAACCTGATATCAACCAATTCGGTATGTAAAGAAAAAAAATACTTTGCTGATTCCAAAACCATTTCGAAATATTACATTCCTGTACATGATTTTTCCGTTTAAAACTCTTTAAACTATGAGACGGGGTTTATTTTAATAAAATACATAAAATAAATTTGACTTTCAATTAACTTCTAATGACGTCATGTCCTTGGCTGTATAAGGATTCTTTCAGTGCCTAAAAAGGTACATATTTTACATATTCAGCCAATGTTATGACGTCATAACTATAAAAAGTTTGAAAATGTATTAGAATTAAACTACCGCATAGAAAGCCAAAATATTCAAATTAGTTTCATAAAATAAAGTTTACTATCAGTAAAAAATATAAAATAAATACAAAAAAAAAACTTTACATACCGAATTGATGAAAAATAAAAAACAGTTTCATACCTCCCATTAGTTACTTTTTTTTAAATATCTTCTATTATTGTACTTGCCATGTGGTAAAGTAAGTAATAATTAGTAACTGTTACATTGTACTTTTATTATGCTTGTTAATAAAGATTCTTTATTAAAGAACACACTTTTAAAAACTATTGTTTTATTGTAGGGTTCCATCAAGTATTTTGCTTCCCAAAAGGGTTCAGACACCAAAAAAGTTTGAGAACCACTGTCTTACGGTATTTAAAAAAAAAATGACTTACCTGAACTGTCGGTCAGCTTCCAAAAGCAGCACTAAAGCGAGTGCATACTCTTTCTGCTTAATATGGTTGCGGCCACGCTCGTGCAGTGCGAGCCCCACTAACAGAGAGCGCTTCTCTGCAGTTGGCAACTGGATTGGGTTGCCTAGCTGATCTTCGAGCTGCAACATTTTAATGTATCAACATTCAAAAATACTCTTCATTGTTTTTTCATACTGGTTTCCATGTTTCAATAATCATAATCATATTTGTGGGGCACTCATCAGAAGGTAAAGAGATAATTGGGATCGTTGTTATAATTTAATTTGCTTGCATATTTACGTTGGTTATAAATAATTTTCACTCTCTTTATTAGTTATTAATGTGCACAGTTTTTAAAGTTAAATCGAATGGCGGCCCGCACACGGTCAATTTGGATCGCGATCACGATCGCAGGATCTCGTCACATTACACGGTCAATCATGATTTCATCAGTCCATGTACCGGAACTGCCGCGTTAACACGTCGCACGCATAATCAAATACTGGCTTAACTCAAAAAAGTCAGTTTTTGGGAAATCACGAAAAACCTCCGTGCAATCACGACCTCGTCGGATTTTTTTTAAATAGAATAAAAATTAATTAGGTAAATAAATATATTAATTTTTTTTCGTGTAGTCTATAAACTTATCAATAGTTATGTGTTATTTACTTTGTTCAAATTAAATATTAAAAAATATTTTTTTATGTTTTAATATTAACTTCTTGAGTTAAGTCTGTCTACTTTTAAAACTAAAGCAAATAAACTTTATTATTGGTGGCATACTCAACTATAAGTCTGTCTTGTTTAAACTAATTTCTTTATTTCAAGGACTCAATATGTTTTTAGTCTGTTATTAGTATTCTGTCTATTAGTAATCAACTCATAAAACTTACTATTTATTTTTGTAGAAAATACACTCAACTCGGATTCGGTCTAGGTTCAATTAAACAACAGCAACTTCACATTAACAGCGTCCGACACAAACTGACATCAGTCGGTATTTGAACAAAGACTGATATTGTGTAAAGGTGGTCTATTGACGCAATTTTGATGTTTTTCCAAATTCATATCATAGATGGCATTGAAAGAAGCCTGCGTCTATACGTAACTCATTTTTGACCCAACTCCTAATCGGTCAGTATTTGATTATGCGTGCGACGTGTCGTCATGGATTTACCTAAAGTTATAGCCCTTCCTGTCCCTTGTATTGGCCTTAAAATTTATAAAAAGGATTCGGAAAAGGCTCTGGGTTAAACAGTGGTTACTCAAAAGAGAATTGTACTCTCATTTAATTTTTTTTTTGACAAACTATGTCTTTGATCACAGCTCTGCTGATGTTCAGTGACGGTGTGGTCAAAGATGGTAAAACACACCTAGCCTGAAATGGAACTGGCTCACAAGTGAGACTGCCAGAACACACCGTTAGATTTTCAACTTGAGGGTGGTAGCTAGCCAGCCGAGTACTAGAAAGTACCCTACCACCATGATGTGGTTTCCTCACGATGTTTTCCTTCACCGGCAGCTCAAGCTCATTGTTAGAGTTTGAACCCACGCCCTTTGGTATGCGAACCAACCGTGCTAACCATTGAGCTATCATCACTACAAAATGAAGATGATGAGAATAAATAAATAAATAAATATCATAGGACATTACACACAGCGCCATCTGGCCCCAAACTAAGCAGAGCTTGTGTGATGGAAGTCAGATAACTGATAGAATACATAAATACTTATTTTTTTTGTAAATACATATTTATAATGTTTGCCCTGAGTGGGAATCGAACCCACACCCTACAGCTCTCAAGGCAGATATACTACCAATGAGCCAACGGGGCTGTCAAGAAGAGATGGCCTGGACTTTGTTTTGTTTCACAAAGTTCTGTGTATCACTGTAATGGTCATGGACAGGCGTTATCTCTTACCATCAGGAGAGTGTCTCGTTTGGATCATTACTTTTTACATTAAAAAAAAATGTTGTTCTTCAGAGCAATAAAACTTAGCTGAATTACCTTCATGTACTCATCATTGTCAGCCAGCTCATCCACACACTCTGACAGCAACGTCGCGTCATCTCTGGTCTGCCGCATCTCCATGTACATTGTGTCTTCTTGCTTCACCTCCTCCGGAGTTTCGATCATGATGAGAGCCATCATTTGAGCACCATTCTTAAGACCCTGTTCTTCTAAGCTCGCGGTTGCTTTAATAACTTTGCCATTGAATATGAGTTTTATCCTGGAATACATTATAATTTCTTAGATTTAAAAATAAATACTTGCATGCTTATCTAAGCAAAAATAGTGTGCTAACTATCTAGACTTAAGACCACTCTCATTTTTCACAAATATTAAAAAAAAAATTATGTGCAGAAACTTCTTTATGCTGTCAATGACTCAACAGATTTTAGTAAAATTTTAAGACTATGCAAAGCAGTGTTTGAAGGATCACATCAAATTTGGTTGGGTAGGGATGGAAACATGGGTAATATGTAATTAAACCTATGCTTGAGCTGCATGCCCTAGGTACATTCCTGTTATGTACTTGGCCGCTATATGCTGACTACATTGAACGCTAAGTTCTCCTCCCAGGTAGCCTATTTCCTATATTACTACTTCTATAATAGCCAAAACTATGGTGTAGCTATTGCTAAATAATATAAAAGTGAATATCCAACTGCAAACATAATCTCACGAATTTTATAAATGTGAAAGTTTGGATGGATGGATGTTTTTACTCTTTCACACACAAACTACTGAACGGATTTAGATGAAATTGAAATGATCCCAAAAACATGTAGCGAGTAACACCATGGGGAGCAGCTAGTATTATAATACATATCATATTATGGCCTGACCTAATCCCTAATTTATCAAATCTAACAAAGCTACAAAAATTGTGTAACATACCTAGACACCTCAGACTTAATCTGGTCAGCGACTGCAGATACCAGGTCACTGCCCATCACATCTAGCTTCTTCCTTATAGTTAAGACCTGAGCCTTCTCCCCTGGTATTGTGACTCTGACTCTGAATGTTGCATATCCTGTCTCTTGGTAGTCGGCATTGGCTTTAGAACGCTCCAGAGAGTGAAGTTGGAGTTCATGGAGTGCATTCAGGATAGTTTCCTGGTCAGAAGAGAGCTCTGTCGCGTATTTTGTAGCTAATTCCTATTGAATCAGACATTTAATTAAGATAATTTTAAAATCTTTGTGTGCTAGTTTAAAATACTCCTTTAAAAATTTAAAGTATTTAAGATTCTACATTCTGGGATAAAAACACCAAAGTAGCGGGCTTTTCCTCTTGGCTAATTTAATATTTACTTTATTGCAAGATTTGCAAAGTTCTTTGTACTTGCAAAGTACAAAGAACTTTGCAATTTATGTTAACTGGATTTTTCTGTGTATAATAAAATTAATCTATTTTCCGACCAAATTTTAAAATGAGAGAATTACGAGTGTTTCGTAAAATTTGTTTGTCGGAAGAATTCGTGAGATTTCGTATTTCGTTGAACCGGCAAAATCAATACTTAGGTGCCCAAAATAGAATACGGTATAATAGCATCGGTGAGTTTTTATGTCTATTTTCTTGTCATTCTGCATCATAACAAACTTACTACCCAGGACGATATAAATACCAATAGCGAGTAGTTATTTCTTGCAAAAATGTAAACAAAGGAACTTGCCTGGAGACTTTGCGATATGGCGTTGTCCGGCAGAAGATACGGCTGCTCCCATAGCTTGATTTTCTCTTCATTCAGCTTGGCACGCAATTTTATTAGTAAATCTTCATGCTCGAGAGTAGTATCCGTCTCCATCGCAGAAAAAATTATGAATGAAATTGCGAATTTGATGAGACAATGTTGTTTTCGTTCGCTTTGTCGTGACGTGATTTATAAAACAAAAACCTTGTAATAATTTTGACAATTTTGACATTGACATTATTGTTTCTTAACTCATTGGCAACAAGATACAGGATCCATTATTTCATAAAATATTATAACTTAATTTTGACCATTGCTAATATTTATATCAAGTGGATTTAGTCTTACTAATAGTCAAAGTTGCACAAAGTAAGTCAGAGTCAAATTCAGTCCAAGCCCAAGTAAAGTAGTAATAAATATATCAGAAGCTTTTACGTGGATTTAAAAAATATGAAAAGACAAATTTTCCGAGATTTATTATTTGTCAACAATTATGCGTATAGTTTGACTCTTTTAATAAAAACATGACTATTTACCTCAGCTATTTACATTTCATCATTAACTGTCAAAAAGTGTGTCTTTTCCTTAGAAATTATTATACAGTGACATGCTTGGACCCTATGCATGTGTCAGCGCCTATGTTAACGATTACTTCATAGTTTGTATGGTGTACTAGATTAATAAGTAGTAGCAGCTCCCTCTGCCATAGATTACTTCATAGTTTGTATGTTGTACTAGATTAATAAGTAGTAGCAGCTCCCTCTGCCATAGATTACTTAGCAGTTTGTATAAGAGTACTTAATGTAAGCATTCCTTATGTTTTGGAGGCAGACTGTGCCTGCCTGTGACGTGATTAGACGATTTTAAAAAGAACAAGTTGTTAATTTATTTCCTCCCTTCTGTCACATGCATGCTACGAGGACACTTATTTAACTTTTGAAACTTGAAAATATATAAATACTTGACACTGGCAAATGCTAAAACGCGACGCCAAAACAAAAAAAAACTCTTGATTGACATAGACATAGATTGTAAGTGCTACCAGAGTTTTTGGCGGGAACGCGGGAAGAGTCGTGTAGCTCCGTTGTATTTTTTTCCAAAACTAGTGTTTTGTCGAGTGCTTATGCATAAAAATGGTGGTGTTTTATTCATAAAGTGCCGAATTACAAGCGCGAGTGTGGGAAAATGATATAATGGGGTGAAACACGACTTTTCGTGTTGCTTCCAAAACTCCATCGAAGCTTTATAGTAAAGTCGCCACTACTTTACTAAAGCATGACTGGACTTGACTGACACAGACTGGACTTGACTAAGACTGGACTTGACTAAGACTGGACTTTGACTATAACTAGCTACGAGGACGCTTGTTTAATTTTTGAAACTTGAAAATATATAAATACTTGACACTGGCAAATGCTAAAACGCGACGCCAAAACTAAAGAAAAAAAAAAAAAAAGTGCTACCAGGCTACCACTCATTAATAAATTATCATTAAAATGAGAATGTAACCAACACCAAATAAACATGTAAATATACCTACTGTGTCCGGTGGGTTTACTGTGGGTTTAAAGTTGGTCTACACAACGTGGTGGAATGATTAAGACGCGAATATGACGGAAAGCACGTTTATTAAAGTTATAAGGAAAGAACAGTTATTGAGGTGCACAAAACTACGCGACCGACGTCCCCGACTTACCAATCAAAAACATGGCGGGTGGACGGCGTGTGCGCGTTGAAAAACGTCGCGGTGACTCGCTCGCGTTCCTATTGGTCGGGGCGAGACCGCGTGAGTTTGCCGGGGCGATCATAACGCCACGGCGCGCGGGTAAAGTACCTACTACAGTTGGGCCAACATTATCGCACACAGATACGACGGGCTGTCCCGCTACACTACCCAATTTTAGTAAGCAAAAAGCCCCAACATTTTACAAGTTAGAAATCGACTCCTTGACCCTTAGGCCAACTAAACGCACTGCTCCAATGAAACAGGTTTCGGAGTAAATGATACAAATTCAAATCAAATACAAATACAAATCTTTTATTAATAACACCACAGTTACAGGTGAAAATAATTATTATCGATGTAAGTAGACATTTTTTTGGATTTTTGTTGATTTGCTAAAAACCACTCAATCGATTTCGATAAAAATTATATGGGACCTCCTCTGAAGTATAATCTACCGAGCAAAAAATTTATCATCAAAATCGATTCATAATTGGCGTGACAAACATAAAAAAAATATAGTCGAATTGAGAACCTTCTCTTTATCGGTCGGAGTCGGTTATAAAGACTGACTGACGGACTGATAGCATAGTTCTGTCACTTGTTGCGGAAATCCGTTAATACCTAATTTGTTTTGTTTTTAAATTCCCCTGTTTTGAAACCTAAATCCTGAAAACCTGATCACCGTTTTTGTAGAATAATTTTATTTATTCACGTTTTCATAATTATGATCAAAAAAATGAATGACAATAATTTAACATTTATTTAATGATAAATACGTTAGTAAATTTTTTGTATAAGTAATGTTTTTTTGAGACGGACGAACCTTACGACTGTACGACACTTACACGAAGGGTAGGGTTCAGTCCAGTTGGACAACCACAAGATACTTTGAGTTTGTAACGAAAATCGGCTAGATGGCGCGATGCTATCTTGCCGGTACCTAAGCCATAAATAATACAAAGTTATATGCTTTATAAGCAGCTACATAGTGAAATAAATCAAAAATAAATATTTTAGTGTAAACTGTAAAGCCAATGTACCTATATTTTATATAGCTTTTATTTTTATAGATATAACTCCACACGATACGATACGAAATGGCTAAAGTATCATGGACTGCGAGTAAGTTTAAAATGAAAACAAAAATACACTAATTTAAATATTTCTTTCATATTTAGTGTGTACCTAGATGTGCGCTCTCCTGATGGTAAGAAATAACGCGTGTCCATGACCATTGCAGCGATACACAGAACTTTGAGTAGCAAAACAAAGTCCTGGGCATCGCTGTTTTCATTACTTTGAGACTTTCTATGATTAATCTTAACAGCCCAGTAATTTCGCTACCTGCAGTAGGTACCCTTCAAACAGGAGCGCAGCAATGTTTACACACTAATGGCGGCAGAATGTCTGGCAAGTACTGCGGTGGTACCTACCTAGACGAGTTCCTGCTAAGGAAATCCACCACAAAGTAAAATTACACATTAAATATGAAAGGCACAGTTGACACAAGCAGTTGGCAAAAAATATTGAAAAGTCCCAATTGAAAGGTCCCAACCATGAGTTTGAGCTCCCGCTGGAGGAAATTGCGTATAATACATAAAGTATATACTTTCCAGTAAGCACCTGCTCTTTTTTTTACGTTTGACAGGCTAGGCTTTGACCACAGCTCACCTGATGTTATGTGAAGGTGTGGTCGAAGATGGTAAAGCACACCTAGCCTGGAATGCAACTGGCTCTCAAGTGAGGCTGCTGGAACACACCGTTAGGTGCTTGACGGCAGATTTTCAACTTGAGGGTGGCAGCTAGCCAGCCGAGTACTAAAGTATCCTACCACCATGCAATAGTTTCCTCACGATGTTTTCCTTCACCGGCAGCTCAAGCTCATTGTTGGGGTTTAAACCCACGCCCTTCGGCATGTGAACCTACCGCGCTAACCACTGAGCTATCATCTCTACAAACTAAGTACGTGTTCTGCTATAAAGTCATAACGCTCAAGATAAAAACTGCTAAAAAAACTGTCGAGTTGAAAATGCCGCAACTAACAAAGACTTCGCGGCTTTTGTTCCAGTATTCCTGGTGGTGATTCAAGTAGCCCACTCCTACATACTCCTGACCGCCAACATTGACGACCTGCGGAACATCGGCAAGCGAGTGGTGCAGTCACCCATCGGTGGGCAAGTGGGCAATATCGTGCGTCGCGCCTACGACGTATTTAACACTAACCTGAGCAAGGCTCGTGGTAATATGAGAGCTGACGATGATGATATTGTCTTGGGTAAGTAATCTATTTGATGTTCTTTCTGTGACGTGGCACTCAAGAGCCCAGGGGAGGAAGAGATGCAGTTTAGCCCTTCCTTTTTTCCCATCCCCATTTGATATCCTTCTTATCTCTCTACAATGATGATTGTAGGCTACTCTAAGTGTAGTTTAATAATATAAAAAGAAAAGTTAATAAATTTTGTAGGACATTATAGGTACACAACGCCATCCGACCCCAAACTAAGCAAAGCTTGTACGATGGAAGTCAGATAACGACTCCATGACCCTTAGGCCAACTAAACACAATACTCCAATGAAACAGTCAAATTTCGGTGTAAACGTAAATATCATCGATATACCTACCTACAATTTTTAGAATTTTGTTATTTTTTTAAAAACCACAATGTTTCAATAAAATTTACATGGGATCACTTCCGAAGTATGATCTACTAAGCAAAAAAATAATCATCAAAATCGATTTATAAATGGCGAAATGATCGCGTAACTTACATTTAAAAAAACATACAAAAAGAAGAGGTTCTCAATTCGACTGTGAGTTGGTCAATTTCGAAACCTCGCTTTGCTCAGCTTTGTTCCATGAAGAAGGCCACAGGATGTAGCCAAAACTATAGTCAGACTATCCAATAAAATTAAACGTGAGTAATCCCGGATAAGTAAAAAAAAACACGTCAGTTTCCATAGTAAAATAGTAACAGATATACAATTTAAAAGAGCTGTAGGTATCTAGTTCATCTATGTTCCAGCTTACCAGCCCGACGACAACGCCGTGTACCGACGGAAGGGCGACCGCCGGGACTGGAGCGACGAGCGGCGAGACCCCGACGAAGACGAACCAACGGAAACTTTCTCCGCGCTCGGGAAGAGCGCTAGCGTCTATCTACAAAAGATTAAGAAGATATTCGAGAATGCCTAGCTTTGGGACATTACTGAATAATAAAATAAAATCAATAAAGATTTATTTTTTTTATGTAAAAAGTAATGAAACGAACGAGACGCTCTCCTGATGGTAAGAGATAACGCCTGTCCATGACCATTGCAGCGATATACAGCACTTTGTGTAGTAAAACAAAGCCCAGGGCGTCGCTGCTTTGGCGCTCATTAATTTGAGACTTTCGATGGTTAGTCACAAAAGCCCTGTAATTTCGCTAGCTGCAGTACCCTTCAAACCGGAACACAGTAGGTAATGTTTACACACTACTGCTTAGCGGCAGAATAGCTGAATTTTAAAACAAAAAGTTATTTGAAGATATGAATCTGACAACAAATAGTTTTCAAATAGGTACCTATAACTATTTTATTGATAACACCAATGTTACAAGTCACTTAATTTTTTTTAACATGTCTTTAAATGGGTTTTAAATCACTGATTATATGTCAAAATAAGGTATGTCAATATACAAACATGTCAATATAAAAAAATATTGTCAATATAAAAAATATGTCAATACCAAAAAAATATTGTCAATATAAAAAAATGATATGACAAAACAATAATGATTACTTACTAGTAATTCAAAATTTTTAAATTTTTTTTTAGTTTTCTGATTGCTTTGTTATTAATGGACGCCCAATCGTAGGTAGGTAGATCTAAGCGAAATCACCAGTCCAATTATCATAATATTTAGGTCATAAAAACTCGTGACATAGCCTAACGATTCCCAACATACCTGCTTCCGTGTAGAAAACCCGGAAAGCTACTTCTAGATTTATGAAAGTAAACAAATTTCCTTTCTACCAAACTTTTCGTCAAATCATCGAAAATATTACTAAGTAGGTAGTTTTAAGCCCAATATCCGTTAAAGATAATCACGTTGACAACAATATGAATAATTTGTTATTAATGGTTACGATATTCATCGACAAAAGCCTTAGTTATCGTAATTACAACCCGATAGTCATTGTCTGGTATAATACGAGTATTTCGTAAGGACAGTGCAACAATTGACAGGAGTTTTGGCGGGAACGCGAAAAGAGTCGTGTCGCTCCATTGTAATTTTTCCCAAGACTAGTGTTTTTTCGAGTGTTTATGTATAAAAATAGTGGCGTTTTATTCATAATGTACCGAATTACAAGCACGAGTGTGGGAAAGTGATATAATGTGGTGAAACATGATTTTTCGTGTTGCTTCCAAAAATGCATCGAAGCTAATGATTAAGTCATTATTACTTTACTAAAGCATGACTGAATATGATTGGCACAGACTGGATTTGACCAAGACTCGACTTTGAGTACCTACTTATAAAGCTTGAAAATTTCAAAATACCGGCAAATGTACAAAATGCGACGCCAAAATCAAAGAAGAAGAACAATTGACAGTGATACAGTCAACGATCCCGCCTTTACACTGCTCTGTTAGCTCCATATTATTCTTTGGTTAGCTCATTTGGTAAAGTTCAAGACGTGGCGTGGGCTCGATTCCCATTCAGGACTAATATTTGTGTGACTAACATTTATGTTAGTTTTCTGCCTGCGTGTTCTGTGTATATTATAAGTATGCAGTTGCAAAAAAAAGTCTCGACCAAGCGCTCGAAGAGTCAACACTTCCCGAGGATGCCTCGTGTAGAGGCGATACACGTGTCGGCAACTGGTTACTGCAGCGAGAAGAGGATATTGTAAACACTTGTAGAAGTCCTCATTACAATTGTGACTGTAACGACTGATTAGAGCGGAAAGAAACTAAATATATACCTTAAATATTAAAAAAAAAAAGTATTGTCAATTATCTGGTTCCCATAGTACAAGCTTTGCATAGTTAATACCCAAGCGGAGCGTTTGTCGACTAATGGAACTTAAATATCGATGCGACGTAGTTCCTGAGAATTTAGATAGAGTGCGCCAATAAACAACGGTAGGAAACACAAACCTTCACATGGCATATCCTTAGATTTATGATCTTTGATAACATGGTCACGTTTTATATACTCCGACGAATAATCAGTTAATACATCTCAAAGTCGGTTATGTCATTTTATTAAAGGTACTTTATTTAAAATTACATCCTTCCATACTTACACTAATCACCTACGGGGAATAGGTAACTATCTATTGAGTTAATATTGTAACGTAATGTTATATATTAATAAATTTAAATATCGTAGGGAATTCAACACAGCGCCATCTAGCCCCAAACTAAGCAAAGCTTGTACTATGAGAACCACATAACTGATACTTTATTTACTTACTTTTTTTTTGTAAATACATGCTTGTAATACATACAGTACACCTAGACATAGAACAAACATTTTAAACTATAAAACGTTTATCCTGGGTGAGAATCGAACCCACGTCATTCAGCTTTTGGAGCAGACATACTACCAATGATCCAACAGGGCTGTCAAAATAATACAACTCAACGGGAGTAATTCCGCATAGTAAAACACACAGTTATTTTATCTTCTTTTTTTTGTTTGTTGTTTGTTTCCTATTTGTATTAATTGTGATTTGTGTTTCTGGTGTATAATAAAGTTATATTCTATTCTATTCTATTCTAAAACAACAATGTTTCAAAACCACACTAGTTTTCATAGTAAAACATTTTGTTGTTTTGTTTGTTTGTATTTTGTTTTGTAATCTATAACATTAATTATTATTATTACTATAGAATTAATCAATAGGTACACTTTTCAATGTCAAACTTTTAACACGTTAACCGGTTTTAATCAGTAGAATCAATGCCCCGCTCTTATAGTCATATCGGATCCCGTTAATTCAATAAATAAATTGTATTTTTCAAATAACATTTGAATAAACCAATAAATAAAATTGCTGTTCAAACTTTACAGTAGCGAACGCTTTACGGCCGTTTCGTTTTATAGCATTTTAAAGTTATCGATATCGACATCGATACTTTTATTACTTCGAGTTTAGCTACGTTTCAGGCGGTAGCAGGTGGATACTTTTTTTTTTTAATTTGACTGGCTAGGTGTTTGACCCCATGTCACCTGGTGAAGATGGTAAAGCACAACTAGCCTGGAATGGAACTGACTCTCAAGTGAGGCTGCCGGAACACACCGTTAGATGATTGGCGGCAGATTTTTAACTTGAGGGTGATAGCTAGCCAGCCGAGTACCCTACCACCTACCTGCATTTAGAACATCCAACCACAGAACAAACATGTACGTTTGTCAAAGAAACAATTGTCTTTTTTTTTAATGTAATAGTAATGCGACAAGCAGCATGCTCTCCTGATGGTAAGAGATTACGTCTGTCCACGACCATTGCAGCGATATACAGAACTTTGTGTAGTAAAACAAAGCCCAGGGCGTCGCTGCTTTGGCGCTCATTACTTAGAGACTTTCGATGGTTAGTCACAAAAGTACTGGAATTTCGCTAGCTGCATTACCCTTCAAACCGGAACACAGTAATGCAGTAGTGTGTAAACACACTACTGCTTGGCGGCAGAATATCTGGTGCTATGGTGGTACCTACCTAGACGACCTCCTGCTAAAGAAATCTACCAAGTAAATGTCCTAGTGAGAATTGAACCCAGACACAGGTCCGGATCAGAACTACCCAATGAGCTACAAAACTGATAGCTTCATTTCTCGCTTCTCTTATTTGCGGCACTGTAATTTTGTATAAGATCAAAGGCCAGCTATTTTTCCCGGCTGACCTAGAGGACGACGTAGGTAAGTCTGGGAATGAAAGTTACAATTGCATTTCAACCTCAAGGCGGATTCGTTTTTAATTTACTGACCACGGTTACACGTACATTGCGTAAAAAAACAAATATGAGCGCGGCTTCTAAAAAGTATTTTTAACTAAAATATTTAGCACAATTTGGTGTGAATTAGTTTTTTCTAGGGAAGCGTGCGTGTTTTACCGTAGGCCGAGTTTTGCGCGCTAAGGTGATGGTCAAACGAAAACCTAATCTCTAAATACATAGTATAAAACATAGTCGCTTCCCGCCGTCTGTACGCTTAGATCTTTTAAACTACGCAACGGATTTGAATGCGGTTTCCATCCATAGACAGAATGATTTAAGAGAAAGGTAGATACGATAGACATGTACAAAAACTATTGAAGTATTGTATCAGTTATCTGACTTCCATAATACAAACTTTGCTTTGTTTGGGGTCAGATGGCGCTGTGTGTAATGTCCAACGATATTTATTTTATTTTTATGTATATATGTAATACATGCATATGCACCACATTAAATAAAATTAATAGAAGGTATATAATACACTAGCTGCGCCCCGCGGTGTCACCCGCTACATGTTTTCAGGATAAAAAGTAACATATATCTTAATCCAGGGTCTCTGCTACCTCCATACCAATTATCACCCAAATCCGTTTAGTAATTTTTGCGTGAAAGAGTAACAAACATCCATCCATCCATACAAACTTTTACATTCATATTTTTTTTTATTATTTTAGCCTACTTTGTCCCACTGCTGGGCAAAGACCTCTCTCCTTCCGTTCCACGCCTCTCTATTTGGTGCTATTGAGGTCCACCCCTTGTTGTGGGCATCGAGCTCATCTTTCCACTGTCTTCTAGGCCGGCCTGGGACCTAGTCGGTCGCTCAGCATTATGCCGAGGTGAGCCGGTGCCGAGGTTTGTAGCGATGATAGCTCAGTGGTTAGCGCGGTAGGTTCGCATGCCGAAGGGCGTGGGTTCAAACCCCAACAATGAGCTTGAGCTGCCGGTGAAGGAAAACATCGTGAGGAAACCATAGCATGGTGGTAGGGTACTTTCTAGTACTCGGCTGGCTAGCTACCACCCTCAAGTTGAAAATCTGCCGCCAAGCATCTAACGGTGTGTTCCGGCAGCCTCACTTGAGAGCCAGTTCCATTCCAGGCTAGGTGTGCTTTACCATCTTCGACCACACCTTCACTTAACATCAGGTGAGCTGTGGTCAAACAACTAGCCTGTCAACCATAAAAAAAAAAAAAAAGCCCCTATTTTGTAACTTTTGTCTGTCTTTGTTCGTTTGTTTTTGTTTTTGGGCTTGTTACAGAATTAAACGTTTTTTCTTTCTTTGTTTTTCTTTCATTCATAATTATGAATGTGAAGATTTGGTGGATTAAAATTATAACCCTTGTTTTAGCGTAGAAGGTTAAAACCAGTTATACCGTTATAATTGTGAATAATTGTGTCAAGAGATACATGCAAACATTACCAGGAACTTTAACATTTCAAAACAAGGCGAGTTACAGAAACTTACTCAGCAGTATTATCGCCGAGAGTGTCGCTCCTGTACAGCTATCTCTTCCGCACCTTCAACATCTGTAATCGGCCAAGTGGGAACTAAACATGGACACTGCGTTCCATGCCGTCATCTAACTATACTTGGTGGTAGATCTCCTTAGAAGGAGGTCGTCTACGTAGGTACCACCGCAGCACCAGTTATTCCGCCACTAAGCAGTAGTGTGTAAACATTACTGTGTTCCGGTTTAAAGGATACTGCAGCTAGCGAAATTACTGGGCTGTTGAGACTAACCATCGAAAGTCTCAAAGTAATGAGCGCCAAAGCAGTGATGCCCTGGACTTTGTTTTGTTGCTCAAAATTCTGTGTATCGCTGCAGTCGTCATGGACAGGTGTTATGTCTCACCATCAGGAGAGCGCCTCGTTCGTCACATTACTTTTTTCTAAAAAAAATATAAAAATATTTATTTACACAAATGTATAGCGCTTATATTATTATAATAAATGGATTAGTTTTTAACCATCGTTGAGTTTTGCATGCCTGGGTTACATTATACGACATGAGGCCCGCGCGACCTCTTTAGGGTTAATAGAGTCATTATTTTGAATGAAGCATCGGGTTGGACAGTTTTCATTATACAAACCCCCTTACATACATTACTCAGCAAGTTCAAGTTGCCTTAAGTTTTGTCTTTGAGTGCTGAGTTTAAAAGAAAGAGAAACACTATTTCACTTAGGCGTTGATGAAATTAATCATACAGGACCTAGCTTGTATTAATCGTAACTTCGTAGCTACGTGCTACGGTATTGGCTACGATTCTGCTTCGTCACTTGCTATAGTGGTCTTACTTAAAAAGTTTTCTTAAAATTAATCGATGATTAAATTGCCTTGACGTTTCACGTCAGCAAAAAGTTTACACGGCATTTTAGACATTGATTAAATTGAAACATCATTTTAAAGTCGTCGAAAAATCGATTAAAAAGTTTTTAACTGTAAGAACAGTTTACTGCATACAGAAAAAAAAGCTTGTAAAAATAAATAAATCAAACGCGCCTTTTCAGTTGAATTACAGTCCGAAATTGAAATATTTTCTGCAAACATTGTTCACAAATTAAAAAGTTCATTAAGTTTTTTTTAACTTCTTTCATTTATATCCGATGACGACAGCGTGTTCCATTCCACGCGTGCGAATAAACAAAGAATTAACTTAATATTAAATTACGTATTTAATGTTTGCGAAAAACAAAACAAGTAAATAGGTTTCTTCTAGGTAAGCGTGCTACACCTTAGATCACACTACTGCTTAACATCAGGCAGAGTATAGTCAAACGCGAACCTATTTATTGACCGTCAGCGCAATGTACCTACACTGTACAGTTTGTATAGCTCTCACTTATAAACAAGAGTTGATTTTTTATTATGCTTTAAGGCTTTGCACTTTTTGCATTTTACCAGTCGCAAGTTACAAAACTATTCAACAAAGCTACAGTCAAAGTCACACAAAGCAAGGCAAGGTCAAGTGTTGTAAATAAATTGAATTGAAGTTTTGTCATGCTCTAGTCAAGTAGTGGCAATGTTTTGAAAGCAACACGAAAAGACTTCACCACATCATGTCACCGTCCGAGACTCGTGCAAACTCTTCAAAACAAAAAACACAAGTTCTGGAAAATAGTACAATGTGGCGGCGCAATCTTACCGCGTTCCCGCCAAAACTCCAGCGTAACTGTTATTATTCCAAGCGGTTGTGTTGTCATTTGAAACAAAAAAAACACATAGTATTTTTTTGTTTTTGTGACATTTTAAATCGTTTTTTCGTTTCAAATAAATTTTAGGTGATACTAAGTTTTTTAAATCTGCTTTGTTATCATATTTAGTTATAGGCTGATGCATAATAAATCATTATTCGCACATTACGTATCTATACGGAGGCATCAGCTGTATTTTTGCTACCCCCGTAAACTTTGCGCGCCATATTTATGGATACCCTCTTTTTATCGCTAGATCCTAAAAGTAGCTTTACAAACAACGGTTAATGTGTACCGCTAACCACGCCAGTTTCTTTTGACAAATGTCTACGATTTCTTATTTATCCTACTAATATTATAAACAAACAGTTTTTGTAATAAACAAATGTTTGATCTGTGTTTGGGTGTCCTGTATGTATTTACAAAAAAAAAGTATTTATGTATTCTATCAGTTATCTGACTTCCATCACTCAAGCTCTGCTTAGTTTGGGGCCAGATGGCGCTGTGTGTATAGTCCTACGATTAAAAAAAAATATATAAACGTGTAAGTTTGTAAGAATTTATGGATGTATGTTTGTTACTCTTACACGTGGTGTACATCGATGTCGATAAACACGAACCAATTTAGAATTAAAAAAAGTTAAGCAAGCAGGTAACTTTGTACGTAATAATGTGCAAGTAAACATGTGTGCAAATGTTGGTGTTCGAGATTTCCGCTGTTTACCGTTTCTCTAAGTGAAACCACAGGTTTCTTTTATCTTCGACACACATCGTGATCAAACTTAATAGTTATTGATGGGAAAAATACTGAAATTATCGACAGCACTAAAGATAAACTTTTTATTTATTTTTATAGCTGCGCCCCGAGGTGTTACCCGCTACATGTTGTTGGAATAAAAAGTAACCTATGTGTTAATCCAGGATCTCAGCTACCTCCATACCAAATTTCATCCAAATCCGTTCAGTAGTTTTTGCGTGAAAGAGTAACAAACATCCATCCATCCATTTAAACTTTGAGATGCCAAAATCGCCATGTTTTTTTTCAAACACCTATTTATATACATCTAGGTTATTGAGACGAATCTATTAAAACACATTGAGTACAAGTGTTCCAGTGGATGTTCCCTAATAGATACAATTTGGGTGTCTTCAGTTGGGCAGTCAGTTGGAAAACCTCTCTGAATCTTCCTTTGGAAAAACTCTTTCTTCAAGTCGAGAGTGAATCGGTATCAGGCAAGCGAGCGCCATCTTAGACCACATCACCAGATAACATCAGGTGAGATGGCTATCAAACGCAAGCCACATCATAAAAAAACAATTTAGATAATTTTACTCAAAGCACCAAAATGTTGAACAGCACTATAGTAAAAGTGAGCGATTAGGGAATCTTACCCTACCTACCCAACCCCGCGTTTGGCGGACCCCTCCTCCTTTCGGCGTGGGTATAAAGACGCCTTCTCACTATGACTCTATGATTGTATAAAATGATTACATAATAATAATGTAATCATGTTATACAATGTTATGTCATTATACGTAGTAATTATAGTATTTGACATAGCTCAGCGTATTAGCAAGCTGAAGTGGCAATGGGCTGGACATATCTGTCGCAGAACCGATAACCGCTGGGGTAGACGAGTTCTAGAGTGGAGACCGCGTATTAGCAAACGTAGCGTAGGACGCCCTGAGACTCGATGGAGTGACGATATACGTAGGACAGCTGGCGGTGGAAGGAAGCGAAAAGCCGAAGATCGGGCTGAGTGGCGTGTCTTGGGAGAGGCCTATGTCCAGCAGTGGACTAATATAGGCTGATGATGATGATGATGACGTAGTCATTATAAGGTATGTAAGGCGGACCCACCACAGTATCAGTAATTCTGCAGTAGTGTGTAAGCATTTCTGTATTCCGGTCTGAAGGGTACTGCAGCTAGCGACATACAGGGCTGTTGCGACTAACTAGCGAATGTCTCAAAGTAACGAGCGCCAAAGCAGTTATGCCCTGGACTTTGTTTTGTCTTATAGTTCTGTGTATCGCTGCAATAGTCATGGACATGCGTTATCTCTCACCATCAGGGGAGCGTCTCGAATGCCACAATTACATGCCAAAATACAATATTGATGTATATTTTTTGTGTTGCTTCTAAAATTATATAAATATACAGATATAAACTCTTTATTGTGTTGTCCATAAATTAAAAATGGAACATGAGTAGCTTTATCTAAAGTTTCCACTTCAAAGTGTAACTTGACTTTGATCGATACTTCTTTTGTCTGCTAACAAAATAAGTAAGTTGATCATTTTATAATGCTTGTTGTAGCATTTTGTTCCCAGTTTTTTTGTAGACGATTGGCTTGGCACTCAGTCTTGATATAAAAGCTAAAGTTGAAGGCCGATCCGCGTTGTTCAAGGGCTGATTAGCAGCAAAGTAATAAATATCGTAGGAGTATACACACAGCGCCATCTGGCCCCAAATTAAGCAGAGCTTGTGCGATGGAAGTCAGATAACTGATAGAATACATAAATACTTTTTTTTGTTGTAAATACATACTTATAATACATACAGACCACCCAGACACAGAACAAACATTTGCTTATTCACAAAATGTTTTCCCTGAGTGGGAATCGAACCCACGCCCTACAGCTGTCAAGGCAGATATACAACAAATGAGCCAACGGGGCTGTCAAGTATTTGATGACATAGATGAACTCGTTACAAAATCGCTCAATATGTGAAGTTAGCCTAACTTTTCCTACAATAAAGGCATCCCTAGATGTACATTACACGTCTAATGTTTGTCTAGAAGTCTAGATTACACGATAACTCGGTTTTAAAGTGTCACATTACACGGAAAGACGAATAACTTTAGTTACAGTTAGATTGTAAGTGGTAAATCCTATAATGAACGTGGATGCATTCATATGTTGTTGTGATTGACAAACACGTGAGTATCGACGAAAGGTTGCTTGTTTCTTAGTCTTTTAACCGATTTGAAATAAATTTACAATTATAAAGAAACGTATAGCATACCCAAAGCCTGAATACGGCTAGATTTTAGGTATTTTAAATAAAAAATCAAACAACTGAATTTTCATGATATTTATCTGGAACCAAGTATATGCTTTCAAATATCTCACTAATATTATAAATGAGAAAGTTTGGATGGATGGATGTTTGTTACTCTTTCACGCAACAACTACTGAACGGATTTGGATGAAATTTGGTATGGAGGTAGCTGAGACCCTGAATTAACACATATGCTACTTTTTTATCCCGAAAACATGTAGCGGGTATATATATATATATATAAATATTTCAAATCGGTTTCTAAATGATAGTTCTGAGGTAACACACAACTGAATTGAGAATCTTCTCCTTTTTTGAAGGCAATTAAAAATGAGGTTCTCAATTCGTATCTATATTTTTAAATGTTTGTTACCACAATATTTCGTCGATAATAAACCGATTGAGATTTCTAACGGGTAAGCGTGCTCCATCTTAGACCGCAAAACATAAAACAACAGATGTGGTCAAACACAAACCCATTTGTGTATCGGTTTGCCACTTCGTCGTGGTCCGCATAATATCGGTTGGATAGCGATTAAACGCAAGTGATAATAGCTCAGTGGTTAGCCGAAGGAAGTTGGTTCAAATTCTAACAATAACTTTGAGCTGCTGACGAATGAAAACATCGCTAGGAAACCATAGCGTGGTAGGCGTGGTAGGGCAAAGAATTTAGTAGTACTCGGTACTACTAAGTTACTTGGTAGTAGATTTCCTTAGCAGAAAGTCGTCTAGATAGGTACTACCGCAGTACCGGATATTTTGCCGCCAAGCAGTAGTGTGTAAACATTACTGTGTTCGAGTTTGTAGGGTACTGCAGCTAGCGAAACTACTGGGCTGTTGAGACTAACCATCGAAAATCTCAAAGTATTGCGCACCAAAGCAGCGATGCCCTGGACTTTGTTTTACTACTCAAAGTTGTGTGTATTGCTGCAATGGTCATGGGCATGCGTTATCTCTTACCATCAAGGGAGCGTATCGTTCGTCTCATTACCTTTACACAAAAAAACTAGCCTATCAAGTATAAAAGAAACTTTTTTTATAATAACTTTTCTCGCTCTACCTAAAATAAATAGACCGAGAGAAAAGGAAAAAGTCATATCTAAGATTCTAATAGAGGCCGATGCTTCATGCCCCTTGGCCAAATTAATATCGTTAGATTAACGTCTAATCTGAAACACATTTGGAATCCGAACTAAAACTAAGAATAAACTATTTAGACCTCAGGCGGTAAGTTTACGACATAGTTAAATCAGGACTTAAAGTGTCGCTTGTTGGACCATTGAACTTAATTTAACGCTTCAATTAAGACTGAGTACAATACTCAGCTTAAATGAAATAACTCTGGAACTTTTGATCAGTATTATAGCGCTATATCTTTGATTTGGCACATCGTAAATTTGCTACGCTTTGCCTAGTTTTTTTATTTTTTAGCCTAGTTGTTAGCATGGCCGGTGTACACGCCGAAGAGCGTGGGTTCAAATCCTTTAAATGAGCTTGTGCTGTCGGTGAAGGAAACCATATCGTGGTGGTAGGGTACTTTCTAGTACTTGGCTGGCTAGCTACCACCCTCAATATGGAAATCTGCCGCCGAGGCAGTGCCGTAAATAGCCTTTTCTGCGCCCTATGCGAGCTTCTATAACTGCACACTTGTTTTTTTATATATTGTAGGTACCCTTGTCTAATTTAACAGATGTTTTTGATGATTGAGACTGGCATGTAGGTACGTATGTGTTGGAATTGAGCACTAGAGGCGCAGCGGGAACTTATCAGGAGCAAACCAAAAAAATAATTGTCCTGCCTTCTCTGGCCATTTTTGCGGCTCCCAGAGTCTACGCCTTATGGTTGGGCACCGGTGGCCCTATTTAAGGCCCTAGCTTCTAACGGTGTGTTCCAGCAGTCTCACTTGTGATCCAGTTCCATTCAAGGCTAGGCGTGTTTACCATCTTCGACCACACACACAAGATAAGAGAGAGATAGAGATTGATTGACAGAGATTTTTTTCAAGTGAGTTTTGGTCAAACACCTAGCCTGTCTTAAAAAAAATGAAATATAACGTGCTTCGTCGTTTGTAGTTATATATTTAATGGATCTAATATATAAATAAGCAACATTTAAAATAATAACTAAATTAAAAGGCCGTTATCAATGGGAACAGTTCCCAAAACGCTGGCCTGTATAATGGTATGTAGGTATAATAAATTTAATAAATCATACAGGAAAAATGAATCTGACAGCTGATCAACCCTAACCACATTCCAGTATTCTCTAAATAATCCGAAATCAATTTACCCTCCCCCCCATTAAAAGGCCCGCCATTGTCGACCGCAGCCGCCAATACGCGACGAGGGACAGAATTAGGCCTTTTTACTTGACCCTTGAGAGCCTTTGAACTTAAGGAAATGCTTAAATAGAAAGATATGTTGGACGTTTGCAAGAGACAAATACAGTAAGACATTTTTTTTTAATAAATTCATCGACAAATGGATAGGTACGTATCTATTTCTTAATGCCTAATCTTCATAATAATAATATGTACTTCAGTTTTTGCAATATATGCCCAATCTTTAGTTACAGTCAAAGTTCAGTATCGGTCAAGTCTAGTCCGTGCCAGTCATCTATAAGTAATATTATCGTAGTCATAGTAAAGTCGTGGCGACAACAATACTGCATGCTTGTTTGCGTGTTTCCGCCATAAAAAGTGTTTGTTTGTGTATTTTTTTCTTTTTTTTTAAATATAAGTTAGGCAATCATGAAAAAGTTACGCGACTGCGAGCCTTATCGCGCTGGCATAAGATTTGCTGTCGTGTTTTTGTGAAGCTAAATTTTAATGGTAATAAGAACTCACGGCATTGTCGAAGGCAAAACACCGAGAATATAGACTATAGACACAAAGTTTGATAAAAAGCGCGTTCGAGCTTTTTTTCGACAATCGTGTAAAATGCATACATGTGTGCATACATGAGCTTTACTTCTGTAGTCTCGGTGTTTTTTTGAGATAATAGACTGTTGAAAACTTTACAAATAATAATAATAAAACCCATTTTATCTACAGCATTATAAATAGGAAAGATTTGATTTTTTGTTTGTAATGAATAGGCTCCGAAACTACTGGACAGATTTAGAAAATTCTTTCACCGTTGGGAAGCTACACTATCCCCGGGCAACATAGGCTACTATACATCTCTGTATTCCCACGGGAACGGGAACTACGCGGGTGAAACTGCGAGGCATCCGCTTGTTTGTTACAAACAGAAAAATGAAGACACGTCTGCCTTATCTAATTAATCTAAGACCAAATTCCTTTCCCACGCGAATACTGATAAATTATTTAGGGTCCATGTTAGTGGGTAGAACGCGGGAAACATTGGCGGCCGGATTCCGAACGTGGTGCCAATTTGTTACCAATGCTGTGAAATATTCAATAGGTCAAATACTCGCGCTTTATTCTGAGCTTTAGGGCAGCTACACACTTCTTTTAATAAGCGAGTTCGCAGCAGTCCAGACACGTCCAAATTCAGCCTAATCTTTGGCTGTTCGCTTCCAGTCCCTGCCACCGGTTCTACGCATATCATCACTCCATTGAGTTTCAGGGCGTCCTACACAACGTTTTCCATTTCATGGTATACACGTGTACCCCAGCGACTATCAGTTCCGCGACAGTTTTTTTCAAGTTTTGTAGCCCGAAATGGAACTGGCTCGCAGCGTTAAGTGATCGGCGGCAAATTTTCAACTTGAGAGTGTTATTGGCGTCAAATTATCAACTTGAGGGTTTACAACTTGAGCTGCCGATGAAGGAAAACATCGTGAAAAACCCATAGCATGGTGGTAGGGTACTTTCTAGTTCTCGGCTGGCTAGCGACCACTCTCAAGTTGAAAATCTGCCGCCAAGCATTCAACGGTGTGTTCCGGTAGCCTCACTTGAGAGCATGTTCCATTCCAGGCTAGGTGTGCTTTACAATCTTCGACCACACCGTCACTTAACATCAGGTGAGCTGTGATCAAACACCTAGCCTGTGAGCCATAAAAAAAAACGATTAGTAGCTCGCCCCACACTAGCACACTCCAAGGGTGGGACAACACTACAAAAGGAGGCGAGCAAGATGGCGCATCCAAGTGAATTGTACTGCGCTTACTTTTACATTGTGAAAATGATATTACGGGTCAAACAAAGCAATGGAGTCTACTCTGGGCTTCTGTTTTCTAGGCGGGGCGGCAACCAATAACAGCCTACTGCTAAAGAGAGTGATGTTTATTTATTTGTTTGATTGTTTGCTTGAATGCTTGCTTGTTTGTTTGTTATTACTGTTTTATTTATTTATAAATCAAAATCAAAAAAATCAAATCCAAAATGTATTTATTTGGTAAGTTTTTTTTTTTAATGGTTGACAAGCTAGGTGTTTGACCACAGCTCACCTGATGTTAAGTGAAGGCGTAGTCGAAGGTGGTAAAGCACACCTAGCCTGTAATGGAACTAAGTATAGGTGTCAAAATGTCGGTACATAAATAAAAGGTCGCTTAGACCATTATTACTTATAACCCAGAATTGGGTGCGAAAATTAGATAAAATAGTTACTATTAGAATGTCAAATTGGATAAAATAATTATGTTAAGTCTATATTAATTAAATAAGTCATGAGACCTATTACAAAATGTATGAGGTACACCATTAAAATCAATTAGAGAAATACAAAGTTACGTTTAAAAACTAACGTACCTAATATGTACCTACTACCAAAACTACTTAAATATATAAAACTGAAAATATATGAATGTTTGTATTTTTTATTTATGTTTAAGACTAGCAGATTATTTTTGTATGTTTGTTGATTGTAAATTACATGTAATAGAAATTTGTTTTATGTCACAAATAAAGTATTCTCTATTGTTGTCTATTGTACGTTTAGAGTGTTACGAGAGTTGTACGTTGTATTGTTTTCAAAGTTCTGTGTATCGCTGCAATGGTCATGGACAGGCGTTATCTCTTACCATCAGGAGAGCGTCTCGTTCGTCTCATTACTGTTTTACATTAAGAAAAAAAAAATATTATTCGTTTGTGTGTATACCGCAAGCAGAGCAGCGACCCGCAAGCAGGACCGGATCCCGAGTATGACGCATGTGCCGCCAGCGCTCCTCAACCATATCTGAGGGAAGAGAGCGACCTGACACACGACGCCGCCGCAAGAAGGAGCCTTCGATGGTGAGCATGAATGCTCGAGGCATACACGCAATCCTTATTTCTAAACTCACATTTAGCATGTTTGTTTGTTCCCTCAGTTCTATACTACGCGACGGACTGGGAAAGTTTTAACATCTTTTTTTTATTACATAAAAAAAAGATGTTTGGATGAAATTTGGCACACTTATAGTGGATTAACATATATAGGATAATTTTTATTTCGGGAAAATGTAAGGTTGGGATTATTAAAGACCCAACTAAAGAACTTTGAAATTTGGTATAAACTGTCATACGGAACATTATTATTTACTCTTATCTATCTCTTATCTCTCTCTATTATCTCTTTATCTCTATCTCTATCTCTTTATTTATTATTTACTTTATATTTATTTACTCTTCTTTCCATCCAAAGGTTTTCTGGAAGAAATTGCTCTAGGCGATAAGATCGCCCTTATACATCATGTATCTATTCTATTGTTTTGTTATATGTCTTTTTTTTTTTGTTTGTTTCCTATTTGTATTATTTGTATTAATTGTGATCTGTGTTTCATTTTTGGTGTATAATAAAGTTATATTCTATTCTATTCTATTCCGGAATGAAAGGTTTCCTGTATATTAATCTAGGTAAGGGGCCGTTCAAGTATTACGTAAGCACCAAGGGGGGGTGGGGGGGTCTCTGTTTTGCTTATTTTGGATGACATGGGGGGTGGGGGGGTCTAGATGATGATTACGTCATCGTTAGTTATTTAAGTTTTTTCGGGGATTCCCGCAAATAATACATATGCGTAGGCACTCGCTTTGAGAACTGATTAGGGGAATTACCGCGCATTAGGGAAATTACCGTGCGCTATTCACTTGTCTAATAATTCACTCTCGTGCCGGCCGGCTGCAAGTGCGCATCTATCAGTATTGTTTTGTTTGGATTCTAAACGTATTGTAAGCATTGAAAGTTATCATTTGTGTTTATGTTGATGCAATTAGCCAAAGTTTAACGTTTTAATTATTTAAATTTAAATATCTTATTAGAATGTCATATCATATAGACAAATCCAAGTTATACCAAAAACTGTTCGAAAGTTTTAAAAAATCTCATACTGGGACGAAAGTGCAAAATGTACAAAAGTTAGTTAACGAAGTTTGGCGAAATTATAAATTACAAGCAAAGTCAGATAAGGAACTAGATATTATTGTATCTAAGAGAATTGAAGAAGAATTGCAAGCGGCGACTAAAAATAAATCCAATCTGCTTCATTTTTTTTCCAAGGTGAGTAATTATAAGTACAAAGTTTCTCTTTACGTTCTGTAACAATTAAAACGATTTATGAGTAAAAAATATGATGGCCTATCTCAAAGTAAAAAGGTAAATGATTGATATTTTATTTCTTAAGATCGACTCCGGCAATTGGTCACAAAATACACGGTGTTTTCAATATCTGTATGTGAAGGGTTTCTGTGGGGAAAAGCTTTCAATAATATTTAAACGCTGGTTTTATTAAATACGGTGAATTTATGTAGCTTAATAAGAGAATATCCAGCAGAACTCTTAGAAATTTTTCATTTTTAGGCAACGTCTTCTACCAGTAAACCTGCAGAAAAAACACAAATTATACAGCCATTTTCTAACATTGAAAAACAGAAAGAAGATAAAATTAAAACCGGCAATGAATCACAAGAGCAATGCGAAAATAATAATAATGCAGATAAACAAAGAGCAAAACCTTCTCAAGAAGCTTTGAAAAATAAGATTACTCTACTCGAAAAAAATCTGAACGCTTTGTATTCTGCCAGAGATACTATGCCAAATTGCGCTGAAGTTGATAAACAGATCATTAAGTTGCGCGAGGAACTATAAACAGCAAAAAATACTTTAAACAGGAAGATTCAAAACGCAGTTGCCCAGAAGAAACACAGGGATGGTATGAAAAGAAAGTTAGAAGATATTTGTCAGGAAAATCCTGAAATAAAAAGAAGACTATCTCTGAGGGATTCAGTAGGACATCCTAAACTTGAAAGCGATCAACCATTACTATTGAAAACAATTGCGGATATAGCTTTATTTGGGAGTGCATGTGATGACAGGAGACGAACGGAACCTATTCGCAGCGTAAAAACTCTTGACGAACTCACACAAGAACTGCGTAAACTAGGATTTGACATTAGTCGCAGTGCGACATATCTTCGTTTGATTCCCAGAAAATCGAATTCTACAGAGGGACGAAGACATGTATCGACAGTCCCTGTTAGGCTCATTCGTGCTCAAACTGATCACCACAAGAGCCACTTAGATAGCAAGTTCGCTGAAACATCAATCCATTATTTAGAGAACATAGCATCCATACTTGGACCAGATCAAGTATTTTTCTTATCTTAAGATGACAAAGCTCGAGTCCCTATTGGCGTCACTGCGGCAAATAAGCAAGCACCTCTTTTAATGCATATGGAATATAGAATCAAATTACCTGACCACGATTGGGTAATCGCTGAGCGTCATAAATTAATACCATCTGTTTATGCTGGTATCAAAGTTACTTCCAATATGCTAGGACAACCGCAAGCCGTCGGATATTCTGGGCCAACATTCATCGCTATTCGAAGTGGAAAGCATAGTTCATCTACTGCTAATACTCATGCTCAGGATTTCGAGACGCTTCTCGAACTTGAAGAGTTTCGACCATTAGCAAAAACTGACCATGGACTAGTAAAACCAGTAGTAATTATGACGGTTGATGGAGGGCCAGATGAAAATCCGCGTTATCAAAAAGTCATAGGGTTTGCTATACAACATTTTAAACGACATGATCTCGATGCATTGTTTATAGCTACCAATGCTCCTGGAAGGAGTGCGTATAACAGAGTAGAGCGAAGAATGGCTCCTCTGAGTCGGGAACTGGCTGGTTTAATACTGCCTCATGACCATTTTGGGTCTCATTTGGATGAACGTGGCATTACAATTGATGAACAATTAGAAAGATATAATTTCGAATTTGCAGGAAATGTATTAGCTGAAGTATGGAGTTCAATGGAAATTGATGGCTATAATGTTACTGCAAAATATGTTGAGGCTGATGAACAAGATGTTCCTGAATTTCCAGACATTAAATGGTACTCAGAACATGTGCGTGAAAGCCAATACTTGCTTCAAATTGTAAAATGTAAAAATACAGAATGCTGTCGTCCAAGAAGTGGCCTATTCAGATTACTAGACAACAGGTTTCTTCCACCACCTGCAAAAGTAAAACAAACAGTTGATGACTTGGTTTTGGATGAAGGAGGACAATTTCTTGATCTTCCAGTCAATTTAGCTCTACGCTTGAGTACTACCCTCAAAGATTTTTTGCAAATGCCCTACGATTATTTTTGTCCGACGGTAAAATTGAGGCTCTCAAGCCGAACATGCAAAACGTGTGGTCTTTATCATGCTTCCGTCAAATCATTAAATCGTCACATCGAGAAGATCCATAAAAAAGTAAACACGCCCACAGAGGGAAAAGTTAGACCTGTAAGAGTCGCTGCTCGTCGTGCTAATGAACTGATGTGCATTATTCAAAATTTAGAGCACCAAGATGTTGAATGGCTCGATGAGAGTGACATAGACATTCCAAAATCGGATGAAAGTGAGCAGACTCACAACACTGAGCAGCAATCCAATGTCATCGATAACTTAGAATCATGGATTCAGGTTTCATGGACTGAAGACTGTTAATGTGTTCCGAAAATATTCTTTATGTTAGTTATGTTCTTTATTTCTGATTATATTTTTTTGTCATTTACTCTATGTGTATCAGTTAAACCTAATATTTTCATGAATTTTCCTATTTTAAAAATAACAATATAAAAAAACATTTATTACTAAAAATGTTTACGTAAGCATAGGGGGAGGGGGTAAGTGCTTTGCTTACTTTTGATGACAAGGGGGGCGGGGGGGTAAAAAATGGTAAGAAATCTGCTCACGTAATACTTGAACGGCCCCTAACTAAGCAGCGAAAGTTTCATGGTTGATGTAACTATTAAATAGTAAAATAAATAAATATCGCAGGACAGTACACGTAGCGCCATCTGCCCCCAAACAAAGCAAAGCTCGTACTATGGAAGTCAGATAACTGATATAATATTTGGTTAGTTATAGTTTTGTTTTTGTAAATACATACTTATAATACATATAGTAAGTAATACAAATAAAACGTCCTGATGACACCGCTTACCTTCATTAAATGGGGTGATGAGAACTTAGTCAAATTTAATGCTAGTAAAACCCAGGCCTGTCTTTTCTCCGCCAAAAAGTTTCCGTTCACACAAACTCCTACTTTCCGAGATGTTTCTGTACCTTTGGCAGACCACCTTGAACTCCTCGGATTAACCCTTACCCCAACACTTAACTTTGGGACCTACCTGGAGTCAAGAGCTAAATTAGCTGGGAAAAAACTGGGCGTCTTGCGTAAGGTTAAGCGATACTTCACACCGGGGCAGCTGCTTGCATTGTATCAAGCACAAGTCCGGTCGTGTGTGGAATGTTGCTGCCACCTCTGGGACGGTTCAGCCAAGTACCAACTTCAAGCTCTTGATTCGGTACAACGGCGTGCTGTTCCACTTATTGGTGATGAAAAGTTGCTAGAAGAAAAACTTTTGAGCCTTGAACACCGCCGGAGGGTAGCAAGTCTCTCAATTTTCTACAGGATTCATTTCGGAGAATGTGCTGCCGAGCTGTACGACCTTGTTCTTCCATTCCCTTTTTACCACAGGACAAGTAGAAAGACGGCCCACTACCACCCATACGTAGTGGAATTTCCTCGGGTGCGTACCAAACGTTTCGACTCAACGTTTCTCATCCGTACGGCCAAGGAATAGAACAAGCTACCGGCTTCCTTGTTTCCTGATAGATATAATCTAGATTTTTTCAAGGTCAGAGTGAATAGGTATCTTCTAGGTCTGCGTGCTTCATCTTCGACCACATCATCGCTTACCATCAGGCGAGTTGGTGGTCAAACGCGGACTTATCCGTATTAAAAAAAAATATAGTACACCCAGACACAGAACAAACATTTTGCTTGTATCACAAAATGCTTGTCCTGGGTGGGAATTGGAACCACGTCCTTCAGCTCTTGGAGCACACATTCTACCAATGAACCAACAGGGATGTCATCAGCTCTTTTGCTACTTACACATGTTTCATTTCTCCCTAAATGTATGCGGATGAAGTCGCGGGAGTAAGCTAGTTGCATAAAGGCCATACCTCAAACCGTACCAAGGCTGCGAGGACTAAACAAGGAAGAGTTTCCTAGGAAAGACTCCTGCGATATTCGCTGCAAAAGTGAGACCGCCTCAGATTAATTTTCCTTCGACCATTTTTGCTCGTTTTCAACGTTATCTTTAAGTACTATCCTATAAAATTTCACGAGGATCGTTTTCGACCGCACGCGAAAAACGTTTAACATGGTACGAACAAAATATACGTACTCGTATACCTAAGTCAAGTCTGTATGTATTTTTCGTTTCGCTCGAATATGAATTTTACTCGACAAATCAAATAAAAAAAAGTATATGTTTAATATAGGTCTTATATATTTTTGCAAACACTATGTAATCAGTCTGCAAACGTGCAAATGTTAAAAGTAGATAATTGAATTAGTCTGGATTGTGTTGTTATTATTACTAGTCATTATTTTATTATTACTATTTTTTTTATTTTTTTATGTGAAAAGTAATGAGACGAACTAGGCGCTCTCCTGATGGTAAGAGATAAAGCCTGCCCATGACCATCGCAGCGATACACAGAACTTTAAGTAACAAAACAAAGTCCAGGGCATCACTGCTTTGGCGCTCATTACTTTGAGACTTTTGATAGAGTTAGTCTCAACAGCCCAGTAATAGTACTAGTCAACATTTTATTATTAATAGTCATTATTTTATATTACTAGTCTATATTAGTGGGATAAAATTTAACATAAATTTACAACTAAATAAATCAATAAAGATATTAATAGCTTCATTGCACAACCTAAACAAGATCCCCGACAATATCAGGGGAATTACAAGAGGAAGGAGGACGGATTAAAAAAAAAATATATTAGTGGGATAATATTATACATGTGAAAGTTAGGATAGATGAATGGATGCACGGGGCACAGCTAGTTATTAAAAAGAAAAACTAGCTGCGCCCCGCGTTGTTACCCGCTACATGTTTTAGGGATAAAAAGTAGTCTCTGTGTTAATCCAGGATCTCAGCTACCTCCATACCAAATTTCACCCATTCAGTAGTTTTTGCGTGAAAGAGTAACAAACATACATCCATCCAAACTTTCACATTTATAATATTAGTGGGATTCATGAAAATTTGATTGATGGTTGACAGGTTGGTTGTTTGACCACAGCTCACCTGATGCTAATTGGTGGTGTATCAGCGGAGATCCGTAGGTAAGACAAGTCGACTAGGCTGCCGAAAGCAATAAGTTTTTATATAGAGCATACAGTAGTAGTTCCCCCACTCAACTACTCAGTTATGTTGGGAGCAACGTTTTTATTTGACAATGTTTGAGCTGACGACTCCAGCTACTCGCATTCAGCTCGCTTTGAATGCAAGTAGGATGCTTTTAACTTTTATACTGGTACAACCCGTGTAACTGAAGTGCAAAACTAGTAGATGTTTCCATGAATTTAGTTTAACAGAATATTTTATAAAAAAAATTTCACTCGTATGTTATTTAGAAACTGTTTCGATGTATGGGCCATGGAGGCAATTTTTTTCACGTTTTAGGTATTTTGGTTTAAATGTCAAACTACTAGTCAGATTTTCACGAAATTTCTATGCGAGCAAAAATATATTTTCAAACCCCGCGGTGTTACATGCTACATGTTTTTGGGATAAAAAAGTAATCTATGTTCTAATCCAGGGTCTCAGCTAACTACATACTAAATTTTATTCAAATCCGTTCCGTAGTTTTTGCGTGAAAGTGTAACCAACATCAATCCATCCATAAAACTTTCACATTTATAATATTATTGAGATCGGCTCATAACTGACAGAGTTTTGACGTAGCAAACATAAAAAAAACCTGATAACTTTCTTTTTTTAAAGTCGGTTCTAAATGGATAGATAATTGACTATTAATTTAATGTAAATGAATTTGACTATTAATTTGATGTAACTGGCTTTTAGCCGTTTATAAATTAAAAAAAAAAGTGTTTTATTTATATAATGCTGAATTACTTCGTGTGCGAGTGTAGAAAAATAATATAATGTGGTGTAGCATGACTTTTCGTGTTGCATCCGAAATTCTATCGAAGCTTGTAGTAAAATCACTACCACTTAAGGGAATGACCGGACTCGACCAAGGCTTACTTTGTGTGACTTTGACTGTGATTTAGACTTATGTTTCTTAAAAATTAGGTACGATAACACTTGGCACTGGCAAACAAAATACGACACCGAAAACAAAGAAGAAGTAAATGAAAACGTATCATAAAGTATAATTAAAACCAAAAGAAAATGCATAATACAACTAGCAACCCGCCCCGGCTTCGCACGGGTGCAATGTAGTGCATATGCATGAATTAATACCTACATAATATAAACCTTCCTCTTGAAAAAAAAAATGAAAATATTTTTTAAACAAAATAAAAAATACCTTAAATTATACTATTTACAAAATGTATACAAAAAACTTAGTCTAAAAAACCGTCAGAGGAGGGATATGTGGCCAGAATACTGGCAGCATTGCCACGCTGGATGGCAATGCTTAGCTTTTGACCAAAGTTGATACCAGCATTCTGGTCACCTGAAGCCTCCTCTAAACGTTTGGCCAGGTCCCGATACAGTTCGAGAGCGGCCGGCCCCCACGGACCTAAAGTTTCAACCCCAAACGGCACAAAAAGATACACCTCTTGAATCACTTTGTCTATTGATGGAAACCACATTATGTAAAATCCGTTGCGTATTTTAAAAGCGGGAAGCGACTGTGTTTTACATTATGAAGTGAAGCGATATTTAACAGAGAAAATCTGAATAAAGTAAGTGTCGTTGTGTGTCTGTTTGTGTGCACGTGCGCGTGTTAGTGTGTGGAAAATGGTGCTGGATGGAAAAATATGTGGAAGTTTGATTTTACCCCGCGAGAATCCCTTGTTTGTCCGATACGGAAACTCTCAAGTTTTACGAAGGAAATCCGTGTAAGACATAAACTTTATTAATTCTGGAGTCTGTTTGAGCCCTGAAGCGATCCGAACTTCCATTTTCACGTTGCCTCCTAAGTTACTGTTTACATGTGGTTAATTACAAAAATACTACATGAAACCTGAACGTGAACACGTAGAGGCTTAACTGAGGCTTAATTACCTACTTGTATTACTGAATTGAATTGTAGAACATTTAAACGGACACTAAAGCATTTCTTTGAAATCAACCCATTTTACTATTTAAATGAATACATGTCAATGAATATTTCGGAAAACTCATTTTTGTATAAGATGGAAACATAGTTTATTTAAGTTAAATTTGTTGTTAATTACCTGCTACTTATTTTCAATTTCCTAAAGTGTTACGTAGTTTGTTAACTTAGCTTAGTGTGTTTGAAATGCAATTTAAGACGCTTTTTATTGTTACATTGACTTGCCTGTAACAATCGTTGTTATTTATGGCCAATAAATGATTCTGATTCTGATTCTGATTAAATAGCAGTTGAGCAATTCAAAGACACTAATACAGTTTTATTTTACTTGGTGGTAGATCTCCTTAGCAGGAGGTCGTCTAAGTACCTACTACCGCAGCACCAGACATTCCGCTGCCAAGCAGTAGTGTCTAAACATTACTGTGTTCCGATTTGAAGGTTCTGAAGGTGGCTAGTAAAATTACGGAGCTGTCGAGACTGACCATCGAATATCTCAAAGAATATTTTTTTTTCTTAGGTTTTGGCATCGCATTTGCCATTGTCAAATGTCTTATATTTTCAAGTTTCAAAAGTTAAATGAGTTGCCTAGTACCTATAGTTATAGTCAAAGTTTCACAATGCGCGCCGTGTCAAGGATCACTGCCTTTTGAAGCTGACCCTTGACCCAACCGTCTAGCGAGAGTCTCTTGAGATGTTGGTCGAGACTCTGCGCTATAAGACCGTTTACCGTGACGACTATCGGGACAATGATCGTCGAATCAACATCCCACATGGCGGTTATCTCGTGAGCCAAGTCAAGGTACTTGCTGAGCTTGTGCTTCTCGGCCTTCACGAGATTCTCGTCATGTGGGATGGTGATGTCGACGAGCACGACATCATCATCCGACGTATATACGTACATATCGTGTCGTATCAGGCTTATTGGCGACAATAGTCTTGTCCGTGATGATAGACCGGTTCTAATAGAGCAAAACACTATATTATTATTATTATTTATTGTGAAATTTTGCCGCCCCCTAAAAGTGCCGCCCGGGGCGGGCCGCCCCTGCTGACTTCACTACGCTATGGCACTGGCTAGATGACTTCCTGCTAAGGAGATCTACCACAAAGTAGATTATTATATTTCATTCCTTTCAGCAACGTAATGAGAAAGGTGAATTTAACAGGAAAACGTACAACGAAACGCGATTTCCCCGAAGTGTTTTTAATTAAACTTTCCCTGTGAACGTTTAAAAATGTGAGGATTATGCATTGAAAAGTACATTAACTGATTCCCGGACTTCCGGTGTAGTTTACCAACTCAATTACAAATAGAAAGGAGTTTCGCCGCGTGTGGCCGAAAATGGCGAAGTTAAACAAGAGAGCGAGTCAGACGAGTTGCGAGCCAAAACATCTATTTCATAATTATGAAAAGTAGATCATCATCATCATCATCATCAGCCTATCGAAGTCCACTGCTGGACATTACCTCTCCCAAGACACGCCACTCAGCCCAATCTTCGGCTTTTCGCTTCGATCCACCGCCAGTATATCGTCACTCCATCGAGTCTCAGGGTCCTACGCGTTATGGTTTCCTCACGATGTTCCTTCACCAGCAGCTCAAGCTAATTGTTGGGGTTTGAACTCACGCCCGGCGTTTGAACCGACCTCGCTAACCACTGAGCTATCATTACTGCAATTGCCAAATGTTATATTGAGTATCAATGTTAATTAAATAATATAAAAATAAAATAAACGATATATGTAAATAAATATCACAGGACATTACACACAGCGCCATCTGACCCCAAACTAAGCAAAGCTTGTACTATGAAGTCAGATACCTAACTGATAGAATACTTCAGTAGTTTTTTTTGTAAATACATACCTACTTATACTATACCCAGACACAGAACAAACATTTGTTTATATTACAAAATGCCTGGGTGGGAATCGAACCCACGCCCTTCAGCTTTTAGAGCAAACATACTACCAATGAACCAACAGGGCTGTCTAATAATGAGTCAACTTCTCATGCAAACGTTTTTTAATTCCAATTTGTGTTTATAAAGCCATTAATCATATAAAATGTGTTCCGGAGGAAACTTCAAAGTAAAGATTGGAAAACTAAACCCCGTTTACTCCCTCACGCTCTAAATATATACTATACTCGTATATACTCGGATACCTCGCCAGAGTTTGACCGACAAATTAAATTTGATACAATGTGTTGCATTAACTGTATGGTGCTTGTTTCTTATTGTGTTTGACTCTTTGTGTAGTCATTTTTAAACTTTGCACTAACGTCGTCGTCGTTACTCAATAATTTTACTTGGTGGTTGGTCTCCGTGGCAGGAGGTCGTCTAGGTAGGTACCACCGCAGTACCAGATATTTAGCCGCCAAGCAGTAGTGTGTAAGCATTATTGTGTTCCGGTTTGAAGGAAACTGCTAGCAAAATCATCGAATATCGCGCCATGCTTTGGACTTTGTTTTGTTACTCAAAGTTCGGTGTATCGCTGCAATGGTCATGGACAAATGTTACCTCTTACCATCAGGACAGCGTCTCGTTCGTCTTGTTACATGAGATTTAATAAAATTTATACATCATTTATTTTTTCTATTTTGATATTAATTATAACGTTTAACATTTCATGTACCTACTAAATTTTAATTTCTGTTTCTTTTCACCGATTTTAAAAAAGGAGGAGGTTCTCAATTCGACTGTATGTTTTTTTTATGTATAGGTACGTATGTTACGCGATCGTTCCGCCAATTATGAATTGATTTTGATAATTATCTTTGTTTGGTCGATCATACTTCCGAGGTGGTCCCATATAAATTTTATCGAAATCGATCGAGTAGGTTTTAAAGAAATCAAGAAAAATATTAAAATTGTATACATCGATGACATTTTCGTTTACTACGAAACCTCGCTGTTTCATTGGAACAGTGCTTTTAATTGGCCTAAGGGTCACGGAGTCGGTTATTTAAACTGTATAGTTATATATTGTAAACTTAAATAAAACTAATTTAATTTAATAAGGATAATATTCGTACGTCTGCAATAGCAAGTTTTTGTAACGTCGACATTAAGCATCTGTCTCTATATTTGTACCTAAAACTTATGAATAAATAATTATGCCCTACATTTTAAAATCCAGCGAAATTGTTTATATTTTACCGCTTTCCTTTTAGCTTTTAGAGAAGTTTTCCGTTGAACATCAAAGTCAACAAATACGCTTTAAGAAGACTGGAAGTCACATATTTTCTACTTAAGAATCTGTGCCAGGGTACGACTGGCACACTCGTATTTTTGTATTCCAGAAAAATAAAAATGAATATCGTAAGACTGATTTCAGCGCCATCTAGCCTCAAACTAAGCAAAGCTTGTACTATGGGAACATGATTACTAATACTAAGACACACTCTTACAGTGGAACTTCCCTTCAAACGCACAAAGCGTTTCCAAAACACGTTCCTTGTAAGAACTGCTGATGTGTGGAACTCGTTGCCAGCGTCTGTGTTTCCAACAAAATACAATCCGGGGTTGTTCAAGAAGAAGGTGAATAGGTATTTTCTAGGCAGGCGTGCTCCATCTTCGGCCACATCGTCGCTCTCCACCAGGTGAGATCGTGGCCAAACGCATGCCTAGCCCGATGTAAAAAAAATAATATTATATTTTGCCCGCCCTGCAGCTCTTCAATCAGATATATTTATCAAAAACTGACAGAACAATCAGCCCAATCAGATAGATAGATATAACTCTTTATTGTGCACACCATAAATAGAAAAAAGTACAGAGAATAAAGCACCTTATGAACTAGTGCCACAAGTGGCGGCCATCGCTAACAGCGATCTCTTCCAGACAACCTAGAAAAGAAAAACACGATAGATGACATAAGAAACAGACGGGAGATTTAACACTAATAAGAAAAATATATAAAAATAAAACATATTATAAGTACTTAAAAATAATCAGTTTATTTGGTAAAGGTGCTTTCTATTTTAACATATTTTTCACCCGACTAGGAAAGATTAATAATGTTTCTAGTGTTGGTAATGTTTCCCGCGCGTACCTTGTATGTACGTATGTAAATTTCTTTATTACCTCGTTTCTTCCAAACGGCCGAATGGATTACCCCAATGGCATCGTTAGATTCATCACTGTAACCCAAGTGTTCTTCAATAGGTGCTTGAAAAAAACAAAATGGCAGATTTTTGGCGCGAAATAGTATACGTTAATAAAAAAATATCAAACCTATCGTGTATGGTATCTGAATAAAAAAAATTAAAAGGGGATTACAAAAATATATCGAAATTATCTTCTTTTATCTAGTTTTAATTTAATTAGGAATAATAAATTAGTTAATAATGTTTTTTCCGTATTTATTTAGGTATATATTTAAATTATAATAATTAATAAACTAAATAAATTTTGTTTTTTTTTTGTATCGTTGACAGGCTGGGTGTTTGACCACAGCTCACGTGATGTCAAGTGATGGTGTAGTCGAAGATGGTAAAGCACACCTAGCCTGTAATGTAACTGGCTCTCGAGTGAGGCTGCTGGAACACACCGTTAGACGCTTGGCGGCAGACTTTCAACTTGAGGGTGGTAGCTAGCCAGCCGAGTACTAAAGTACCTACCCTACCACCATGATATAGTTTCCTCACGATGTTTTCCTTCACCGGCAGCTCAAGCTCATTGTTGGGGTTTGAACCCACGCCCTTCGGCATGCGAACCTACGATGCTGCTATTACCGCTACAAAACACGCATTGAATACAATATATCCATTGAATACTCAAAATGAACTTCCGCAAAGCAACGCCTGAATCAATCAATTAGTTATCTGAGAAAATCAAGTTTTTATCCTTTAATTATAGCTATTTTATTCGCAGTCGGGTTATAGATTATTATTTAAACTCTTCATCTTGTATACGTATGCTTAGTGGAGAGATGGATGAAAGCGGGGCTACATCCTCGACAGTGCCTGCGACCTGTAAACTGCTGTCAAAGTGACGTGACACAGGTTTAAGTGTTGTTTGCGAGTGATAGCTCCTCCCTTTTCATGTCAACTGTGTCCGTTGGACGCGAAACCAAAGGTGGGAATCCGCCAAAGCTTTGTGGAGCCGCAAGGTTTGTTTTTTTCTCGACGATGCCGAATACCAAATTAGCTGCGCCCCGCGGTGCTACCCACTGCATGTTTTCGAGATAAACAGTAGCCTATGTGTTAATCCAGGGTCTCAGCTACCTTCATACCAAAATTCATCCAAATCCGTTCAGTAGTTTTTGCTTGTAACAAACATCCATCTATCCATCCAAACTTTCACATTTATATATTAGTGGGATATTGTAGTGATGATAACTCCGTGATTATCGGTCGGTTGGAAGGGCGTGAGTTCGAAGCCCAACAAGTTTGAAGCAGTAAAGGTTATCATAAGTTGTAAATCTGCCGCCAAGCATCTAACGGTGTTTTCTGGCAGCCTCACTTGCGAGCTAGTTCCATTTATGTTTACCATCTTCGACCGGTGAGCTACAGCTATCACAATACACTTACCTAGAAGGAACCTGAAGCCACCCATTTTGTGTTTAGTTGTTATATAGATGCGAAAATAAGTAGGTATGTGTATTACCTCTTAAAATTCGGATTTTGTTGAAATTTGGTATTAGTACTTAGCTTGGTTCTGAAGCACGCGGTGGAAGCTGCATCCCGTACGGAGGCGGGTACGCGGTTGTAGACCGCGGGCCCCAAAATGTATACCGACCTCTCCAACTTGAAGAGCCGTTGTGACGGTGTTACAAGCTGGTCTTTCTTTTTATTGCTGCGAAGATCTAACGTACTGTGGACGCCCCTGTGTTGAAACTTAGTAATGTTCGTATGGGGGAATAAGCTACCTGGTAAATAAGCTCACACTTAGAAAGTATGTAAGCTAAGGATGCTTTTAACGTCGCCTGGCTGGATAGCTGGGAGATAACTTCCCTGTAGCATCCGGTTGTTTTCGTTTTCCAATACACAAAGGTGTTATTTACCGTATTATAAGCCCCCCCTCGTAACGTCTCAGGAAACCATAAATCTTGCTTTCGTTGAAAGAAAGTGATTTATTCAGATGTTTCCCGACTACGTCTGCTGTTTGAGAATGCTAATTTTTCATTTCCAACATGACGAGATTAAAACCTCAAAGATGGGAAGTGAATTAATTACGCGCGTGTTGTACAAATAAATAAATGTAGGTAAATATGTATACAGCATGACTGGTGAGACACCTACGATACTCGAGGATGTCATATTTGGCGATCATGACAGCCCTGTTGATTGACTGGTGGTGTGTCTGCTTCAAGAGCTGAGGGGCGTAAGTTCGATTCCCACCCAGGACAAATACTTTGTGGCATAAACAAATGTTTGTTCTGTGTCTGGGTGTCATGTATTTATTATAAGTATGTATTTATAAAAAAAGACGTATTTAAGTATTCTATCAGTTATCTGACTGCCATAGTACAAGCTTTGCTTAGTTTGGGGTCAGATGGCGCTGTGTGTAATGTCCTGTGATATTTATTTATCAGTTATTTGGTTCTGTGTTGATCGAGCAATATTAAGATTTATTTCGTGCATCGATCAAGTCTTTGATGTATGACTCGTAATTCACTTTTGGCTGATTTTTGTTAAACGTGTGTAAAAACATACATTTATAATAGAACTAGCGGCCCGCCTCGGTTTAGCACGGGTGGACGTTTATTTTTTCAATTTGTTGTAATTATAGCCTATGCTATTCAAGAAGAATGTAGCATTCTAATTGTGAAAGAATTTTTGAAATCGGTCTTAATCGGTCATATTTATTATCAACTTTTAAGATGTAGTTATAGTGGCATAACTACAATAGTTGGACATATAGTATTGCGGACTTTTTTGTAGATATTGATGTGTTCTTTAATAATGCAGAACATTTTTTAGTTTCATCATCAATAGTTTCCGCAGCGCATGCGGTGTAAGACATTTTATGTCATTTTTTTTACCTTGAGTTACATTATTGAAGTTTTACTAAGACAATCTAATTTCTAGTATTAAAAAGTATATCCTCTGTTACTAAGGGATAATGTAGTATTCTAATGGTAAAAGAAGTTTTGAAATCGGTTCAGTAGTTTTTGAGTTTATTCGTTACAAACATACAAACATACACATCACATCAATTCCGCGCGGGGCAATCCCCCCGCCCGTCCTCGCTACGTCTCTGCTACTTCATAAGCATCAATACCTGAGTTTTATTGCCAACCCTACTGAAGGCCACAAGCCGCACCGTTGCCAGGCTAAATGAAGGGTATTCAGTACGCAGGACGTATAGCATTGAATACATATGAGACGCGTTTACTGACCCCGGGGACCCGGAGATAAAAACAGATTTTACACTGACAGACCCAGAATACCTAAGTATCTTTGGTTGTGCTTGATTCTGGGCAAATTATTATTTATTAGTCAGTAAGACTCGAGGTCTGATCATTCCGTAACGCATAATATAGTATGTCATGATTAGCAAACATTAGCTAAACTTGCCAGGAGACTAATTGAGTGTTCAAGGTATATATATATGTAGCGATGATAGCTCAGTGGTTAGCGCGGTCGGTTCGCATGCCGAAGGGCGTGGGTTCAACCCCCAATAATGCCTTAAGCTGCCGGTGAAGGAAAACATCGTGAGGAAACCATAGCGTGGTGGTAGGGTACTTTCTAGTACTCGGTTGGCTAGCTACCACCCTCAAGTTGAAAATCTGCCGCCAAGCATCTAACGGTGTGTTCCGGCAGCCTCACTCGAGAGCTAGTTCCATTCCAGGCTAGGCGTGCTTTACCATCTTCGACCACACCGTCACTTAACATCAGGTGAGCTGTTGTCAAACACTTAGCCAGTCAACGTTTAAAAAAAATATATATACATAGTTTAATTCTGCTTAACTGTCGTTTTAGTTACAACAGTGATGAGGATTAAGATTTAACTAATGACTGTTAAGCGGAATCAAGCTATATATACGGCTTGAACACTTAAAATGAACTTCCGCAGAGTAAAACCAGAATCAATCAATTAGGAGACTAATAAGCGACGACATCTTACTGGAGTCTCGGCTTCAAAGCCTTGAGCATCGTCGTAGAGTTACTAGCTTGTCGATTTTCTACCGAATACATTTCAAAGAGTGTGCACTTGAGCTGCACAGTTTGGTTTCCCCGCACCTTTCTTTTACCGGGCGGCCAGACAAACGCGACCAAACGTCATCCGTACATGGTGGATGTTCCTCATGTTCGCACAAAGCGTTTTGATTCCACGTTTTTTATTCGCACAGCGAGGTTGTGGAACTCTCTGCCGGAGTCTGTGTTCCCTGTTACGTACAATATGGGTGTATCCAATCTAAAGTTTATTCTAGGATTGTTCTAGGTAAGCGTGCTCCATCTTTAACTACTACTTAACATCAGGCGGTATGGTCAAACGTGAAACTTACTATTTTGCGTAAAAAACAAATTGTTGGTGGTTGGAGGTCGTCTAGGTGGGTGGCACCGCAGTACCAGATTATTAGCCGCCAAGCAGTTGTATGGTAAACATTATTGTGTTACGGTTTGCAGCTAACAAAATTACGAATTACTTACCATCGAAAGTCTCAAGTAATGAACAACAAAGCAGCGATGCCCTGGACTTTGTTTTGCTACTCAAAGTTCCGTGTATCGCTGCCATTGTCTCTTACCATCAAGAGAGCGTCCCGTTCGTCTTATTACTTCTGCACAAAAAAAAATTGTATATAAACTGTCCTGTTAGCTCATTTGGTAGAATATCTGCTTTAAAAGCTGCAGGGAGTGGGTTCGATTTCCACCAGGATAAACATTTATCCCACTAATATTATAAATGTAAAAGTTTGGATAGATGGATGGATATTTGTTACTCTTTCACGCAAAAACTACTAAATGGATTTGGATGGAATTTTGTACGGAGGTAGCTGAGACCCTGGATTAACACAAAGGCAACTTTTTATCCCGAAAACATGTAGCGGGTAACACCGCGGGGCGCAGCTAGTGCGACGATAAATGTTTGTGTATTATAAATATGTATTTATAAACAAAAAGTATCAAATGTATCTAGCTCTTCATTCTTTTTGTGTGTAGATAATTAGATATATTTTAAATTTAATCAGTACGTCATTACACCCCGTTCTAATTATCACCCTTCGATTTGTTTCAGAGAGCTTTAACAACAGCGGGTTACAGATAGAATCGGAACGATGATAGCTCAGTGATTGACCCGAGGATTCACATGGGGTTCAAATGAGCTTGAATTTATGCTGCCGGTGAAGGCAAACACCGTATATTATTGTTAGCGCGGCCACCAAATATTATGGCAGAGCGCGCCCAACACGGAGGGGTGACGAACGACGACTTACCTGGTTTCCGGGCTGATGAGCAGAGCTGCGTTACCCGGTCCTAGGTAATCGCGAATCTGGAGTAGTGGACTGTATTTGCGGGTAAATGATGCGGGCGCGGGGAACCTTCGGCTCCTGCGGGAACTGTATCCCGTGCGGTGGTATGATAAGCGGTGTTGCGGGCAAAACGTGTTCACTAGTACACTTCCGTTGTTGACGAGGGTCAATAGAAACGCACATCCGTCGATGACGAGGAACGGTAAACTCACATCCGTCGATGCGTCGATGCGTCGCTGACGAGGGTCAACGGCAGACTCACATGCGTCGCTGACGAGGGTCAACGGCAGACTCACATCCGTCGCTGACGAGGGTCAACGGCAGACTCACATCCGTCGCTGACGAGGGTCAACGGCAGACTCACATCCGTCGCTGACGAGGGTCAACGGCAGACTCGCATGCGTCGCTGACGAGGGTCAACGGCAGACTCACATGCGTCGCTGACGAGGGTCGACGGCAGACTCGCATGCGTCGCTGACGAGGGTCAACGGCAGACTCACATGCGTCGCTGACGAGGGTCAACGGCAGACTGCCTTCGCAGTGGTGTCTCATCCCACGAAGTTCAACACAGTTAGTCGTCGTTCATGGGAAAATGAGGGTAGGAATGAAAAGAAGGAAGCGCCTCTGAGTGGCGCTAACATTATATTTAATTATTTTCTTCTTTATTTTTAATTATTGTTTTTTTCCTAGTTATTTAATTTTTCTCTGTTTTGATATTTTGATTTCTATTTTGTTCATGGAGGGGCGTGTAAATAGTCCCTCCAGGGTGTGATTGCTCACGATGAAGCGAATTTAAATATAACGACTGCAATAAGTTTGAGGTGTCTTGGCAAATAAAGTGCATAAACCTGCTGACTGACCTGTAACAACCGCTTCCATCCACTCGTCATCCAGAAAGCGGCTGGAATCCTAGGTTATAGTATCCTTGGCAGCCTTCAATTAAGGCTAAGTTAGCCGGCCGGCTATTTCGCTGAAATCGCTGAAAATACGTGCACTTCACCACACAACAATCCCCTCGCGTGAGGGAAGAGAATTGTAAACCTTTTATATGCAAATTATAGTTTTTTAGGCGTAAAATTATATTCAGATAGTCACACGAGAAAAGTTCTACTACCACTCTGCAACGTCAGTCCAGACCGACGAAAAGTGCATGTCACATCACGTGACCTTTACATTTATGCCAATTAGCGAGCGTGTTTGCATCGCCTCTGAGGACAACCAACGCCATCTCTCGAGAGATTTGCGAATATCTGCGGCATCACAGGCAGAACAGACAAGCTAGCACCTCTTCACCAATGACACCTCAGACGCGGGTTATTTAAATGTTGAATGTCGAATTACACTGGCAAATTAAAGCGGAAAGGCGCTCCACCATGCACCCCACCTTGGAAGGTCGTCAGGACTTTCAAAACGAACAAACTTCATAGCTGGTCAGAATACATAGCGGAATTAAGAATAAATTATATTATCTACTATTAAATTTATAAAGCGTTAGGAATAATTATACACATAAAATTGAATTTAAGTAAAATTATTATTGCGTAGGAATGGGATATAACTTTGTGACGGCACGTTTGTAAACACCAAATTGGGTTTTCACGGTTGCCACACGGACGGTGTTATTAGAGCCCTTGAAAACTTCGGTGATTACTCCTAGAGGCCAACTCAACGGAGCTACATTGTCTTGTTCCACAAGAACTATCGTTCCTACCTCAACTGGTTTATCTGGAGTAGCCCATTTCTGTCTAACTTGCAACGTATGCAAATACTCAAGTCGCCATTTTTTCCAAAAGGATTGGACCATACTATCCAATAATTTTTTGCGCTCTAACAAAGTCACACGTTGTGCGGACATATCGGCTGCGGGTAAGTATTGCAACGGAGTGGACATCAGAAAATGCGCAGGAGTTAACACATCAGGGTGCGGATCTGATGACAGCACACACAAAGGGCGAGAGTTCAAGATACATTCTATCTGCGTCAGAACCGTTTGAAGTTCTTCATAAGTAAGAAGCTGATTTCCAATCACTCGATATAAGTGTGTTTTCATGCTCTTTATGTTCCCTTCCCAAAGACCTCCGAAGTTTGGAGCTCGGGGTGGTATCATCTTCCATTCAATGCGTCGAGACAACAGCTCATTTGAGAGCGTCGATTTAAAATTAGAGCTCTGCAGAAAACTGTAGAGCTCATCTAACTGCGCTTTTGCACCAACGTATGTTGTAGCGTTGTCCGAATAAAGGCACGAAACTGGTCCACGACGGGAGATAAACCGTTTGAATGCAGCCAAGAAGGTTTCAGATGTCAAATCTGAGACTAACTCTATGTGTAAAGCTCGTGTCTGCATACAAACAAATAAAGCAACCCATGCCTTCTGCGAGTGTTGGCCTCTACGTCGCGATAGCGTTACTCTGATCGGTCCTGCGTAGTCTAGGCCGGTATGAGAGAAGACTCTACTTTCAGAGACACGACACTCGGGCAGGTCGGCCATCAGTGGCGTAGGGTGCGTCGGATTTGACTTAAAACAAATGTTGCATTTCCGTAATTTTGATCTGATGACCGTTCTGGCATCTAATATCCAGTAGCGTTGTCGTATTAAGGACATGAGAAGTCCAGGCCCAGTATGACAGTTTACAACATGATGGTGTTGTATTATTAAATCCACAATATGATCGCGTTTTGGGAGAAGAACTGGATGTTTCACTTCAAATGGAAGGTCTGCTCGCGAAAGTCTTCCTCCAATCCGTAGAATACCTTCTTTATCTAGAAAAACTGCTAGGCTTTGCAGTTTCTTCGGAAGTAACTTTCCAGTGCTCAGCAATTTAATGTCCTGGGCAAAGTGGACAGCTTGGACAGCACGCAGTACAGCTATCTCTGCTGCTGCCAGTCCTGACACAGACCGGGGTGCAATCTTAGACTTCGGTCGCGCGAACTTCAGTACATATGCAATGATGCGAAGCAATTTTTCCCAGGAAGATATTCGTTGAGCTAGTTCACAAAGCAGCGGTGTCTCTGTGTCCGTAGTAACAGCCATCACAGTAGATTTGTGTTCAGGCAGCTCATTGCAGTCAGCGGGACAAAAAGGCTTTATCGGCCATTGCTCAGGAGAGCAGCGAATCCAAGGAGGACCATTCCACCACAAATCGTGTGATAAAAGCTGAGACGGAAGCATACCTCGTGATAGGCAGTCACTAGGATTGATGACGCCAGCTACATGATAGAAATGCTGAGCAGCCAAATTTTCCTGACACTGCGCGACGCGGTTGCTCACAAAAATCGACCAACGATGTGGCGACGAATGTATCCACGAAAGAGCGATTGTGGAGTCTGAAAAGGCGTATATCCCAGCGATAGGAATGCGGGGTGCATAGGTATCTTGCACCGTTTTTACTAACTTTGCCATAAGCAAAGCGGCGCATAATTCAAGTCGAGCGAGTGTAGTGATTTTGGTCGGCGAAACCTTTGACTTGGCACAGAGAAGGCGAGTTTGAATGCCAGTCGGGTATGTACAGTGAGCGTATACAACGCACCCTAAACCGTTCATGCTGGCATCGCAGAATGCTACAAGACGCAGTTCACAGCCGATTTCAACACCTACATGTCGCGGAATTCGCAAGGTGTCAAGCAGATGAAATTCTTGCGTGAGAGCAGCAAAACGAGCGCGTATATTTTCCGGCGCGATAGCATCCCAGTCAAAGTTGCCTAACCACAGTTCTTTAATGAGCAGCTTAGCGTAGAGTATCACTGGCGCGACCAATCCGAGAACATCAAACAACCGTGCAACCACAGAGAGTATGTTCCTCTTTGTGCACTTCTCGGTTATCGCGGCCGATGTGAAGAAGAAATTGTCTTCACACGGTTCCCACGAAAGGCCTAAAACCTTCGAGATATTATTGTTGACTTCAAAGGCTAGCGACTTGCGGTGTGAGACTGGTAGGCTGTCTAGAAGAGACGGAGAATTGCTTGACCACTTCACTAAGTCAAAGTCACCAGCCTTGAACAGTTTAACTAAATCATGAGCTAACTGCATGGCAGTTTGTTCATTATGTACAGAATGAACTAAGTCGTCCATGTACAGGCTGCTTTCGGCTACCTTGGCGGCTTCAGGGTAGCGCGGACTCATGTCTGAAGCCAGCTGTCGCACAGTGCGCATAGCTATGTATGGGCTAGACTTGAGACCGAAAGGCTGCCTATTGAAGGCGAAAGTGCGAACTTCTTCGGTTTCATTAAACCGAAACAAAATGCGTAGGTATTTACGTTGGTCAACCGGTACACCAATGCGTAAATAATGTTGTTTTATATCAGCGTTTATAGCGATCGGAAACAATCTGAAGTCTAGTAATAGTAAAAACAAATCAGCTTGCAGATTGGGGCCGATGTGTAGTACATCATTGAGCGAAATACCAGTATGTGTTTTCGCGCTAGCGTCTAACACGATCCGTGGCATCGGCTTGTCAGGCCGAACCACCGCGTGATGTGGTATGTAATAACCATCGGAAGACAACTCAGATTCGTTAACCGGACTGAGGTACCCGTTATCAATATAATCTTGTATTACTTTATTATAATTTTCGCGTAAAATTGGTGACTGACGAAATTTACGCTCGAGCGTTAAGAAGCGGCGATAAGCGGCAGCGTGTGAATTGCCTAACTCTGAAGGATCTCTGCAAAATGGCAAAGATACTGTATAGCGGCCCACAGCATCACGAGTCACGCTGGACGTAAAAATATTTTCACAAGCTGTCTCCTCGGGGGATAGAAATCGTTTCGAAGGCACTTCTTCGAGTTCCCAAAATTTCTGAACTAGATCGTTCAATGCCAACGCCGAGAAAGAAGTAGCAGGCGTAATGCCCTTACGTGGGTAGTCGCCCATCAAAATCCAGCCAAACGTCGTAGATAGCGCAGGAGGGGCATGTTGACCACACTCAACCTTCTTTCCTAAATATATATATGGAAAAAGTTGTGCTCCCAATATAATATCTATATCACCAGGTATATTCCAGGATAGATCAGCAAGTGGAAGTTCAGCGAAAATACTTATATCACACTCGACAAACTGAGCAGGCAACCGCTCCGCAATACACTCAACCACCAGCGCGTAGATTGTATACTTCTGCTCCGGGTACACACGAGATTGGATTTCGACATACACATATCCGATTATCGGACGTGAAGCCGCACCAACACCTTTAACGAACGAGTTATGTAGTGGCGTTATCGGCAAATTTAACTTTCGACAACAATCAGTAGTAATCAGGTTATTCTGTGAGCCGTTGTCGATCAAACATCTGACCACTGATGACGTCACACTACCTTTGGGGCACGCATATACTTGGGCTGTCGATAACAGGATCGTAGACTTCGATTTCGTTTCAGCTGAAAGTAGCACTGCAGTATTATAGGCTGAAGGCTGCGACTGCGGTGGCAGACTAACGCTCGTATCAGTGTGTGATGTCGAAGGCGTTGCAATATAGTCGTTACGACTATGCATATAAGGTTGAGAATGTAACGCAGCTGTGGAAGCGAGTGAAGGAGTGGAAATGCACGGCGTCGAGCGGGGGTTCGATTCCACGCACGGCGCGGCGGCGGGAGACGGCAAAAAGTGCACGTCTGTATGTACCATAGCGGTATGTGAATGACAATTATTTCTCTCATGCTTATCTTTACTAAAACAAAGCAAACTGTGATGTCGTTTTCCGCAGGTTTCGCAAACGGAACTGAAATTACACTTATTAATATTATGTACTGTGCTCAGACAGTTTACACATCCATGCTTTGATTTGACAAACTGATACCTACTATGTGCATCACGTTTCTTAAATTGTGCACAATTATATAGTTGCACGTGATCACTACTACCACACAAAGCGCATCCACTACGTTGTATAGGGGGCGCGGAAGTATGCGCGGGCGGCGTAGCAACAAATGTTTGTGGGTTTGACTCCGTCGCGACAAACGACTTGTAGGTATGTTGAGCGCGAGTATCGCGAGCCGATGTATTAGCGGCCGCTTTATTTGAAGTATAAGGTCGCGAACGTTCCAAAATCTTAACTTGATCTTGGACAAAATTTATCAGCTGTTTGGTAGTAGGTATTTCGGTATCTCTAACAGTCAGCTCGAAAGTCTGAATGGTATTCGTGTCCATCTTCCTAAGCGCGCACTGTACAAAAATAAAATCAGTAAGATCCTCGATCTCCAATTGTTTAAGCGCCAATATCGACGAAGAATATTTACTAATAAATGTATCGAGGTTGTTTGCACTATGCGAGCTCGCTTTCAAGTCGAGAATATTATTTAGATAAAAACTACCTAATGCGCGTTTGTCCTGAAATTTCTTTACCAAACTATCCCATAAAATATTATATGTTTCACCAGTGGGAACAATACCCGCGGTGAACTTTAGCGCATCATGAGTGAGTTTCGAAATCAGGTATTGCACACGTTGCGAGTCAGACAGTTGCTCGTTCAAGTGTATATTTGCTTTGAACGACTGGTAGAACAAATTCCAGTTTTCAGGGCGTCCATCAAAGCTAGGAATCACTAAAGGTTGTAATTTAACTACTGGCATGGTCGAGTTACTCGCTCGATGTGAACATGCCTTAGGAGCGGTTAATTTGTTGCGCGCGCGTTTCACTCTCGCGTACAAATCTTCAAAAGATTCGAGACACGAGTAGTCGGGAATTGCGTCCGATTTTAATTGTAATCTAATTTTATTATATTTATCTATCACAGATTCAAATTTATCGCGTATATCATCTATAGTTTCTGACTCGGCCAGGAAGTTTTCATTCAATCGCGTAGATGAATCAAAAGAAATAATACCCTTTGACGCGGTATATAACCGATTCATACGTTGAAACAGTAATTCTTTCTTTTGATTCATTAAAACCAACATAACCTCCAGATCAGCTTGTTTTTCCGTCATTTTTACAAAAATAAATTATTAATAATAATACGTAAACACAAACTGCTGATAGCTGGTATGCAGGTAATATAAAATGCTAAGTCAGTTAGAACGACTTATAAATAAATAGTGGGAGGTAGGTGTAGCAAAAGACGACGAAATGTCGGTAGGTGCAATGGCGAAATGGCGAAAAAATATTGTTTCATATACAATTTGGCCACAGCGTAATTAAATAAGGTAGGATAAAATTGTTTGCTTAGAAATACTTTTACCAATTAATACGTAAGTTTCTAAGAAAATGTTATCAATTTAACCTATTGAGCGGGTAAAAAGTCGCCTACCAATGAATTACGTAGGTGACTCGGAGCGTTACGGATTCAAAATTTTACCAATAAGTTACGTAAAATCTGAGCCGTAAATAAAAGATTTTATCAGACAATCGGATTTACCAATATGACGTGAAAAATAAGCGGGGTATGAACGGCGTATTCACCAATAAAATACGTGAATAGGTATGAAGAGGTGAGTAAATAATATGCGAGAATTCACCAAAATTACGTGATTCTGCACTTTCACTGGACTATCCGGCTCGAAAAGGACCAAAATAATGGAGGGGCGTGTAAATAGTCCCTCCAGGGTGTGATTGCTCACGATGAAGCGAATTTAAATATAACGACTGCAATAAGTTTGAGGTGTCTTGGCAAATAAAGTGCATAAACCTGCTGACTGACCTGTAACAACCGCTTCCATCCACTCGTCATCCAGAAAGCGGCTGGAATCCTAGGTTATAGTATCCTTGGCAGCCTTCAATTAAGGCTAAGTTAGCCGGCCGGCTATTTCGCTGAAATCGCTGAAAATACGTGCACTTCACCACACAACAATCCCCTCGCGTGAGGGAAGAGAATTGTAAACCTTTTATATGCAAATTATAGTTTTTTAGGCGTAAAATTATATTCAGATAGTCACACGAGAAAAGTTCTACTACCACTCTGCAACGTCAGTCCAGACCGACGAAAAGTGCATGTCACATCACGTGACCTTTACATTTATGCCAATTAGCGAGCGTGTTTGCATCGCCTCTGAGGACAACCAACGCCATCTCTCGAGAGATTTGCGAATATCTGCGGCATCACAGGCAGAACAGACAAGCTAGCACCTCTTCACCAATGACACCTCAGACGCGGGTTATTTAAATGTTGAATGTCGAATTACACTGGCAAATTAAAGCGGAAAGGCGCTCCACCAGTTCATGACTTAAATAAGTTCTTTTTAATGTTGTCATTAGTGTAATTCGGAAATTGACGGTGCTAATTGACTGAATAAATAAATAATAAATAAATAAATAGCATAGGTAGGGTACTTTTAGTACTGGACCTGTTTAGTTCTACTTGAGGATTCCTGATTGAGATCCTCACGTAGAAAATCTGCAGCCATGTTTCGGCGCGTTCCGTCAGCCGCGCCCGATTGTCTCAGGTGAGGTGGTAGGAGATGGTAAGCGACATCTTCGACCACGCCATTACGATTGTTATTAGCCGTACCGCTTTGAACTTTTGCAAGTATGTGTGAGTGTGTATTTTCTGTGGAAACGAAGGTAGTAATTTGTTACGATCGATCTGATAGACATATTGTTACTTAAATGAAAGGGAAAATATACAGTACTTCAAAATATAATTAAAATAAAATAAAAATTATTTTAGAATCGTATTCATTTTGAATATTCAAGGTATATATTTAGTTTATTTCCGCTTAACAGTCGTTTCAGTTACAACTGTGATGAGGATTTAAATTTAACTAATTTGATAAAAACCTTAAAAAAATAATTTTAAAAAATCTAATTTAAATAACCACAAGTTTTAATATATCCTCTTCTCGCTGCAGTAACCACTTGCCGACACGTGTGTCGCCTCTACACGACGCATCCTCAGGACGTGTTGACTCTTCGAGCGCTTGGTCGAGACTGATCGTATTCATAGTTTTTCGTGTTTCGTTTTATAATATGTATCTCAATCCCTTAAATTTACAGTGAATTATTTCTAAGGTTTCCTTCTTATCGCTCTACGAGTATGTAAAATACTTACAAAGCGTTCAATTTCAATTTCAACTCTTGAATAATGGCCTTTGCGAAAATATCCCACAATTTTGCCAACGTCACGTGGAATGATATACCGCCACACGCAAGTGATTGGCTTTAGTGTTGAATGTTTGAAATGTTTTCTCGTTTCTTACTTTAAAGAGCGTGATTTTTCAAATACAAATACAAATATTTTACCATATAAGTACAAATAAATACAAATTTTTTACCAATGTTACAAGTCAAATTTCGTAAAATAATTTCAAATATGTGTATCATTAAAAAAAGTTATAAAACACTGATCGCATGTCAATGAATAATAACAAAAACCCAAATAAAGTACCTACATAATACGTCAATATAAAAACATGTCAATTTAAAAATATTGCCAATATAGTAAAATGCAACGCAAGTCAACCATAGCATGGTGGTAGGATACTTTCTAGTACTCGGCTGGCTAGCTACCACCCTCAAGTTAAATATCGCCAAGCATCTAACGGTGTGTTCTAGCAGCCTCACTTGAGAGCCAGTTTCATTCCAGCCTAGGTGTGTTTACCATCTTCGACCACACCGTCACTTACATCAGGTGAACTGTGGTCAAAGACCTAGCCTGTCAAACATTAAAAAAAGTAAAAAATATAAAAACATAGTCAATATAGTAAAATCAAACACATAAAACTAACGAGTTGATACTGCGAGTTAAAAAAAAATCCTGGTCAAAAAGGCCCCCACGCAAAGACCCCCGCTCAAAAGTGCCCAAGATACTCGCGGCGTGATACTTACTAGTAATTTAATAATCTTTTAACTTGAAATACTCGTCAATGTCATAAAACAAGGTCTCTGCCTCAAGCAACCAAGATCTTAACTTGGTTCTGTAGCACGCGGTGGCAGGGGCATCCCGGACAGAGGCGGGTACGCGGTTGTAGACGTTTTCAGTAATCGTGTTCAGTTTTTGAAGTTAATTTTTACAACAAGCGACTTGTAACTGTTGTTCTGTGGCTCCACCTATCCAGTTAAAGCGCGTCGCGATTCATTTCATTAATCCTAATTGGACCCGCACACCGAAATTTAATCAGATTAAAAGCTAATCTGTAACGATTTCTGTTTTTGATTACATGAAAAGTGTCCCATAATTGCATAGAATAAATTTAAAAAAAAGTTACCGCACCGTACAACCCTGGGCCTCTTAAAATACAATTAATAGTAATAAATATCGTGGTGGTGAGCGCCAAGGCAGCGATACCCTGGACTTTGTTTTGTTACTCAGAGTTCTGTGTATCGCTGCAATGGTCATGGACAGGCGTTATCTCTTACCATCAGGAGAGCGTCTCGTTCGTCTCATTACGTTTTACAATAGAAATAAAATATCGTCGCACATTTCACACCTCGCAATCTATAACTAACCAAAGCTTGTGCTATGAGAACCAGATAAATTATACAATACTCATTAAAATAACTTAATTTTTTATCTATTTATTAAATTTATACCATTATAAAGAGGAAAGATTTGTTTGTAATGAATAGGCTCCGAAACTAATGGACCGATTTCAAAAATTCTTTCACCGTTGGGAAGCTACGCTACCCCCGGGTGACATAGGTTACTTTTTATCCCTGTATTCCCACGGGAACGGGAATTACGCGGGTGAAACCGCGAGGCGTCCGCTAGTAAATGAATGAACATACTTTTATGAACATTCTAATAATCTACTGTTTTATTCAGGTAATTGTGATTTACCGCAAATAAATGCCAGTAGCTGTGATTTCACTGTAAAATTATGCTCCGCCATTTGTCCATAAATGGTAAAAATTTATTTGTATGGAAATGAACCCCTTTAAGCTTTAACAATAGATTTCGTCATGTCAAAAAAAAACAATAGCTTAAAGTTCAAACAAAGAACGCATAATATACTTCAAAGTCTATTATCATATATTTAAAGAAACAATAATTCAAAAATCTTTTCACATCAAATTTAAGCATTATTTTCCGGCAAACCTTGTTCATTTTAGCCTCTTGAGCTAAAACTCCGCCGTGCTCGAAACTCTAAAAGGTTTCGAGCCAAATCCCCATTCGGAATTTTTACTATGCTAAAAATAGTCTGACCTCCATCATCGTCGGCATTAATTACACAAATAACGCTTTCGTTTTTAAATTGTAGGTTTTTTCTAAGCCATTCCAAAATGAGGATACATTTTTTTAAATAAACTTACTAAAAAATTCAGTGGATGTACAGCTTTTTAAGTTTAAGTTATTCTATACTTATAAATTAATTAAAATGTTCCAAGCGATTAGAATTTGTACTAAAATTTTCATCTTGAAGCTTTTATCATAGTTTATTTTTTTTACGAATATTTTTTTTCGTAAATAAAAACGTAGATTTACACAAATCTTTCTCTACTTAACCAACTTAAAAAAGGAGAAGATTATCAATTCGGTTGCGTTTTTTTTTACCTATATTTATGAACTGATTTGAAAAATGTCGTTTTGAGTGGAAGATTTTACTTTCAGATACAAATAGAAATTTCATGAAAATCGGTTTAATAGTTTGATTTTTAAACTAAAATACCTAAAACCTAACTGTGTTTCGGCTTAAAGACAAAGAATTGTTTTTTTAGTTTTAGATTTATACTTGTCGCTTATTAAAGGCAGGAATAGGTACCACCGCAGTACCAGATATACTGCCGCTAAGCAGTAGTGTGTAAACATTACTGTGTTCCGGTTCGAAGGGTGCAGCTAGCGAAATTGCTGGGCTGTTGAGACTAACCATCGAAAGTCTCAAAGTAATGAGCACCAAAACAGCGATGCCCTGGACTTTTTTTTGTTACTCAAAGTTCTGTGTATCGCTGCAATGGTCATGGACAGGCGTTTAAAATGTCGAAAATTAAAAAAATTGTTTACACGTTACTGTGAACCTTCTAAGTTTACGCCTGTGATTTAAACCTAGTCTACTTGGTCTCATGTCAAATTAACCTTAAGTGACAGTTACAGGCGGTAGAAATATAGTTAGCTAGGGAACAGCGCTACAACTTACGCACGCTAATTTATCCCAGCAGACTTTAAGACCTCCGCGACTCTCGGCTAATTAAGTTCTTCCATTTCATGTATTCTACAAGGGAAAGTTGAAACGTCTCGACATGATATGAAAGAGTTAATATTGAAACTTCGCTTGTAACTAGGAGCTCCGAAACGTCGCGTCTCATAAAGTTAATTTAAACTTCAGTAGAGCCGGGACACGGGAGGGAAACTTAGACGCTGCGGGCACTTCCCGGCGCTTGACGACGTGTGCGGCTACTAGAATAGGTATCTCCCAAGTCTGCTTGCTTCATCTTAGACCGCGTCATCTTAGAACGGATGCTAATGTGCCGTCCTGAGGTGAAACGGAGAGGTTTTGTTGTTTCCAAACCTTCGTCGATGTTTCTAGTAAAACGACTTTACTAGGGGATAGACTGTTCTTAACCGTGACTTTCAACTACTTTGATCATGACTCAGACTTATTTCACTTGATTTATTATGAAATATTTGAAACTATCATAATTTTTGATACAGGCAAAATACATAGCGTGATGCCGCTACTGCTTAACAGTTCGTACAATGAAAGTAGAATCGAACCGCTTAGTTCGAGTTTTTGTAATATTGACCATGAAGCGGTGTCGGATTTTAGAATTCCTACCTGCCCGATAGTAGAATGGGCGTGGTGGAATTAGCTCATGCAGATCTGAAACACAAATCTCCAAAGTGTAGCTAATAGAAAACTGGCACACAAGCAACTTTGCGACGATATTAAACGATAAGCCTTTTCTATACTATTATAAAGAGGAAAGATTTCATTGGTTGTTTGTATTGAATATGCTCTGAAACTACTGGATCGATTTCAAAAATTCTTTCACCGTTTCTTTTTATCCCTGTATTCTCATGGGAACGGGAACTAAGGGTAAAACCGCGAAGCGTCCGCTAGTCTTTAATAAGCTAGGGTTAAAACTTCAATAACAAATCAAAATTCGTTTGAATAAACTACTTTAGTATGAAGTATCTACTTTATCCTGAACGTAAGTAAACACAATCTCCCACACAGAACTGAGAGTACTCGACCGAACGTCAGACAGTAGATGGTACTTATAGAAGTTATTGTTTTAGTCGCTCTAACTTCGCTAACGTTCGTTTCGTCCACTTCAATGGACAAAGAAGAAGATAAGTTGTCTATAATTTTTAACGAAGTACTTAAACAAAATGTCGAAATGATTTGTTATTTTTTTTAGATTGATTGATACATATTGGTACTTGATACTTTCTAACTGTTGAAAGGTTTTTTTTTTTCTAAAAGTCTAAAAGTATTGAGACGAACGAGACGCTTTTCTGATAATAGATAAAACATTTTTATGACCATTGCAACAGTACACATAACTTTGGGTAGCATAACAAAACTTGAGCTGCCGGTGAAGGAAAACATCGTGAGAGAACCATAACATGGTGGTAGCGTACTCTCTAGTACTCGGCTGACTAGCTACCACACGAGAATTGAAAATCTGTCGTCAAGCACGTAACAGTGTGTTCCGGCAGCCTCACTTGAGCAGGCTAGGTGTGTTACCAACTTCGACCACCCTCTCAAATAACATCACGTGAGCTGTGGTCAAACCCTATCATATCAGTAATGAGTGCAAAAGCAGTGATGCCCTGGACTTTGTTTTGTTACTCAAAGTTCTGTGTATCGCTGCAATGGTCATGGTCATGGTCTCTTACCATCAGGAGAGCGTCTCGTTGGCCTCATTACTTTTGACATAAAAAAAAGAAAAAACAAGCTAGACGGCACATAAAAAAAAAACTTTACGACAAAAATGATTACTTACCCGTTGTAAAATGACGACAGATAAGAATCTATTACGGAGTACCTACAAAGAACTAAACAATGTAATTTTACCGATAAAGCTTGGCGTTGATTAATAGGATCAAATAGCCGCCGAGCTGTCAGGCGGTAACCAACTGGACTCGGTAATTCGGAGAAATTAGAAACAGGCTCACGAGCTGGAAGATTTCATTTTGAATTAAAAGTCGACGCGGACTCGCTGTCAGATTTCAATCTACTTGCGCTGTTTATTTATAGTACGATTTTTATGTACTGCCAAAGTAATGAGCGCCAAAGCAGCGATGCTAACTTTTCTTTTTGCTTTGAAAACTAAAAGTACAAACGGAAAGTTCCAAAGCCACGTTCATACCAGTAATTTTTGTTACATTTAGATGAAGTGTATTTGGTTCAGAAGCAAAGATCTTGGTTTCAAGAGACCTTGTTTTATGACGATTATTTAAAAATAAAAGAATTCACTATGTGATTATGTAACTTTTCTATTGTTTTTATTCATATATACATGTTATTTCATTGACATTTTCATCTTAGGTTATGATTTTGACATTTTTAAATATGGATGGAAAAATGACTTGTAGCTTTGGTGTCATCAATAAAAGATTTGTATGTGTAACAATTTTTATAATTCGCCAAGATCGATTTCAGTAAAGCACAAAAAAACTTGATTAATTTCTTCTTCAGAAAGAACACACAATGAATAATGTGACATTATTTCATTGTAGGTATTGACATATGTTATGATTTTGATATTTTTAAATAGGAATGGAAAAATGACCTGTTACTTTGGTGTTATTAATAAAAGATTTGTATTTGTTAAACGCGAGATAAGTTTACGTCGGTGTGAATTCAGCTTAAGGAAGGCGGAGCGTGCGAAAGCGCCACATGGTTGCAGTAAAATTATAATTAATGATTCCCATGACAAGCTTGCCATGATAAAATATTTACCTATTTGTACAGTGTAGTTCAAAATACAGGGTTATACACTCGAGGCGTACAAAGCCGAAAGGGGCTCATTGTTATTAACACTTTTCAATATAAGCACAATTCTGGAATCTATAAAATACCATCCTTAGTTAAGAAAATAAAAAAACACGAATCAACGATTTTTAAAAAAGAAACGTTACTCGCGATTATAATTCTAACGATATCCTATACACTCAAATATGTTCAGGCATTTAAAAGATATGGTGGAATAAAGCAACTCACATATATACATACATCCATACATGAACCCTGAAAACATGCCAGTCGTATCAAGGTGACAAAGGTCACGGATCCCGGTGTCTGACGGAGCGTATAAATTTAAATAAAATATAGCTTGTACTATGGAAATAAGATAGCTGATAGAATACTTATACACCTTTTTTTGTAATACATACTTATTATATTGACAACATTTTTATATTGATATATTTTTGTATTGACATATTTCATATTTGACCATATTTTTATATTGACATGTTTATTGACATATTAAGTACTTTATTTTTCATTTTGTTTTTATTCATTGACGTGTAATCAGTGTTTTATAACTTTTTGGTTAATTGATGAATTATATAGATAAAAATAAATTGATACACATATTTAATGATTTTATTAAAATTTAACATTGGTGTTATCAATAAAATATTTGTGTTTGTATTTGATACATATAAACAACACAGATTGGGAGTCGAACCCACGCCCTACAGCTCTTGAAGCAGATATTCTACTAAGTGAGCTAACAGGGTAGTCGAAAATAATTCACATAATATGTCACAGTGGCACTTCGAATAATTTGGAAATATTATTATCTTTTTTATGATTTTAATCCCGGAATATTGCGGTCGTTTCCGACGCCATTTTGGCAAAATACCGTCAAAATCATTTCATTCGTTTCATTTCCGTTGCTGGCCGGAATGAGGGTAGTCGTTCACCTATGTTTTGTATTAAGGTTGCTTGTTTATATGATCCAAAACATATTTAGGGTTCCATACCCGAAGGGTATCTAACGAAACCCTATAATTAAACCTACTGTTTATTATTGAGTTTTCCATCTGTATTTCTACCAGTCCGTCCAACCTATGTTGACCTATATCTCCCATACAAATAACAATACCAAAAAAACAAAGGTAAATAATTAATCAACAAAAAGTACTTCTTAACCTTTAAACGAAGATGGTAAACACCTAACCTAGAATGGAACTGGCTTTCAATGATAGCTTAGTGGTTAGCGCGGTCGGTTCGCATGCCGAAGAGCGTGGGTTCAAACCCCAACATAGAGCTTGAGCTGCCGGTGAAGGAAAACATCGTGAGGAAACCATAGCATGGTGGTAGGGTACTTTATAGTACTCGGCTGGCTAGCTACAACCATTAAGTTGAAAATCTACCGCCAAGCATCTAAAAGTGTGTTCCAGTGTGGCAGCCTCACTTGAGAGCCAGTTCCATTCCAGGCTACGTGTGCTTTACTATTTTCGACCACACCTTCACTTAACATCAGGTGAGCTGTGGTCAAACACCTAGCCTGTAAGCCATTAAAAAGAAGCTCTAGCTCATTGTTGGGGTTTCAATATAACCGAGCTTTTTAGTTTTATAAAAGTTAAAATGAGCTAGTTTATTCAGGAATATTTATTTGCATTCCATGTCTTAGTGACAGGTTTTTTTTATGTAAAAAGTTATGAGACGAACGAGACGCTCTCCTGATGGTAAGAGATAACGCCTGTCCATGACCATTGCAGCGATACACAGAACTTTGAGTAGCAAACCAAAATCCAGGGCATCACTGCTTTGGCGCTCATTACTTTGAGACTTTCGATGGTTAGTCTCTACAGCCCAGTAATTTCGCTAGCTGCAGTACCCTTCAAACCGGAACACAGTAATGTTTACACACTACTGCTTAGCGGTAGAATATCTGGTACTGCGGTAGTACCTACCTAGACGACTTCCTGTTAAGGAGGTCTATCACCAAGTAAGTAGGTTAGTGTATTAAGGTCTAAACTTGCATGTCATCTAATTATAAAAAAAGCTTAGATATATTAGTGTCTCGGGACTCCCGTGATCTTCAGGTTTTTACATTGAACTCGTTGTACACGTCATTTTATCCCGACGTTCTAGAAAAAGGTCCTTCGGTGGGCAGCCTTCAGCTAGGTCTAGTCTGGGCTATTTATCATCCTTTTGCCGAAAACTTTTTGTAATGCGATCATATAATACGATAAAGGTTTTACGTGAAGTACCCTGCAGGGAGTCTAACCCTCGTATTTTTAAATATATTTGCGACACTTTTATACCAAAGTCTTTTCTTTATAACATTTACACTGACAAAAAAGATTGAAAATTTAATTTTTAAGGTGCCATTCCAGGCTAGGTGTGCTTTACCATCTTCGACCACACCTTCACTTAGCATCAGGTGAGCTGTGATCAAAACACCTAGCTTGTTAACCATTTAAAAAAAGTAGTGTATTATCAAAATATAGTTATATTTTCTTATACAATGTATGACTTGTCATAATCTTGTTGTGGATCTTGTCGTAGTTTAGCGATGGCTAAACGAATGAAGGATTGTTGATTCGAAAGTTGAAAGAAATGTAGAACTATTGCTTTTTGTAGAAGTAAATATAATGTCGAACGAGAGAGTCCTTATATTTGGAGCATATTTTTTTTTATGGTTGAAAAGCTAGGTCACAGCTTACCTGATGTTAAGTGTGGTCGAAGACGGTAAAGCGCAGGCTCCCGTTAGGTGCTTGGCGGAAGAGGGTGGTAGCTAGCAAGCCAAGTACTAGAAAATACCCTACAATCATGCTATGGTTTCCTTACGATGACTTCCTTTACCGACAGCTCAAGCTCATTGTTGAGGTTTGAACTCACGCCTTTCTCCACAAGATGTGTTATTTTCCTACACTCAAGCGCTTAATTAAGTTCGTTACAAGTGTAAATTTTCCATTAAAATAATCGACTCCATGCGCGACCAAACACGGATAGATTTTAGTTATTACTAGCTACGCCCCGCGGTATTACCCGCTACATGTTTTCGGGATAAAAAGTAGCCTATGTGTTAATCCAGGGTCTCAGCTACCTCCATACCAAATGTCATCCAAATCCGTTCAGTAGTTTTTGCGTGAAAGAGTAAAAAACATCCATCCATCCAAACTTTCATATTTATAATATTAGTGGGATTAGTGGGATGGGTTTAAAAATTAAACAACTGAACGGATTTTCACAAAATTCATAGGACCAATCAAAAAATATCTATATGCTTGTAATCATACAAAGATTCAAAGCGTTTCGTAAATTACAGTACTGAGGTAACAAATATAGAGATCTTCTTCCTTTTTTGAAGTCGGTTAAAAACAACACAAATTTTGTACAATAATATTATAAATGCAGGGGCATGATTTATCCGAGTGCCCGCCGAAACACCGTGAGCTGCTTTAATTACCTCAGTAATCACTAAATAGTATTTATTACATTAAGTTTCATTTCGCATTAAACTATACGCAATACAAGGAGAGGTAAAATACTTGGTGGTAGATCTCCTTAGCAGGAGGTCGTCTAGGTAGGTACCACCGCAGCATCAGTTATTCTGCCGCTAAGCAGTAGTGTGTAAACATTACTGTGTTCCGATTCGAAGGGTACTGCAGCTAGTGAAATTACTGGGCTGTTGAGACTAACCATCGAAAGTCTCAAAGTAATGAGCGCCAAAGCAGCGATGCCCTGGACTTTGTTTTGCTACTCAAAATTCTGTGTATCGCTGCAATGGTCATGGGCAGGCGTTATCTCTTACCATCAGGAGAGCGTCTCGATCGTCTCATTACTTCTTTACATTAAAAAAAAATGTATTATTCGTTTGTGTGTAAACCGCAAGCAGAGCAGCGACCCGCAAGCAGGACCGGATCCCGAGTATGACGCATGTGCCGCCAGCGCCCTCCTCAACCATATCTGAGGGAAGAGAGCGACCCGACACACGACGCGCCGCAAGAAGGAGCCTTCGATGGTGAGCATGAATGCTCGAGGCATACACGCAATCCTTATTTCTAAACTCACATTTAGCATGTTTGTTTGTTCTCTCAGTTCTATACTACGCGACGGACTGGGAAAGTTTTAACTATAAATCCGAGAATTTCTTCCAAAAGGTTTTGAAGTCCTTGTAAGTGTTGGCGGGTGACTGGTAAGCAATAAACTTGCCTTCTACGGTTCTCGGAGCTCTAATTTTAGAAGGTAATAACTTTCTTAGAGGATTGAACTTCACCACGTTACAAAAGGGAGAAAATGGGTATCAAGCGACAAGGAATGAAAATAGTTGCAAAAACTAATTCCTTTTAAATGAATTATGGAAAACTTCTGGTCCACTTATTGATTGATTGATTAACTCTTTATTATTCACACTTAAAACAATACAATGCAGAAGAAATAAACTTAAATAATAGGTGTAACAACTGGCCACCTTATCGCTAAAAGTGATCTCTTCCAGGCAACCTTAGGACTGATAGGATTAGAGGAAGAAAAAGAAACTGGGTGTGTCAAAAACGAGGATATGCACATAGGAAAATACATAACTATAACGTAAATATGGCTACATTCAAATAATAATATACCCTAATACATAGAATAACTAAAAATACACTAATACGTATATGTATATAAAATTGATTTATTTTAAAAATACTGTTTATTAGTTTTACAAAAGTTTTGTAAAGAATTAATTCCAATTAGTTTTTTTATGGTCGACAGGCTAGATGTTTGACCACAGCTCACCTTATGTTAAGTAACGGTGTGGTCGAAGACGGTAAACACACTTAGCCTGGTATGAAACTACAATTACCGATTACAGGGCTATGGAGTCTAACCATTGAATGTCTCAAAGTAATGAGCGCCAAAACGATGTCTTGAACTATGTTTTGTTACTCGAAGTTTTACCGCTGTTATGGTCATGGACAGGCGTTATCTTTTGCCATCAAGAGAGCCCCATAGTCGTCATATCTTTATATAAGAAAATTAAAAAAAAAAAACTTAATAAAGTCTTCTTCTTCTTTGATTTTGGCGTCGCATTTTGAGCATTTGCCAGTGTCAAGTGATGTTTTATATTTTCTTTATTATTTATAAGTTAAATAAGTTGCGTTGTAGCTATATTTAAAATCGAAGTCCAGTCACGCTTTAGTAAACTAGTGGCGACTTTACTATAAGCTTCGTTGGAGTTTTGGCAGCAACACAAAAGTCATGTTTCACCACATTATATCATTTTCCCACACTCGTGCTTCTAATTCGGCACTTTATGAATAAAACACCACCATTTTTATGCATAAACACACGAAAAATCACTAGTTTTGGAAAAAAATATAACGACGACACGCGTTCCCGCCAAAACCCCTCAAAAATTCCTAATGACATTTTTCAATGGACCAAAGCTTCCTCAGATTAAAAACTACAAAGCTTCGATAGAAGTTTCAAACATTTATGAAGCGAGTATAATGTTTCTTGACTTGGCGTTGAAGTACCTACGTCTAAAATCGTTTGAGAACGCACCTCTTCTACGAATATTGAGATGCGTGATAATAGCATAAATAGCGTCGCGTATGCCCATTGACGAACACTACACGCAGCTTCACATTTCTATTCCAAAAATCCATTAATCACACGAAACAAAATCAAAAACGAAATAGGTATTTTGTTACAGAAATTGGAATTTGAACGTGTCATGCCACATAAATAAACTGAAATAATCGAGCAACCATTTCACAGCACAACGATTCTGGTTTTGCCATTTGTCAAGACTTTTTATACGAGTTTTATGTACAGTACGACACTATGCCCTTCGACTATATGATGCTGTGAATATATATCATGCTGTTTTAAAAAATGTGAATAAAATATAATGCTTACAATGAATTTTAAATCCAGACTACAATACATGAAACAAGTGTTCCAAACTTACGACCTTTATACAATCCTTTCTTTTTTCTATTCATAAAGAATAGAAAAAAGGGAACTGTGCTGTGTAAATTTTATTATTGTGTTCCGTTTTGCGCCACAGCAGCGATGCCCTGGACTTACTTTTGTTACTCAAAGTGTTGTGCCATGATCGTCGACACGTTATCTTTACCATCAAGAGAGCGTATCGTTCGTCTCATTATTATATCATTAAAAAATCGAGTAAATGCCGCAGAGGTTTGGTCCCGTCCCAGCACCGCGAAGGAACCGCACGTCAATCGCTCCATACTAATCCATTTAAACGTAAAAAGTTTTGTCTTTAAAACAAACTGGGTCAGATTTAAGATTAGAACAGAAAAGAGGTCTACTAATAATAATAATTAATTACTAATAATTATGATTAATGTTTTTTTTCCTTTGGGTTTGACGTCGCATTTTCTGCATTTGCCAGTGTCAAGTGTTTTATATTTTCAAGACTCAAAAGCTAAATAAGTTGCCTCGACGACATAGTTATAGTCAAAATCCAGTCCATGTCAGTCAAGTCCAGTCATGCTTTAGTAAAGTAGGTACTGCAAATTAGATAGATAGATATACTCTTTTTTTAATTGTTCAAAAAGAAAAATATAAACTCAGAAACGAGTGTAACAATCTAACCGGCCTAATCGCTAAACTCTATCTCTTCCAGACAGCTCATGGATGGAAAGGATTTAAAAAGAAATGGAAAACAGGGTGTGTACCAATAATAAACAAACAAACTTTCACATTTATAATATTAGTAAGATTAGTACTAAGATATCATTCATACAAAGAGATGGCTGACATTTCATCAGGCCTAATACCGGAGACAGCCGTTCCCATGCGTTTAAACGTGACAACGCTAGACTATAGATACAAATGTCTCGTTTTAACTATTTGTTCACGAGGTGTCCTCAACTTTAGCTGCAATTAACATGCTATCTAGCCACCACCATTTCTGGAGCTTTATTAACTTTAGCCTAGTTTCTTGTATCGCAGCTACAAATACTTAGAGCGTAGCTATGTCATGCAGTTATTAGGGTGCAAGTTTTAATTAGGAACTCCGGACATGGTAGAGTTCGTGAGCTGTTATGAAGGAACTTGTACTCCGAAGGGCTGCCAGTTTAAATAGATGTGCAGCGAACTATTTACTTGTGCATCAAACGTATATTGTTTGTTGGGAGTCACAGTTTCATGGAAACAAGTTTGTTCCAGTTTGCAGCGACATTACAGGGCGGTTGAGACTTTTACTTTGTTATCAGATACCACCACAGTTTCAGGAATAGTGCCATTAAGCAGTAGTGTGTAAACGTTACTGCTTTTCGGTTTGAAGGGTACAGCTAGCGGAATTACAGGGCTGTTGAGATTAGCCATCGAAAGTCCGCCAAAGCAATGATGCCCTGGATTTTGTTTTGTTAGTTAAAGTTCTGAGTGTGACTATTGCGTCTTTCCATGACTATTGGAAAGACATTAGCCATTATATAATATTTTTTATAAAATAATATAATAAAAAATATTATGTTACATTTTCACAGTTACAATCGTCTTTGAGTCCTCAAAGTCGCCGTGTGTGATTTTTTTTTTATTGCTGACAGGCTAGGTGTTTGACCACAGCTCACCTGATGATTGAGATCATCAGATGAGCTGTGGTCAAACACTCTGTCAACTGCCATAAAAAAAAACTTTTATTTTATGTTTTTTTCCCTCAGACATTGTACTAAAATTACACATAGGCTGTAAAATAACTTAATTGTATTTCTACAAGCTATAAGTTAATTAAATGTTTTGTAATTTTTATTGTTTTATGATTTTTGGCATTATTTTTTTAACTTTTTGCGTCACTTGAGCTAACATTTATTTGATGTAAAAGTAATGAGACGAACGATACGCTCTCCTGATAGTAAGAGATAACGCATATTCATGATCTTTGCATCAATACATAGAACTTTGAGTTGCAAAACAAAGTCCGGGGCATCGCTGCTTTGCTTTTATTTAATATTCTTGTATTAATACTAACTTGCGCCGCACTTGCTACACCAAATTGTGAATCTAAGCCCACTGAAACACACACAAAAAATTACATTCAAATCAATCTAGCCGTTTTCGAGTTTTACATATAGATATTACATTTTATTTTGACGTATACAAATACAAATACAAATATTTTATTGATAACACCAATGTTACAAGTCACTTCAAAAATTTTAAATATGTCATTAAATGAGTGTTAAAACGCTGATTACATGTCAACACAAAAATGTCAAAATAAGGTATGTCAACATATAATATACATGTCAAAAAAAAAGTTGTCGATATAAAAATATGTCAATACCAAAAACAAATATTGTCAATATAATAAAATCAGTATATTATGTATCCATGTATAATTAGACGAATAAATAAATTGAAATACACAATTTTGTGGTTAATTTATATTCTGTGGTAGTTAGTGGTGAGCGCAATTTATGTTTTACTGATTTAGGATTACTCACGTTTAATCATTTCAGAGTGAAACTTTTATGTACAGAATTAATGTTGCATCACTCAAACGAAATGAAAGCGATCCAGCGGAAAATCGGTTCTAGATCCTAGATTAATTCAATGCCTTCTTTTTACTCGAGTAAAAGTAGGATACCTACATCGTAAAAGTGGCGCGTGTTCCTAGTGGAACGTAAAACCACAGCCAAGCTAAGATATTTAATCTGCGTGAAACCAAAAAGTAGAATAAATTGTCGGAGGGCGTGCTCTGTGTCAACGCACGTTGGAGGGATGCCCTGCTTGGGCAAGTAAGCGCCGAGACCTCGTCCCAAGAGTAGGGAGTGATCTCTCGCTTCCAGCATTTATACGCTCAATGCTTGGATGCGAGAGATCGTGGGAGGCGGCAGTTTCCTTCTGTGAACAGGTTATGTTCCAGAAGGAAACTGCAGAGCGCATACGTGAGGTTACTACAGACCTCCCTATGCACCGCTGGAGAGCCGGGCGTCGGAGGAGGATCTACGCCCTTCTTCAACCCTCATAACAGAGGCCTTGGGTGAGCGGACTTGGGGGAGTCCATCACCCGACAAGATTAGCTCCTGAGGTGGCGTGCGAGGTGTTTCTGCGCACCTCTCAAGAGCCTCTCTTTGGAGCCTATGTAGCTCCGTCCCTAACAGGTACGGGTCCTAGGGGGCCAGTGCCGTCGGGGTCGCGGACGAGTGCGAGAGCGTCCCCGTAGCCCCGGCATATTGGCGCCGGGCAGAAACATCCCAGGGATTTTAGTGGGTGGGCCGCCAATTAGGTGGAGAGTCCCACTTAATCATTATGCTTCCCCCGGAGCCGGTGGTATCCATCAAGAATTTTCCCTGGGCAAAATCAATCGATTTCATCAATCATCATAAAAAAAAGGGGGTGCTCTGTGTGTCAAAGCAAAGCGAATCAAAGCAAGCTTGTCAACTTCAGTTGAGAACGATTGTAGAGTTGCAAAGATCTTTAATATCCTATCTGAAGAACACATGCGTGCTTTAGTCTGTGATCCATCGGATAAATTTAAGTAAATAAAAAAGCGAAGACAAAGCAGGATAATTTCAAAGCTTAGAACTAGATTTTCCAACGCTCTCCTTCTCACCTCGTTTATTTGACGAGAATCGTACTCAAGAAAGTAACAATAGAGTATTACACTTATAATGTTGCGTAGAAAAAGGGCAATGACTTCTTGGTCCTACAATTTTGCTTGACATACTGGAACTACACGCACACAAATAATTGTTTGTGTACGTATGAGAAGCCAAAATTGTAGGACCGCTCTTTACCAATTTTTTGTGTAACATATTTGCTTTTTTTTAAATCTGTGATTATAAGTCGATGCGTTTGCGTTTTACTTGGTAGTAGATCTCTTTAGCAGGATTTTCTGCCGCCAAGTTGTAGTAAGCTGCCTAAATGTAATGTCTCCTGCGAAGCCAGGTTGGGTTGCTAGTATATAAAATTGAGAGATGAAGCTACATTTAAGTAGTTTTGCGTTTTATTTTACAGCCGTGTGCCCGACCATTTATCACATCAGGTAAACAAGTTTAAGCAAATTGAAACAGATTCACAAAACCAACAGTTTCGATTACCTGTTGTAAACAAGCGCTAAAATTCGTTTCCTTTTCATTTTCTCCGCCAATATTTGTGGAGGCTTTCATGAAATGTTTTAAGAGTACTGCTACTTGTTTATTTGTGAAGTTTGCTTTCACTCTTCAAGCTGCATTGAATCTGTTTGCGTTTCTAAACTCGCCACTAAAATTTCCTCCAATTTTAGAATAAAAATTGAGGTCAAAGCGAAATGATTTTACTAATGAGGAAACACTGATATTTTCAACTTACCTATTTTGATTAAAACACAGTAAATGTCTGTTTGTTACGAATATAATCATTTTTCATTGTCAGTGTCAGTGTCAAATGGTTTATGATGATGATAGAAAAAAAATCACTACCACAGGGTAACTTTTCTTGTGCAACTTTCTCCATAGCACTGAAAAATATAAACACATTAATACAAATACAAATAATTTATTGATAACACCAATGTTACGAGTCACTTCAAAGTTTTAAACATGTCATTGAATGGGTTTTACAACACTGATTACATGTCAAAATAAGGTATGTCATTATCCAAACATGTCAATATAAAAATACTGTCAATACCAAAAATATTGTCAATATATTAAAATGACATGACAAAAAAATCATAATTACTTACTAGTAATTCAATAATCTTTAAGTTTGAAATACTCGTCAATGTCATAAAACAAGGTCTCTAGCAGCCAAGATCTTAACTTGGTTCTGAAGCACGCGGTGGAAGCACCATCCCGGACGGAGGCGGGCACGCGGTTGTAGACCGCGGGCCCCAAAATGTACTCGTATACCGACCTCTCCGACTTGACGAGCCGGTGTGACGGTGTTACAATATCTATGCATGTCTATCTTAATGTCAAGGACTTATCTCATACCATCAGAAGTAAATAGAATATAATTCTTATGTCTACTCCTAAACGGTTGAACTGAAGTTTTTCAGTGGGCCCTGGATTGTTTAGGTTCACCATCAGAATTTTATCTCATCCACAAACTAAATGGTTCGACTCTACCGTCATTGTACGAACCTCCTAACAATGGAATTTGCATTTGTTTGAGTGTTCCCTGATAGATACATCTGGATCTGGGTGCCTTCAAGTCGCGAGTGAATCGGTTTCTTCTAGGCGAGCGTGCTCCATCCACCATAAGAAGATGAGGTATAATATACCTTAACATGTGGCGAGTAGGCGGTCAAATGCAAGCCTATATGTAATTAAAAAAAGTACTCGCTAGGAGGTACTGCAAGCAAGCAGAACAAAGGCAGTATGGCTTTACAGCTTTAGCCTGCCCGAAGGCGCTAATTAATAAAAAAAAAGCAAAAACAACGTACATTTGTTACATAAAAAATGATTACTCGGTGTCATAGAGTAGCAAAATTTAAAAAAAATACGTGTACGTTGTAACGTACTTACCGATGCCAGGCAAGATATCCCAGTGCACTGTAACAAATAGATTCTTACAAAAAATTACATGTCATTTATTATGTTTATAGAATTCATGATTGTTACATAAAATAGGTTTGGGTTTGACCGTCATCTCGCCTGGTGCTAAACAAAGACGCGGTCTACGATGCAGCACGTCAACTTGAAGACGCACAGGCTGCTCATATTGGAAACATTTAATTATTCAACACTAGCTACCTTGCGGTTTCACCCGCGTAGTTCCCGTTCCCATGGGAATACAGGAAAAAGTAGCCTATGTCACCCAGGGACCAGTGTAGCTTCCCAACGGTGACAGAATTTTTGAAATCGGTCCAGTAGTTTCGGAACCTATTCAATACAAACAAACAAACAATCAAATATTTCCTTCATTTCACTGTCAAATAAGCATTTCTTGAATTTTGTTTTTTTATAACAGCACACATATTGCTAATTTTACAAACACATTACTAAAAGTTATGTTCCAATACATGCGGCAGTTACAGGCGTACACAGTTTGATAAACACATTGCTTGCAGTTTTAAGGAAATAAACTTTAAACTATGGTTTTAAACACAAATTATAGTATACATAGGAACCAGAAAGAAATGTTATCTTCAGAGTTTTTTGTAAAAGTAATGAGACTCTGTCCTGATGGTAAGAGATAACACTATATGTCCATGACCATTGCAGAGCGTTGAATAGTAAAACAAAGTCCAGGGCATCGCTGCTTTGGCGCTCATTACTTTTAGACTATCGATGGTCAGTGTCATCAGCCCTGTAATTTCGCTAGCTGTAACGTTGAAACCGGAACACAGCAATGATAACGCACAACTGCTTAGCAGAATAACTGGTACTGCGGTGATACCTATCTAGACGAGCTCATGCTAAGGAGATCTACCACCAAGTAAAAGTTCTTCCTTTACTTCCGTTTCCCATAACGTGATCCTGCAATAAAGGTAGGAACGTAGGATTGCTGGTCGATTTATTGAAATGCTTGTTTTTCTTTCTCGCGGCAATAGATTTGCGGAACGACGTGGTTTTTGCATAGAGATAGTTGTAGAGCTGGAAAGTTACACGGGATGTTTTTTATTACGTAATAATTTATCGTATACGGTTCTTTATATGTATGGGGAAATTGTAAGAAACTTTCTAGCTTATTGTATTAGTGTGGAAAATGTTCTTACCTTTGAATTGCATTGCTTTCCGTTACACTGGAAGATGAGAGTGATTTAGTTTTTTTTTTTTAATTTTTATGTTTATACATATAATAAATAAATATCGTAGGACATTACACACAGCGCAAACTAAACAAAGCTTGTGCTATAGAAGACAGATAACTGATAGATTACTTAAATACTTTTTTTAAAATACATTTGTAATAAAAACAGAACACCCAAACACGGATCAAATAGTCTGGGTTCCTTCAAGTCGCGAGTGAATCGGTTTCTTCTAGGCAAGCATGCTCCACCGTAGACCGCGTCTTCACTACCAATGAACCAACAGGACTGTCAAGTTTGACAAGCTAGGTGTTTGACCACAGTTAACCTGATGTTATCTACCACCATGCTATGGTTTTTCAACGATGTTTCCCTTCACCGGTAGCTCAAGCTCATTCTTGGGGTTTGAACCCATGACCTTTGGCGTGGGAACAATAAAAAAACAAAATCAACAAAAAAGAGTTCAAACACTTTTTTGTTTAAAAAAGGTAGCTCTTATACCAGTCAGAATACTTATTTATAGGAGGTGCCAGCTTACACTGTATTTAAAAAGCTATAAAAATGACAAATAAGGTCGGCTATTTCACGAGATTCATAAAACAAACCTGACTTTATTTACAGCACGTCCTTTTGCATTTTGGTAGAAACGCTCTGTTTATATTTTAAGTAAATTAAATGCGTTAGCATTTTCAGAATACGCTTTATTGTAACCTTTTTCCCGCGCTGCCCACGTCGCTGCTACATTTCACTTCTACCTCACGACGACGAGATAAATATTCGCGCTAGTCATTGTGACGTATGATTTAGTAAATCGTACATTGCTATGACATTTGCGCGGGAAATGTATTCTCAGTGCCTCATGATAAAAAAGTAATAAGATGAACGAGTATGAAGTAGCGTGTGTCAATGATCATTGAAGCGGTACACAGAAAGGAGAATGCCGAGTTGTCATGTGTATTTTTTTTCCAAAACTAGTGTTTTGTCGAGTGTTTATGCGTAAAAATGGTGGTGTTTTATTCATAAAGTACCGAACCACAAGCGCGAGTGTGGGAAAATGATATAATGTGGCGAAACATGACTTTTTGTGTTGCTTCCAAAACTCCATCGAAGCTTTATAGTAAAGTCGCCACTACTTGACTGAACTTGACTGACACGAACAGTTCTTGACAAATACTGGACTTCGACTATAACTTTAGATACGAGGACACTTATTAAACTTTTGAAACTAGAAAATATATAAATACTTGACACTGGCAAATGCTCAAAACGCGACGCCAAAACCAAAGAAAAATTCTATCAATTATCTGACTTCCATAGTACAAGCTTTGCTTAGTTTGGGGTCAGATGGCGCTGTGTGTAATGCCCCATGATATTTATTTATTTATAAAAGTTTATTTCCCCCTTTTGAGGTGTGGAATACTCACCGATGCGGCGCACCTTGTACCGCTACACTGAAATTAGTAATTAATTATAATTAATTAGCTTATTTAACTTGGCAAACGTAAACGCAGCCAATTTAAATGAGCCAACAGTTAAAAATATCACAACAAAAAGTAATTACAGTTGATTTACATGCCGCTCCCTCACACTGAAAGATAAAAAATAAACATGAAAAGTCCAACGGTTGTCTGTAAGAAATTACTCTATGCAATAATGTAGCGATGATAGCTCAGTGGTTAGCGCAGTAGGTTCGCACGCCAAAAGGCGTAGGTTCAAACCCCAACAATGAGCTTGAGCTACTCGGCTGGCTAGCTACCACCCTCAAGTTGAAAATCTGTCGCCAAGCATCTAACAGTGTGTTCCGGCAGCCTCACTTGAGAGCCAGTTCCATTCCAGGCTAGGTGTGCTTTACCATCTTCGACCACACCGTCACTTAACATCAGGTGAGTTGTGGTCAAACACCTGGCCTGTTAACCATAAAAAAAAAATAACATGCCGTTGCACTACCGCAAAGAAATCTGCAGCGAGAAGAGGATAATATTAAGACTTGTGATTATTTTAATTAGATTTTGTTTAATTATTTTTTAAGTTTATGTCAAAATTGTTTAATTATAGCAATTAATTAAAATTACGATAAAGTTTCAATAAATAATTTGTTGTTAAATTTAAGTCCTCATCACTGTTGTAACTGAAACGACTGTTAAGCAGAAATAAACTAAATAACCTACCACCACCATTACCATTACCATTACCATTACCATTACCATTACCATTACCATTACCATTACCTATAATACCTACGTAGTGGAATTTCCTTGGGTGCGTACCAAACGTTTCGACTCTAGGTTTCTCATCCGTACGGCCAAGGAATGGAACAAGCTACCGGCTTCCTTGTTTCCTGATAGATATAATCTAGATCTTTTCAAGGTCAGAGTGAATAGGTATCTTCTAGGTCTGCGTGCTTCATCTTCGACCACATCGTCGCTTACCATCAGGCGAGTTGGTGGTCAAAGGCGGACTTATCCGTATTAAAAAAAAAAAAACCTAGAATATTCAAAATGAACTTCCGCAAAGTAACGCCTGAATCAATCAATAATCTTAATGTAGTTTTTTTAAGGTTTTCATGTTAGAATATGCCGATTGTTGATGAACAATGAAGTTATTTTCTATTCCCTTAATATGCCATAATAATATACAAGGAAGTGCACTAAATAGATGAGAATGGAAGGATGGAATAATTAAAAAACTTAAAATTTAAAATGTCTTATCTGTGGATTGTCTTATCTTATAAAAAATATCTAGCATTGGGCGTAATCTCCAAATCCCAGACCCTCTAAACATCGCGAGGATTCTCTCAGGCCATAATTGGGATCTTTTTGCCTCAACCCTTTAATACGCGGGCCTAAGTACGAATTACACGGAGAATGGCTTTTCACTTTGTTAATGCTGGTTAAGGTGGGGTTCTAAAACATCCAGTGGTAACTATAGCAAGGAATTTTTAAAATAGAAAATATTTAAAATGTAAAACATGAAAACGTTGCAAGATAAACTGAAATTCTAGGGACTTCTCGATGTGTCATGTCATACTATACAATAGACTATAATAATATGCCCAGAAACATCATTTCTGACGACTGTAAAATGAGCGCCTATATAGAGCGCCAATACGCCTCAGTCGGTTTGTGACCGTAGGAAACACAACACGTATTTATTTATTCTTTGCATGACTTTATTTACGTAATCATTATTTTTGACATATACATAATTATTATTCACAAGATATACATAATTATTGTTCGAATGATGTATAATTGATAATAATATAAATGTTTTTTTTACAAAATATAAACTTAATTAAAACTAAAGGCATTTAGTTTTTAGTTAGTTATGGTTATTAATATCAATTAATACTAGAAAAAAAAAAAAAACTATGTACAAATTCAATTAAATCAATTTCAATTTTAAATAGCGTACAAACTACAGAAAAACCAATCATAAATGAACTAATCTAAAGGGCCGGTTTTTTTCTTATTTTTCTAAAAGTAAATATCGTAAAAAATTACACACAGCGCCATCTGACCCCAAACTAAGCAAAGCATGTACTATGAAAGTCACGTTCACTTGGTAGTAGATTTCCTTAGCAGGAGGTCGTCTAGGTAGGTACCACCGCAGTAGCAGATATTCTGCCGCCAAGCAGTAGTGTGCAAACATTACTGTGTTCCGGTTGGAAGGGTACTGCAGCTAGCGAAATTACTGGGCTGTTGAGACTAACCATCTAGTCTCAAAGTAATGAGTGCCAAAGCAGCGATGCCCTGGACGTTGTTTTGTTACTCAAAATTCTGTGTATCGCTGCAATGGCGTTATCTCTTAACATCAGGAGAGCGCCTCGATCGTCTCATTACTTTACATTAAAAAAAAAAAAAAAAAGTCCGATAACTGATAGAATACTTAAATACATTTTTTTGTTAATACATACAAAACCATGTTATGTTCAAAACACCCAGACACTAAACAAACATTTGATTATACGATAAAACGTTTTCCCTGGATGGAAATAGAAACCCATATCTTACAGCTCTTGAAGCTTATATTATATACTACCAATGAACAATATAGCTGTCTAACATGGTCAATTAATATTGACTATGTTTTATTAACAATCTAAAACAAAGTTTAAGGAATAAATATAATGACTAACATTACACTAAGCCCCCTGCAATAACGCTCGCACTCTACTGAGAGAGTTGGCCGAGGAAATTGCGTGGAATCAGCTTTTCTAATATTGAAGGGACAATCTTCAGAGATTGGGATCAAAGCGATCCTACTCGTTACTACCACGTTATTACAACATATTATTTTATTAGTTTCCGCTTTTTTCGCCATATCACGATAAATTACAGAAATAACATTTCAATCACGACACAGATGAGATTTCTATCTGCTAAAATACTCTGTTAAACTATCAAGTTGTTCAGTAAGGTATAAATGTGTGAGCTTTTTTTTAATTTTTATTTATGGTCGACAGGCTAGGTGTTTGACCACAGCTCACTTGATGTCAAGTGACGGTGTGGTCGAAGATGGTAAAACGCACCTAGCCTGGAATGAATCTGGCTCTCAAGTGAGGCTACCGGAACACACCGTTTGGCGGCAGATTTTCAACAAATACAAATACAAATACAAATCATTTATTAATAACACCAAAGTTACAGGTCATTTTTCCATTCATATTTAAAAATTATTATCAAAATCATTACATATGTCAAAACAATGAAAATGAAAATGTCAATAAAGTAATATGTCACATATAAAATGTCAATAAAATTATGTCAATATAATTAAATGTCCATAAAAACAAAAATATTATAATTACTTACTAGTAATTCAATAATCTCTTAGTTTTAAATAATCGTCAAAGTCATAGAACAAGGTCTCTTGAAGCCAAGATCTTAGTTTGCTTCTGAAGCACGCGATGGAAGGTGCATCCCGGATGGAAGCGGGTACGCGATTGTAGACCGCGGGCCCCAGAATGTATACCGACCTCTCCGATTTGACGAGCCGATGCGACGGCGTTACTAGTTGGTCTTTCTTTTTATTACTGCGAAGATCCAACGTGCTGTGGACGCCCCGGCGTTGAAATTTATCTATGTTTGTATGTGTGTACAGGGCTACCTGGTAAACGAACTCACACGGTAAAGGCAAAATCTGTAGCTCCTTAAACAGATCCACGCAAGAGACGTCGTCCTGAACCCCGCATATGGCACGAATAGCTCGCTTCTGCATAACAAAGGCTCTATTACGATCGGCAGCGCGGCCCCACAACTCCAACTTGAGGGTGGTAGCTGGCCAGCCAAGTACTAGAAAGTACCCTACCACCATGCTATGGTTTCCTCACGATGTTTTCTTTCACCGTTTGAAGTGATCATCAAAACGCATATAACTTAGTAAAGGCATAGTCTGACGCCCACCGTAGTATTCGAACCCAGGACCGCCAAATTGGAAGCCTGAAGGTCAACCAATTAGTCTGTCGAAACTTCAACGACACGAAATCGATAACGACAAATTAAATTGTGTTTTAAATTCGAACTATTTATTTTAAACCTAAATTTCAACTCAAATTTACGCTCGAGTTATTATATAATAAATCCAATAAATAAAACATTCGCTCGTTTGGAAACGATGCTTAAATTGTGGCTACTGAGTGCCTACGTATTAACACTCGAGTAATATTTCGTCTCTAGTTAAGGCTTTAGTATTGACAAAGCTTCTTGGTTTAAAATACCAGTATCTTGTATCCGCTGCGATTTCTGATTCACAAGAAACGTAACTTTGGTCCTGTGATAGTAGCTATGCTTCATAAGCTGTAGGGGCAACCTACGCAAGGTTCGATTCCCACCCGGGACAAACATTTATGTGAAAATGTGTTTGTTCTGTCTAGGTTTAGGTACTAAAAGTCATATTTCGCTTAGCATTGCATGGTGGTAGGGTACTTTCTAGTACTCGGCTGGCTAGCTACCTTCAAGTTGAAAATCTGCCGCCAAGCATCTAACGGTGTGTTTCGGCAGCCTCACTTGAGAGCCAGTTCCATTCCAGGCTAGGTGTGCTTTACCATCTTCGACCATGCCTTCACTTAACATCAGGTGAGCTGTGGTCAAACAACTAGCCTGTCAACCATGGAAAAAAAATAGAGTTAAGAACTAGATGACAGCCCTGTTGGTTCATTGGTAGTATGTCTGCTTCGAGAGCTGCAGGGCGTGGGTTCGATTCCCACTCAGGACTAACATTTGTGTGACTTAGTCACACAAATCGATATTTGTTCTGTGTCTGGGTGTACTGTATGTATTATAAGTATGTAGTTACAAAAAAAAAGTATTTAAGTATTATGTCAGCTGTCTAGTTCCCATTGTACAAGCTTTGCTTAGTTTGGGGCTAGATGGCGCTGTGTTAAAAAATGTCCTCCAATATTTATTTAGATGACGCTGTGTGAAATAACCTATCTACTTATACATATATGTATAATTGTATACTATACAGCATGACTGGTGAAACACCTACGAAACTGAAGAGTACTTGGTACTCGATTCTCGTTATAATTATGTAATAAAATTAGGTACTGAATTTTTGACCCCAATTTTCCTATAAATAAATGAAGCGTGGATACATTCTCGATAACTATGTTTTGGCACCGCGACAAGTACGTGCTTGTCCTCCCGTCTTCAGCGCAAGCGACCTCACATGCGTCCTAGTTCGCGCGGTGTCCATGCGTTGCGTAATTAATGACATAACTTTCGGTTAATTTTACCTCGTAGTCAGTTAATATTTATTTTTAATGATATTTTGTTCTTCCTATATGGTCGCCAAATATCACGTCCTCGAGTATCGTAGGTGTCACCAGTCACACTGTATAAACAGCGTGATCAATTTTGATGAAATTTTCAGGCATTCTTCAGATAGCGGGTTCAGCGGGCGGTCCTTTGAAGTTTGGTAGCGATCAGATTGCAGATTCTTCTAAAGTGCAACCGTGCGAAGCCGGGGCAGGCTGCTAGTATTTTTTTTGTTTCGTATGTTCGTTGAGGCGTAATGACGAGGGGCTATCGTGACATATTTTATGTCCACATACCAAAAGACTTATTTTTTCCTCGTGTCTGTTTACTTGATACACAAGAGGTATTATGTTATGCCTGTGCAGAGGAATCACAGGATACAGCTCCCTGACAAGTGAATACGAGCGAAACAAAATTGGTTTGTTTATTTATGAATCTCAATCTTCCCATCTTTCGGTTTGTTTATTTATTTTCCTGTGCTGTAAGTATACTTCTCAAGTGTGACACATTTCCGGTTAGGAGCCCAATTGGCTGCCAAAAAACTGGGTATCTTTTCGAAAGTACAACGGTACCCTCACGTCGTAATGTGGTTTTTCTGTCGGTTTTCTACCGGATTTGGACAGTAATTTAATTTAGTTTATGTAAATAGTAATAAGACGAACGAGACGCTCTCCTGATGGTAAGCGATAACGCCTGTCCACGACCATTGCAGCGATACACAGAACTTTGAGTAACAAAATAAAGTCCAGGGCATCGATGCTTTGGCGCTCATTACTTTGAGACTTTTGATAGTTAGTTTCAACAGCCCAGTAATTTCGCTAGCTGCACACACTACTGCTAAGTGGCCGAATAACTGGTGCTGCAGTATTACCTACCTAAACGACCTCCTGCTAAGGAAATCTACCACCAAGTCCAGTGCCTGTGTGCCAGTGTATTTTAGATCTAAATAACCCAATTGCACGCTGCCCATTCTACTATTTGATAACCAAAAGTTCTGAGAAACGACACCGCTTCATAAAACTGCACGAACCGCTAAACTATGAAATTAGCTGCCCAAGCGGGTATTCCCTGATAGAGTCATTCTGAATGCTTTCTAATCGCGAGTAAATCAGTTACTTCTAGGCAAGCGTGCTCCACTGTAAACCGCATCTTCATAAGCATTTATTTGTATTTTTTTTACAAATATAGTAAATGCTGGCGTATTGTTTTTGCTGTCGGGGCAAAATTATTCTTTCAGTTGACAAACGCTTTCCCGATTTCTCAAAAGATCCTAATTTATTATTGAATGCACAAAGTCTCTATTTGGAATCAAATAAGGTAAAATTGCCAATATCGGGCTCTCAGTCTACATATGAATGAATTTTATGAGCAGCTATCATTTGAAAGTCAATCATGATTCGTATGCAAATGAATTCAAAATGGAGCTCAAGGATTCAAGGTAAATAAACTCGTATTCAGATATGTACGAGTATAATATGTTGAGATCTGACGTCGCACTGAAGTGCGTGAAGTCGGACCAACAATCATGAAACTGAAGTGGAGTTGGGCAGGACATGTTGCCAGGCAGTGATAGCAGGTGAACTAAAACGTTGACGGATTGGTGGACGTAAACCGGGAAACGAAGCGTCGGACGCCCACCAGCTCGTCGGGTCGACGACATCGTAAAGGTCGTGGGTCAAACCTGGAAAAGGGTAGCACAGGACCGGCGTACAAGAAGAGAGGAAGAGAGGATCAGCTGTGGGCGATTACGGGCTGACAATGATGATGATGATAGAGCTTTATCCATTCTACTATCGGACAGCCAGGAGCTTTAAAAAGCGACACCGCTCCATGGTTGATGTTCCAAAAGCTCGAACTAAGCGGTTTGATTCCACCTTCTTTATCCACCGCTAGACATTGGAATCTGCTGCCCGAGTGGGTGTTGAATATAGTCTGGGTGCCTTCAAGTCGCGAGTGAATCGGTTTCTTCTAGGCGAGCGTGCTCCACCATAGACCGTATCTTCGCTTAACATCAGGCGGAATGGCGGTCAAACGCAAGTCTATCTATTATAAAAATAAAAAATAAAGTTTAAAAAGGCGGCATGATAGAAAAGTCAGAAGCATTTATTTGGCTGAAGTTATTTTAGGTTTTACCTTGTATTTTAATGGGTATTTTTTTGATGTAACAGTATTGAGACGAATGAGACGCTCTCCTGATGGTAAGGGATAGCGCATGCCCATTGCCATTGCAGCGATACACAGAACTATGAGTGACGCAACAAAGTTTCGGGCATCGCAGCTTTGTCGCTCAATACTTAGAAGCAATTTTGTTGCCTAAGTTTTATAATTTTTTTATAACAAATAGGCTTACGATTGACCGCCATCTCACTTGATGTTAAGTGATGATGCGGTCTAAGATAGAGCACGCTTGCCTAGAAGATGCCGATTCACTGTCGACTTATATCCAACGGGGAACACCCACTCAGGTAGCGCATTCCACTGTCTAGCAATCCGCACAATGAACGTCAAGTATTTTCTATTAAATTTTCTTTAATAAGGACGTGTATTTTTTGCTGAAATTATATGTAAATCTACAGACATGGTATTATTTCAAAACAGATTTCAGGGTACGAGGGCTAATAATTCAAGGAACTATAGAAGCAACGACATAATATTAGAATAAAACCTACTTGGTTTTGCGAAATAGTAAAGGCCTCGCCACACAATGCAATGCGAGACGGAGCGACAAAAATATTTATGTTTTTATTTAAATCTTTAGTTTTTCATGTGCGTGGATTCAAACACCAACGATGGCCCTGAGCTGCTGGTGAAGGAAAACATCGTGAGGAAACCAAAGCATGATAGTAGTAGATAGTACTTGGCTGGCTGTAGCTACTACCCTCAAGTTGAAAATCTGTTGCCATGTACTACTAACAATGTGTTGTAATGGTACAATGGTAGCCTCACTTGAGAGCCAGTTCTATCCCAGGATAGGTATACCAGCGCTGGTCATACCAATATGACCAGTATTATACTGAGGTGAGCCCCTATTTTGCTACTGTCTCTGTTTGTTTACTTTTAGGTATGTTTACCATCTTCGACCTCATAAGATGAGCTGTGGTTAGGACACAGCCTGTAAACTAAAAACAAAAAAAAAAATCTTTTCCGTGTCATAGCAACGCTTTGTGGGTCGTAAGAACACTGTAGCCAAACATAGCCAGAACTAAGAACGCCATATTATATCTAATCCATCATCCAACCCTTTCAGGTTTAGAGTGGTGAGCGGAAACGGCGTACAGTCATATAAACATAAGTTTACATAGAAATATCCGAATATATGTAATGAGTAATGACAGCCCTGTTGGCTCATTGGTAGCATGTCTGCTTCAAGAGCTGTAGGGCGTGGGTTCGATTCCCACCCAGGACAAGCATTTTGTGATATAAAACAAATGTTTGTTCTGTGTCTGGGTGTACTGTATGTATTATAAGTATGTAGTTACAAAAAAAAAGTATTTAAGTATTTTATCAGTTATCTGATTCCCATAGTACAAGCTCTGCTTAGTTTGGGGTCAGATGGTGCTGAGTGTAATGTCCTCCGATATTTATTTATTTATTTATTATATCGATAAACAAGGTAAAGGCTAATCCGAAAACGACGACCACCTATTTTAAAATACTTTATTGACAACACCAAAGACACAAACATAAGTCACATTCCGATTTACGAGTATGTAAAATATATGCCAGCTGTTAACATTTTGCATTTTTTTTGACAGGCTAGGTGTTTGACCACAGCTCAACTGATGTTAAGTGACGATGTGGTCGAAGATGGTGAAGCACACCAAGCCTGGAATGGAACTGGCTTTTAAGTGAGGCTTCCGGAACACACCGTTAGATGCTTGGCGGCAGATTTTTAACTCGAGGGTGGTAGCTAGCCAGCCGAGTACTAGAGAGTACCCTACCACCATGCTATGGTTTCCTCACGATGTTTTCCTTCACCGCCAGCTCAAGCTCATTGTTGGGGTTTGAACCCACGCCTTTCGGCATGCGAACTGACCGCGCTAACCGCTGAGCTATCATAGCTACAATAATAATAAATAGTTTTGTAGCGATGATAGCTCAGTGGTTAGCGCGGTAGGTTCGCATGCCGAAGGGCGTGGGTTCAAACCCCAACAATGAGCTTGAGCTGCCGGTGAAGGAAGAACATCGTGAGGAAACCATAGCATGGTGGTAGGGTACTTTAGTACTCGGCTGGCTAGCTACCACCCTCAAGTTGAAAATCTGCCGCCAAGCATCTAACGGTGTGTTCCGGCAGCCTCACTTGAGAGCCAGTTCCATTCCAGGCTAGGTGTGCTTTACCATCTTCGACCACACCTTCACTTAACATCAGGTGAGCTGTGGTCAAACAACTAGCCTGTCAATCATAAAAAAAAAAAAAAAAAAAAAAAAAAAAAATAGACAAAGAATTTTAGCGCGAATGCGGAAAAGTTGGATTGCCGTATTACATTATTATCCAAAACTTAATATAAATTATACATTAAAACTTTCACATTTATAATATTAGTAGGTTAAACTAGCGTTTAACCGCGATCTCGCCTGATATTAACTAAAGATGCAACACGCATGAAATACGCTTTGAAAAAACCGATTCAGCAAAAATTGCCAATTTACCACTTACAAAAAATAAAGGTACTTATTGGATTTCAGTTTAGTAATCTAAGATGTTAGTACATTATTAGGCTTGTGTATTATTATTATAGTGCAAATACAAGGTGCAAATACGTGATATCTTCGTCCATACAAAAAGAACTTTCAACAAGAAAAAATACTTTCACTAATGGCGTACAGAGTCCTACAAGCCCAAAGTACACGAAACGTAATAACAGAAACGGGCATCTGTCTAGGTAGCCAATTCGTTTTCGCTTGTCGTTTCACAAAGCCAAGGAATAGAAGCACGTATCCCTCGAAACCACAAGTCGTGTAGAGCGGGCGGAAATCCGAGACGGACACACCGACTTACGATTTTCGTTCTATTATTTTCACCTTTATCAAGATGGATTTATTTATATAAATTGGGTAAACAGGCCCATAGTTTTTGAAACCTTTAGAAGATAAAATGATCATGAGTTTTGGCGGGAACGTGGAAAGAGTCGTGTCGCCACGTTGTATTTTTTTTTTTAACTTGTGTTTTGACGAGTATTTATGCATTAAAATGGTGGCGTTTTATTCATAAAGTGTCGAATCACAAGCGCGAGCGTGGGAAAATTATATAATGTGGTGAACTTTTGGAGTTGCTTCCAAAACTGCATCGAAGCTTTATAGTAAAGTCACCACTACTTTACTAAAGCATGACTGAACTTGACTGACACGGACTGTAAGACTGGACTTTGACTATAACTATAGCTACGAGACAACTTATTTAACTTTTGAAACTTGAAAATGTAAAACTTTTGACACTGGCAAATGCTCAAAATGCGATGCCAAAACCAAAGAAAAAAAAGAGATCATAATTTATTTATTTTTTTCTCAAACATGCTTGGAAATATAAGCATTATTTTGACAACCTTCTTCAAGATAAATCGAATTTGCTGTACTGGCCATATACAATTATACATGCAAGCAGCGGCCGACAAAAGATGTACGAAAATCCATATCTGTCGTTGTTTAGCGGCCAAACAGTTTTAATTATAGTAAACTCATATCTGTCGTATAATTTAAAAATGAAACGATCTTTTACTTCGAAACATGGCAACCAAGGAGGTAACTTATTAAAGGTTTTATTTAAATTTCGAACTGTCTTGCAAAGCTTCGAGCATACAGGGCTGGTTTATTTATCTGAATTGCAATTAGAATGCTAATTTCCGCGCATTATTTGAGAAAAGTACTACACAAGCCTTGGCTACAACTAGGCATTGATGGACTTACACGTTCGTCCATCAATGTCTCTTTTGCTGGCCGCTTCAGTAAGTAATGTACTAATTAAATATACACACTTTTAACTCGGCTTTGGCAAAGTTAAAAAGGAAGGAAAGGAAGGAAGGGTTATGTTTTTAGCAGCCTAAGTATCTATGTATAAAAAACATTAAAACGTCCAATCATTATCAGCTAATAATCTACAGTTTTATTCAAGCAATTGTGATTTACCGCAAATAAAGACCAAAATAAATACCAGTAACTGTGATTTCACTGTAAAATTATGCGCTATTTGTCCATAAATGGCAAAAAAATATTTGTATGGAAATCGAACTTAAGCGGAGGTTCACTAAATATGATACCTTGAAAACACGCCACTTACTTGCTTAGTACTACTTATTTCTCGGACTATAAGCAAAAAAATAACGAATAAATAAATATCGTAGGAGTATACACACAGCGCCATCTGGCCCCAAACTAAGCAAAGCTTGTGTGATGGAAGTCAGATAACTGATAGAATACATAAATACTTTTTTTTTGTAAACGCATACTTATATTACATACAGAACATCCGGACACCGAACAAACATTTGTTGATATATAAAATGTTTGTCCTGAGCGGGAATCGAACCCACGCCCTACAGCTCTCAAGGCAGATATACTACCAATGAGCCAACAGGGCTGTCAAAATCAAATGTTCAAATGGGAAAAAACTTTGTAATAACAATGTTAATATACAGCTTTCGTGTTTGTTCGACAGCTCAAACACTGCGAGCTGGAAACCTATTCTTATCAAAATAAGAGTTGCCCGAGTCAAACGGGGGGAGAAAACAAATCTGATATAATAAGGCAAAACCCTTTCCGATCGACTCCACGTCTGGCGCCGACTTAGCGGAATAGCTTGACTTTCGGAAATAGACGAGGAGTTGCTGCCTCATTTTTTTTTTTAATTAATTTGCCCCATCGGGCATGCTAAAGCTGTAAAGCCATACTGCCTTGTCTTAAGTGTTATTTCTGCTGATTCTTAGCTATAGTTATGGTCAAAGTCCAGTCTTAGTCAAGTCCAGTCCGTGTCAGTCAAGTCATGCTTTAGTAAAGTAGTGGCGACTTTACTATAAAGCTTCGATGGAGTTTTGGAAGCAACACGAAAAGTCATGTTTCACCACATTATATAATTTTCCCACACTCGCGCTTGTAATTCGGCACTTTATGAAAAAGACCACCATTTTTATGCATAAACACTCGACAAAACACTAGTTTTGGAAAAAAATACAACGGAGCGACAAGACTCTTCCCGCGTTCCCGCCAAAAACCAGTTGCTGCCTCAGTTTCATTGACATTATTTTTTTTTTTAAATTAATATGTTCACAAAACTGGACATAATTATACAAAGACATGCGTTACAATAACAAAAACAAAAAGTAAACAATATGCATCTGCCCTTCTTGGAGTGAACACAGCGTACGTATAAACAATATTGTAATGTACCTATTTAAGAAATAAATAAATGTCTCTTGAAGGAAGAGGCAGACTTGAATACAAATTACATCATATGAGTTGGTGTGACATTGATTTTGGGCAAATTTTGGTTCGCATGCCGAAGGGCGTGGGTTCAAACCCCAACAATGAGCTTGAGCTGCCGGTGAAGGAAAACATCGTGAGGAAACCATAGCATGGTGGTAGGGTATTTTCTAGTACTCGACTGGCTAACTACCACCCTCAAGTTGGAAATCTGCCGCCAAGCATCTAACGGTGTGTTCCGGCAGCCTCACTTGAGAGCCAGTTCCATTCCAGGCTAGGTGTGCTTTACCATCTTCGACCACACCTTCACATATCATCAGGTGAGCTGTGATCAACCTAGCCTGTCAACCATAAAATTTTATATAAACTTTTGCAGTCTTGGTTAGGAGATGGTACCATGTTTCTTGTTGTATGTTCTAGAATGTCTAATATAAAAGATCATCGCACGGGATGATAGCAGTTAGTGCGCGGGCGCGGGGTGGAAGCGGGTCGTGTGCAGAGATGCGCCGGTGCGCGCTGGAGCCCTTCCTCTCTGGAGTTCTCCACTCATCGCGAGATCTCCACTCTCACGAGATCCATGAAGACAAAGTCGCCAAGTATCAGCATTTTCAACAGTTTTTGTCTGTCAGACAAATCTTTGAAAATAATCATTTCACTCGGCTCTCATAGCCCAAGTGTCCCTACTCCAAACGGCACAACTATTTAGAGATTCTGCTGTAAAAGTATTTCTTAAAAACACTCTAAAGAAATGGCTAGTAAAAAAAGCATTCTACAATACAAAAGAATTTTATGGATGTACAAATAATTATAAAAATAAAAAAGTTGTAACTAGAATAATACCTTAGTTTATATTAATTTCAATTTTAATTTTTATGTTTCATATTTTTTTTAATGTAAAAAAATTATGAAAATCGAAAAATAATTTTATGTAAAAAAATTGTTACATGACCGCTTGTATAAAAACCTAGACCATCTACTTGATGGTCAGACAGTTTGAGACAGTAAATTTTATCTTATCTTATCTTGGAGATCTCATCTGTTTCTTATGTCATCTATCGTGTTGTTCTTTTCTTGGTTGCCTGGAAGAGATCGCTGTTAGCGATAAGGCCGCCACTTGTGGCACTAGTTCATACGGTTCTTTTGTTCTCTGTACTTTTTTCTGTTTAAGGTGTGCACAATAAAGAGTTATCTATCTATCTATCTATATCTATAAGACTGAACAAGCGTCCATGGAGCGTCCTACGCCAAGAGCCGTTTCCAAGTTTAGTTTCCCGTGGCTTCCAGCCTAGTTCTACGTGAGCGGCGCAGGGCTGGCCGGGGGCCCGTCCGGTCAGTACGGCGCTATCTCACCCGGGACCCGCACTTCGTTAGTTTTATGAAATGTGTTCAAATAAATAACATATCTTCCACGCTACGGGTATTTGACCAACTGTCATATTTCTTTTATACGAAGTTAAAAAAAATAAAAAAATATCGTAGGACATCACACACGGCGCCATCTGACCCCAAACTAAGCAAAGCTTGTACTATGGAAGTCAGATAACGGCCAGAATTTTTAGAATAGATTTTTTGGTAGGGGCCAAATTTATGGGTTTATTAAAAAGTAGCGGACGCCTCGCGGTTTCACCCGCGTAGTTCTCGTTTCCGTAGGAATACAGGGATAAAAAGTAGCCTATGTCACTCGGGGATAGTATACCTTTCCAACGCTAAAAGAATTTTTTAAATCAGTCCAGTAGTTTTTGAGTTTATTCGTTACAAACATACAAAAATCCAACTCTTTCCTCTTTATAATAATAGTGGAGATAGGCTTGCGTTTGACCGTCATCGCGAAAATGTGATCTACGATGGAGCACGTTTGCTTATAAACTAATTTCCTCGCAACTTGAAAGCATTTTGCGAATAAACAAATGTTTGTTCTGTGTCTGGGTGTTCTGTATGTATTATAAGTATGTATTTACAAAAAAAAAGTATTTATGTATTCTATTAGTTATCTGACTTCCATCACACAAGCTCTGCTTAGTTTGGGGCCAGGTGGCGCTGTGTGTATACTCCTACAATATTTATTTATTTTTATCTAGAACTATCGGGAAACACTCACTCCAGTAGCAAATATAAAAGCAAATATTTTTTTGATACCTAACACCAAAGTCACAGGTCTATAAGCGGTCAGAAATTCTCGGCGAATTCTCGGCGGTTTGCAATTCACACTTGCGTAAATATACAATAAAGATTTACAGTTTTAGAGAAATATTTGGCAATTAACAAAAAGAAACTCTCCTTTACATTCTGCAAATTGAGCATAAAATTTGAAGATCCGACCGTTTTAGTTTTGGATAGTCACGCAAATGAAATTAGACGAAATAGTTGTGAAACAATTCGATAAACATCCAAATGTTTCAAATTTAATCGAACGCGAAGAAAAACAAATGAAATTCTTCGCATTCATTCAGCTGCGACCGTGTTCAACTGTTACAGTAATACCATTTTAATGAACTACTATACAAGCGAAAGTAGTTTTGTCTGTCTGTTGGTTTAACAAAATAAACAGGGGTTATGAAACTCTCGAAGTTTGAACAAGGTGTATGGCGGTGTCATCAGTAGTAGAGTGAAGCCTCAAAGTAATGAGCGCCAAAGCAGCGATGCCCTGGACTTTGTTTCGTTATTCAAAGTTCTGTGTATCGCTGCAATGGACAGGCGATATCTCTTACCATCAGGAGTGCGTCTCGTTCGTCTCATTACTTTTTACATTATTTTTTTAATGTAAAAAGTACGGGCAATTTTTTTATGGTTGACCGGCTATGTATTTGGCCACAGCTCACCTGATAAGTGACGGTGTGGTTGAAAATGGTAAGCGCACCTAGACTGGAATGGAACTGGCTCTCATGTGAGGCTGCCGGAATACACTAAAATGTGCTTGGCGGCAGATTTTCAACTTGAAGGTAGCTAGCCAGCCGAGTACTTAAAGTATCCTACCACCATGCTATGTTTTCCTTATGATGTTTTCCTTCACTACTAACCACTGAACAATTGCAATTAGAATTTTTTTTTCTAGACTTTAGAATACTTTCCGCCCCGGAAAATGCGGATATAAAAGGAAAGTTGCGTGTCGAACCGAAAAAAGCACGACAAATCGCGGGAAGCAGCTAGTCCACAACAAAAAGCAACCCTGATTTATTAATCTAGCCTAAACTAATAACCAACACCAAACTGTGGAATTTGCTGCCCGAACTATTGTTTTTCGACAGAAACAATTTGCGAGTTATTAAAATCGAGCCGTTAGTGGTTCTATTGCCAGTCGGTTTTTGTCAAATTATTATTTTTAAAGTGCGTTAACATTTTTTAAGTGTGATAGCACAGTCATGTGTGACTGCACACAAGACATCTTTAATTTTGTAATTATATTTTAATTGTTTTTACTATTATTGTAAATATTATTAATTATTATAACTTAACGACTTGTAATGTCTATCTATCTATACTATTACAAAGAGGAAAGATTTGATTGATTGTTTGTATTGATTAGGCTCCGAAACTACAAGACCGATTTCGAAAATTCTTTCACCATTAGGAAGCTACATTATTCCTGGGCGACATAAGATACTTTTTATGTCTGTATTTCCACCGGAACAAGAACTGCGCGGATGAAACCGCGAGGTGTAGGCTAGTTACCAATAAATTGATTATGATTATCCTCACTGATTTTTACAACATGATTTTACACAAGTATTATGTAAGGTAATAATTATTGATTAACAGAAGTTAATCAATAATTATTACCTTACATAATACGCTAAAAGCATAAATGTATTAGTGATGCAGAACAGTATTCTGGCTCCTTTCGATAAGGTACTGAACATCGCGACTTGAATACATAATTATGTTTATCACCGGGACATAATCGCTCACAAAATACTATGAAAATAGTTTAAAAATTTGTGAAATAATGTGTTCTCTTTTAAAACTACCCTGCGATACAAGACTCGCAGCTCACACGGCTTATAACCCGATGAATAATTGAACCGAGTATAAAATGACAGTTAAGGGGGCGAAAACCACCACCGATTGGGTCCCGGAGGTTAAACGGCCACCAGGCCGGCCTGGAAGACAGTGGAAAGATGAGCTCGATGCCCACAACAAGGACCTCAATAGCACAGAACAGAGAGGCGTGGAAGGGAGGGAGAGAGGTTGCCCAGCAGTGGGACAAAGTGGGCTAAATAATAAGGTAAATCCTCACCTCACACTACGTGCCGTGTGTCTTACCGTCAGATGTAGGAACCTTGTGTTTGTTTTTTAGATGTGGGATATTTCATTCTTTTTTCATAACCTTTATAAGTTTCGAAAACAGATGTACTTATATTCTGTGTATCTATGTTTCTGTGTTATTAGACATAGGCAATACTTTATTTGTAACGTAAAATATATGTCAATACATACAAAAAGAAATAACAAACACAAAAGAAAACTTGTAGATATTTTATAAATTAAAGATAACATTTTATTAGGTATGTATATTGAGAGAAAAAATAATTAGTCTGGTGCCCATAGTACAAGCTTTGCTTAGTTAAGGGCTACATGGCGCTATGCGAAATGTATACCGATATTTATAATTCAAGTTCGAATTTATTTCTAAGCCACACATTTTCCATAGTTAAAATTTTCTAAAGAAAATATTATATTGGATCTTTCCAATGTACTCTTACAGGGGTTTCACACGGACCGGATTTGATAGTGTGTGATTATGGAGACACATTCAGCTTATCTTTCCGACCGGATAATGCTGACGTATCGGAAAAAGTAATTGTCACCTATCTAAGAACATGCACCAATCACACCCGAACCGAAGTCGAACTAGTAGTTTTGGAGAAAAATGGCAACATGGATTTGCACAAACAAACATCCTCTCACCCCAAACGCATATACCGTCTCCGTTCCGTCGTGGGTAAAAAAAAACTAGTCTAAATAACTTGTAAAAATACTCATTAACACGCTTAATTAAGAAAATGAAAAATAACGAAAGGCCACAACTTGAAAAATAATAATCATAGTCACGGATGAACCGACCGCGCTAACCACTGAGCGATCATCGAAAAATCATACAAAGTATACGTCTAGAAAAAGTATTAGCAGGAACGTGAACCAAACGCAATAATCGTTCATGCAATCATTTTAGCGCTTACCTAGAGCCTGCTTGCCTTCACGACAACCCCAAAATAGACAAGTCCATTACAGAACAACGCCAAGTTTCGGACTGAGACCCGTACTCCAGCGTTCCATTGTGTTCAAAGTCTTAACACATAAAGTTTTTCTTTGAACAAACTTCGTCTGCCCGAAAAGCTCTCAAAAATAGTTTTGTTTACCCAAACAACTCACAAAAAGCTTCTCATAAGTGAAATGTATTTATACAAAGCACTCCTACTTTATTTTTATAAGCTGCACTTAAAATATGATATAAAACGATAACTTACACTTATCACTTATCACTTGACTTGTTTAGTATAGTATTTTTTTGTTTTTTAAAGATAAGCAGTAGTATGTAAATATTACTATGTTTCCGTTTAGCAGCTAGCGAAATTACTGGGCTGTTGAGACTAACCATTGAAAGTCTCAAAGTAATGAGCGCCAAAGCAGCGATGCCCTGGTCTTTGTTTTGCTACCCAAAGTTCTGTGTATCGCTGCAATGTTCCTTTATATACATGAGTTATCTTTTACCATGAAGATCTCATTACATTTAAATTAAAAAAATTATAGGTTTAATTACATTGATTAGTATGCGGGATTGTTTTGAGGTTTTGTAAAACCGCAAGACGTCCGCTAGTTTGCGAATAAAAACAAACATAACCAAGTATTTATGTAACTTCAAAGTACTAAATAATTTTGTATAAATAATTAGTGGCGCCTCACGGTTTTACCCGCGTAGTTTCCGTTCCCGTGAAAATACAGAGATAAAAAGTAGCCTATGTATGTATTCCCAACGGTGAAAGAATTTCTGAAATCGGTCCAGTAGTTTTTAAGTTTATTCGTTACAAACATACAAAAATCCAAATCTTTCCTCTTTATAATATTAGTGTCAGCAAAGTTCCTCAAGTACAAAACAAACAACAAAATTATTCGGCTTCAATTTTTGTCCTATTTATTTTGCTTGCTGGAAAAATATTCGACGCAGACTTGAAAGGGTGAGCCGGGGTTTATAACCGGAAATGCATTGTGACATTGTATTCCATTGATGTCATCAGCTCTGAAAGCCGTGTTAAAGAACACGCAGCGGCTGTCTGGGTGAAAAACACCATCATTTATTTAACCCGGATAACACCATCGCATTATCCGGCCAACTATGGGGAAGCAAGGCCAAAAGACGACCGGGCCATTAGGCGCCAAATGTATCTCTGATATTTGCAATCTTTTCCGCAATATAAAAAATAGCTCTGTGAAAAAATATAAGAGAACAGACTGATGGTAAAATAAATGTCCGCTTTACAAACTTTTCACCAGAAATCGAGGACCATATAAATATTATTTTAACAGGGTTACAAGCTTAGGGTATATTACGTTGAAAGGGAGTCATTGTACTGAATTACTCTACTGTTACGTACATTTGGTCAGAACTCAATTCTATAGAAAAACTAAAATAATAGCATAATTATGGTGCTACTAACTACAGGCGAAATTCGTTTTTCTTAAGATCATCTAACTTCGTAAACAAACTGGAAGGCTTTCCCGAGTTGGACTTATTTAATACTAGTACGAATTTGATTAGACTAAATCTGACTACAAGCTGGTTCGGTGAGTCCCCTGTCTGACTTTTACTTCTAATATAACCTGTAGGTACTTTGTACATAGGTACTTTTCTCAAACAAGCTTAGCTTCAATATGCGAAAACTGTTAAATGGTGTTAAGATAGAATTATGTTTAGTAACTAAGATATAGTTCACTGTATGTTTTCCAAATAAAATAAAATAAAATTAATTTTATTTATCTCCATTTTGAATTGTTTTTTTTTAATGTAAAAAGTATAGAGACGAACGAGACGCTCTCCTGATGGTAAGAGATAACGCCTGTCTATGACCATTGCAGTGAAACACAGAACTTTGAGTAGCAACACAAAGTCCAGGGCATCGCTGTAGTAAATAGTAGGTACTAATTGTCGATAATTAGTTTATTTTTTATCCAAAATAGGTTCGCGTTTGACCACGCCCTGCCTGATGCCTAGAAAAAAACCTGTATACTCTAGATTTGAAGACAACAAATTGTACTTCGCGGGAAAAACAGACGTCGTCGGCAAAGAGTTCCACATCCTCGCTGTGCGCATGAAGAATGTGGAATCGAAGCGCATCGAAGCGCTTAGGTCCGTACGTGAGGAATGTCCACCATGTATGGATGGCCTTTGGCCTAGTCTGCCAAGCCGTCCGGGAATAGAAAGGGAGAAATTTTGGGAAAGAGGTGACTTACCACAGCGTAGCACAGATCTGTAATACACTGTCAAACATTTATTAGAAGTAAATTATCGTTCCCGGCGCAAAGGTTGGACATTGCTATGCCAGCAATAAGGACACTTTTGCACCGGGTACAGTCCGGAACTGGGGTTTGACTAAACTTTTGTTGGACCTATATATTTTTTTTTTTTTACATGAATGTGTTTGACTAATAACTAATGTTATTAGTCAGAAATCCTACTCACGTTATAAATGTGAAAGTTTGTGAGTATGGATGTATGGATGGAAGTTTGTTACTCTTTCACGCAAAAACTACTGAACGGATTTGGATGTTATTTGATATGGAAGTCGCTGAGACCCTGGATGAACACGTAGGCTACTTTTTATCCCGAAAACATTTAGCGGGTAACACCGCGGGCGCAACTAGTAAAGCAGCTAGTATTTCTAATCTATTCACTAAACTTTCACGTATATAAATTGAGTGTTTGACGTGATAGCAATGGCAGAGTATGGTCAAACGCGAACCTATTTTGAATTTAAAAAAGAAAATAAAAAAATAAGAGATCGGTATTAAGATTCATATAACTTACACTTGATTCGCAACCAGAAATTAGTGTGCGATTTCGCTGTACCATCTGAAACATATTTCGGGTTTATTTAAGGAGCTATCAGCTGATAGCTCCTTAAATCAATTGGAGCGAAGTATGGTACGTATTTAGTATTTTACAAAGTTGCTTTTATAGAAGCAAAACCATCAAATCACCATCTGTATCCGATTCTGTCCAGAGCATCGCGGCTTGGCGCTCATTACATTAAGACATTATATAGTAATGTTTACACACTACTAAAACTATGACTTACCCCAGTTACGCACCCAACCCCGGTACACTGTGAACAAGTATTCATTTTTAACCAACAATCTATTGAAATTGCAACCACCGACGTCGTAGCAGGCCTCATAGCCGGTTATTGTAACTTGAACAGTCACCCACGGTTAGTCCGCCGTGCCGTGGCTGTTTGTAAGAGATTTATTTTTTTACACGCAGCGCCATCTGACCCTAAACTAAGCAAAGCTTGTACTATGGAAATCAGACAACTGATAGAATACTTAAATACTTTTTTACTTTAAATACATACTTATAATAAATACAGAACACCCAGACACATAACAAACATTTGTTTATATCACAAAATGCTTGTCCTGGGTGGGAATCGAACCCACGCCCTTCGGCTTTTGGAGCAGACATACTACCAATGAACCAACAGGGCTGTCATTTAAAGTGATAAGCATGTGTTGTGGTATTGCAAAGCCATAGAAGCTACTAGAATTGCCACAAAGCTGCATGAAGCCCGCGTGGGCGCTCCCTGATAGATACAATCTGGGGTGCTTTCAAGCCGCAGGTGACTCGGTTTCTTCTAGGCGAGCGTGCTCCACCATATACCGTATCTGTCATCAAACATACCACCCAATTTTTTTATAAGACGACCGAGATGTTCTCTTGTTGGTTAGAGGCAACTTATGTACATGACCTTGGCAGCATCAGAAGTTTGAGTAACAAAACAAAGTTCAGGGCATCGCTGCTTTGGCGCGGTGGTATCTACCTATACGATCTCCTGCTGAGTGATGTATCACCAACATTTATGTCAAATACATAATTATAATATGTTAAAGCAAATTTTCATAACAATAATACCAATACATTTGTGATCACAAAAATAACTAGTACATTTGATGACATGTTTAAAAATTAACTCGGGCTCTCGATATGCCTTCAGCAAGGTGCCTAAAACTAAAAAAATTGGTTAAAAATAAACTTACACTCGCTTTGCATGCTTCTATCCATTTGGAACCTTGAAAATACTGAAATGTCAAGAAACGTATGCTTAAAAAGTAAATATAACATGATAAGATACACCATCAAAACTTTAAAGTAATGCGAGACAACGGGGCCAGAATTCATTTATTTTGTAATTAAATGTTTTGAATACCACTGCAAAAGTCATTCTTACCATTTTGTAGTGATGACAGCTAAGTGGTAGTGGCTTTCACAGTGGTTAACGCGGTTGGTTCACACGAAGGGCGTGGGTTCAAACCCCACGGGTGGGCTCCCAACAATAAGTTTCAGCTGCCGGGGAAGGGAAATATCGTAAGAAAACAATAACATAGTTGTAGTGCCCTCAAGATGAAAAATTTGCTGCCCAGCACCCAACGGTGTTTCGGCAGCCTCACTTGGGTGCCAGTTTTATTCCAGGTAGAAAATGTTCGCCATCATCGATTAACACCAGGTGAGCTGTGGTCAAACACCCAGCCTGTCGATCATAAAAATAACATATTCATATCATATCTATTTGTATCTCCAAAAATATTTCACACACGATTTTCCAATTCATTCCCCACGCAGACATTCGTTAAGATCAGTTCTACAGTTTAGTCGAGAAAAAGCATCGAATTGAGAGACCGGCCGAGAAACTTCCACCTTTATAATTTGAGTTAGGAGATGAAGTTAAGATTGGATTAACACGGGGCGCGGTATGAAGGCGGAACACCTAACGAACCCTCACATCGGGTCTGGGAGGAGGCTCCAAATCAAATGAATGCAAGATCGAGTTTCATCAATAGGTATTAGTTTTAGTTTGGTTGGGCATAGTGGCTTAGTGCTTCCATTCGAAATGGTGTCGGGTCCAGATGCTAATACGTTTACGTGATAGGATTTGCGATGAGACGAGGAGCCCTGGGAGACAGTAGGATAATTACAAATCGAAGCTTTGTCATGCCGTCGATGGACTTCAAATCAACCGGAATTATGCTGGAATTAATCTTTTTTTGCTGCCACAAACAAGCAGATAGGTTACCTGATGGTAAGTATTCACTCGCTTATGGATAAAGAAATAACTAGCGGATGCCTCGCGGTTTCACCCGCGTAGTTCCCGTTCCCGTTGGAAGACAGGGATAAAAAGCCTATGTCACCCGGGGATAGTGTAACTTCCCAACTGTGAAAGAAATTTTGAAATTGGTCTAGTAGTTTCGGAGCCTGTTCAATACAAACAAACAAACAATCAATTCCTTTCCTTTCCTTTTTATAATAGTATAGACTACCCCACTGCAAGGCGCTGACCACTTCTCATTGTAAGAAAGGTAAGGCCTCCACATTGAGAACTTTTTTAAAGAGATCCTTTCTGATTGCTCTTATAGAAATTTCATTAAAATGGGTTAGGTAATTAGATAGAAAGATAGATAGATAGAACTTGTTATTGTGCACACCATACACCGAAAAAAGTACAGAGAACAAAATAACTTTACGAACTAGTGCCACAAGTGGCGGGCTTAGCCGAGGCCTTAGCCGACCGCCAAGAGCAATCTCTTTCAAGCAACCAAGAAAAGAAAAACACGATAGATGACATAAGAAACAGACGGGAGATTTAACACTAATAAGTAATAGAAAGAAAGAAAGAAAACATTTATAAAAAAAACATATAGTAAGTAGATAAAAATAATTATATATAGGCTATAATATATTTATATTTAAGTATTGAACCTGGAGTTACGTACAGAGATTGATTTTCGAAGCTCTATCCTTGAGTTTTCGCGTGAGTTATCGCTCGAACGTCAGTCATAAAGTATGCGTACTACCGCTATTTATGTAAACGATGGATACACGGCGCGGCGGAGTATTTTTTCCTCTTTCAATTTACATTTTTTTCATTTTTCAATCCCCTGTTTCTATCACCGCGTCGACTGAATTGTTTGGCGTCATGTCTAAAAAAATCAATAGTGTAGATAGGTCTACAAAGGCCAGGTAAAAAAGGAAAATATTATTATAATTGAAAACTATAAATCAAACCAAAATATCATGTCAACTTTTGTGTCCAGTTCATTCATAGTATTATCCGATTTCAAAAATCTTTTCATCGTTGGGAAGCTACACTATTCCCGGGTGTCATAGGCATACACTTTTTATCCCTGTATTCCCATGAAAACGGGAACAACTCAGGTGAAACTGTGAGACGTCCGCTAGTTTATGATAAAATAGTTCATAAGGTCCTTTTGTTCTCTGTACTTTTTCACTGTTTATGGTGTGCACAATAAAGAGTTATATGTTACAAAAAAGAGTATGTAACAATAAAGAGTTATGATTATGTAACAAAAGAGAATATGTAACAATAAAGAGGTAACAAAAGAGAATATGTAACAATAAAGAGTTATGATTATGTAACAAAAGAGAATGTGTAACAATAAAGAGTTATGATTATGTAACAAAAGAGAATATGTAACAATAAAGAGGTAACAAAAGAGAATATGTGACAATAAAGAGGTAACAAAAGAGAATATGTAACAATAAAGAGTTATGATTATGTAACAAAAGAGAATATGTATCAATTAATAGTTATATGTAACAAAAAAGAGCACAATCCAAAAAATCGTTCGCCGCCCGTCTGCTCGTTAAGCCGACACGTAAAAACAACGATAAGCGCCCAGTACAGACATTCAATAAACGACTTCTTTAGGTCCTGGTATCTTGGTATCTATTTGATGCGAAAAAAGGTTCTATGATGTTTTTGCTAAATCGAAAAGTGTGTCTGTGTTTCTTTTACTGCTTGTTACGAAGTAGAAAACGTATTTGTTAAACGATAAACGTTATTGCCTTTGTTTGTTATTTTAAGCTTCTTTTGCAAATTTTTATTACGTTTCAACGTTAGAATACTTGTTATTTATTTGTTTTGTACAACTAAATGTGAACGTTATTTTTCTATCTATCTATACTATTATAAAGAGGAAAGATTTGATTGTTTGTTTGTATTGAATAGGCTCCGAAACTACTGGACCGATTTCAAAAATTCATTCAACGCTGGGAAGCTACACTATCTCCGGGTGACATAGGGTACTTTTTATCCTGTATTCCCACGGGAACGGGAACTACGCGAGTAAAACTGCGAGGTGTTCGCTATTTGGTATTAAATTCAAAGATCTTTTTATTTAAATGACATGAAATTTATTTACAAAAAATGTTACGGACATAATGAATGTAATCATTTGATGATTTTATTACATTTTGTTATTTACTATTTTTTATTTTTTATTTGACAAATCTATACATGTAATAAAACTGTTTGAGGTCAAATTATGTACCCACGTTGAAAACATGAAGGAGCATCACGACTCACGATAAACTACTAGAATAAAACTTGGTACATACTATAAAGTACGTACTCAGAAATATTTTATACCGAAATTCGGCACAACTCCCGTTGGGGATGAAAGTCAAAACGTTTACTTGGCAATAGCTGTTTTACGCGTAGTCTGATTTCAATTATTCTTTTTTTTTTGTTAAAGGCAAAAATTGTACCTAGAAATTTTCTGAAGAGTTCAAGTGAATTTTTTTTTTTTTTTGTCGAGCGAGGGAAGAAAAAATTGTCCGGCAAGTGAAGTTTCCACGTGTCGCAATCGAAGTTGCGGATACAGCTAGTCTACACTATTATAAAGAGGAAAGATTTGTTTGTATTGAATAGGCTCCGAAACTACTGGACCGATCTTAATAATTCTTTCATCATTAGAATGCTTCATTATCCGTGATGGGCATAGGCTTTATTTTATTTAAAAAAACAGTTAGGGATCCGTATGGAAACTTCAAAATTATATATTTGTATTTGTACTGCAAAAACTATTGACAATAGAATAAAGTGTAATTTTCAGTCAGATAATTTTATAGAGCAAATCGACAGCTACAAATAAGTCCGAAAATCCATATATCTAACTATTACAGTTGTCATCTACTTACCTATGTCGCTCAGTGATAATGTAGCATTCTAATGATGAAAGAATTATTCAGATCGGTCCAGTAGTTTCGGAGCCTGTTCAATACAAACAAACAAAAAATCAAATCTTTCCTCTTTATAATAGTGTAGATGTACTTATTTGATAATGTACTTCGTAGCGATGATAGCTCAGTGTGTAGCGCGGTGAGCGCGGTAGGTTCGCATGCCGAAGGGTGTGGGCTCAAACCCCAACAATGAGCTTGAGCTGCTGGTGAAGGAAAACATCGTGAGGAAACCATAGCATGGTGGTAGAGTACTTTCTACTCGGCTCGTACTCGCTCGTACTCGTACTCGGCTGGCTAGCTTCTACCCTCAACTCGCCAAGCATTTAACGGTGTGTTCCGGCAGCCTCACTCTGAAAGCCAGGCCTATTCCAGGCTAGGTGTGCTTTACCATCATCGACCACACCTTCACTTAGCATCAGGTGAGCTGTGGTCAAATATCTAGCCTGTCAACCATAAACAAAAAAAATTAAAAATCTCAAGCGAATTTTGTAATTCTTTAAATTTTCTAATTTTTTTAAAAAACAACTTTTCTAAAAACATTTTTTTTTCCTAACAATACAGCAGACACAACAACAGATAAGTACAAACAAAACACACAAATAAAAAGATACATGTTAACAAAAAGACAACAAATTTGACAAGACAATAAGCGGGTTCTCGCTGCAGTGGCTGGTGCATCAACAAGGAAAAAAAAGGTCAGCGCTCAGCAATTGTGCAGGGGTTTACTCCACAGCGCTGATTTTCAGCACTGACCAAAAAAAAAATATATATATTTAAACTGAAAAAAAGTTGTAAGTTTCCAGTAATTTTCGTAGTGTATATAATTATGCTTCACAAGTAAATAGTCGTGAAACTGAGCTGGATGTCAAAGATAAACAATCATAACACGCCTGTATGTACGAGTGTACGTATCTTATTCATAAAGTAAATCTCCTTAATCATGTCTGATGTTGATTTACACTCCACAGACGTATTAACTGAGCGAGTAAACAGTAAATTACCTGGAGATACAAAAGCAGGATCCACAGCCGCTGAGCCGACGTCATCTCGCCAACTGGCTGTCATCGAAGCCAAAGCTGATAGTTTGTTGATTGTAATTACACGCTTCGAGTCCCGATTACCGTTTAATTTGTAGGCACTGTTATCTGAGGTATTGATTATGTGGTAGTTCGCAGCCTGGCCTAGCTTCTATTACGTAATGATATGTAGAGATGATAGCTCAGTGGTTTGCGCGGTCGGTTCGCATGCCGAAGGGCGTGGATTCAAATACCAACAATGAGCTGGAGCTTTTTTTTATGTAAAAAATAATGAGACGAACGAGGCGCTCTTCTGATACTCAAAGTTCTGTGTATCGCTGCAATGGTTATGGACAGGCGTTATCTCTTACCATCAGGAGAGCGTCTCGTCCGTCTCATTACTTTTTACATAAAAAAAAATTATACATAATATATAAAAAGTTTGAATAGGTACGTATTAAAATTAAACTACCGCATAGAAAGCCAAAATATTCAAATCAGTTTCATAAAATAAAGTTTACTATCAGTAAAAAATATAGAATAAATACAAAAAAAACTATACATACCGAATTCTCGTAAATGAATATGTTTGAGTAACAAATGCGACCGGCGGCGGCGGTAAGATCGCTAATCTTTATTCCAAAAAGTTACCTGTATAAATTCGAAACTGAAACAATTTACCAACTAAAAGGCATCGACATGCCAACGCCTTCCAAATCGAATATAAATTGGTATTAGATCGCCAAAGTCGTCAGAACGCACTTAGATGCTATTTATTTATTTAATACTGGCTTGCAATGTGACTTTGACTATTTGGAGATAGTAGTTATATAGATTTATGTTATTACACGTTTTACAATATCCTTTCTGTTTTAAAGTGGACAGACGACCTTGTAAAGACCGCAGGAACGCGCTGGATGCCAGTCGCTCGCAACCGGTCTTTGTGGAAGTCAATGGGGGAGGCCTATGTCCAGCTGTAGACGGCCTATGTTCAGTTGTGGACGGCCTATGTCCTTTTGTATAACATCACTCTCTATCAAGTCTCAAGTCGTTCAAACGTAAATAATTATGTCGGGGTGTGTTTAGTGTCAAACAAGGTCGTGTGTACTTTTGAATACTTCCTTCCTACAGTCCTTCGAAAATGCTTGACATGGATGTATAATTGTCATATTATTAAGTATATATTTGACATACTACATTGCAACGCGCGCTGCAGGACCAGCTAAGACCTTGGATGATAGAGACCTCGTTTCATGAATTTCGCGAGTATTTAAAAATCAAAGTTTACTAAATTACTAGTAAATATTTTGGTTTTTTAGATTTTATTATTTTGACAATATTGTTTTATTAAGTAGGTACTTTATATATCCTACTATAATCCCACTAATATTATAAATGTGAAAGTTTGGATGGATGTTTGTTACTCTTTCACGCAAAAATTACTGAACGGATTTGGATGAAATTTGGTATGGAGTTAGCTGAGACCCTGGATTAACACATGGGCTACTTTTTATGCCGAAAATATGTAGCGGGTAAAACCGCGGGCTGTAGCTAGTAAATAAAAATAGAATGAATACTATTTACAAATCTATAAAAACAACCTAAACTAATAGATCATAGATAGTCCATCAGATGATTCTCAGATTAGGTTGGCATTGTCATGCTGGATGGCAATGCTAAGCTGTTGACCAAAGTAAATACCAGCATTCTAGTCACCTGAAGCCTCCTCCCCAGGCGTCGACGTCGACCAGGTCGCTGTACAGCTCGTAACGTAACTTAATCTTCGTGAAACAGACTGTGCCTAGCTTAACTTCACGCTCTATCAATTCTACCTAATCAGAACTTAAACTAGCAGCATTACTCTAGAAGCTAGATTCATTACACGATGAATATGAGAGATCTAGACGTGATTAGCTACGCGTAATTAAGCTCGAGAAGTCGCGGGAGAAAACGTGACGTGAAAGGATAAACACAGTTTCATATTTATTTCAAAAATACAAATGTTTTATTGTTAGTCACAAGTTACAAATCAAATTCCGTAATATCATTTCAAATACAATTATCATTACATATGGCAAAAACATCAATTACATTACGTCAATAAATAGCTTTCGCTATTCACTAGCTTGCCCCCGCGACTTCATTCCATAAATTGGGTTCAGAGAGAATTGAAACATGTGTAATTGTGTAAGCAATAGTTTCATCCATCTTGCGCTACTTAACTACCTAAATTAATATCATCATCATCATTTCAGCCGTAGGACGTCCACTGCTGGACATAGGCCTCCCCCATTGGCTTCCACAAAAACCGGTTGGAAGCGGCTCGCATGCAGCGCGTTCCTGCGGTCTCTATGAAGTCGTCTGTCCACCTTGTGGGTGGACGTCCTACGCTGCGCTTGCCGGTCCGTGGTCTCCACTCCAGAACTTTGCAGCCCCATCGGCCATCAGTTCTGCGTGCTATGTGCCCTGCCCACTGCCACTTCAACTTGCTGATTCTCTGAGCTATATCGGTTACTTTAGTTCGTCTACGGATCGGATAAAGGATACATATACTGGGATAATGTTCCATAAGACACATTTGCACCAAATTTCAAATGGATATGCAATGTAGTTAGTTTTTTGATAATCCCACAGAACCTAATATTTGCCCGAGATAAGGTAACATTACAGGTAGTAAGATAAGACATCAGGCCTTTTCAGGTATAACATGATACGAAGCTCATTCAATTAAGTTACGGACATCTTACATATACATTCATACTCATGTTATTGCTAATAAATATATCTTTATCTTTATCTAAAGTCACCGACATAGCTCAAAGAATCAGTAAGCTGAAGTGGCAGTGGGCCGGCCACATTTCTCGAAGAACCGACAGCCCGACTCCGGCGCCCTCTAGCGAAAAACGACGGCAAACTGCGCGCTGCGCTAATCAACCGAACATTTCGACAACGGCAACAGCAACGCCTGCGGCGGATACCAATATCAGCGACAATGAAGAATGGGTGAGAGTCGAGAATCGTAGAAGAGGCTGTCAGGGACGACGAACCGTGATTAAAGGAAGTGGCGCGTCAGACGACGAACTGAAAACCGTCGAACGAGCACGCAAAATTCACGCTTGTTTCTTTGCGCCCGAAACTACAGCTGATACGATAATATCGTACATGAAAAAAAAGAAACAGTGCGATAACTACCATGTTGAAAAATTGAAACTAGCTCACTCGTACTACTCGTCGTTTTCCATCTCAGTACCAGGCAGCCACTTTGAGTTCTTCATGTCCGCCGAGAACTGGCCGACAAGCACTCAAGTCAGCGAGTGGTTTCGAGGGAGCGGCGGGCGTGCAGGAGGCGCCCCCCGCCGGCACTCCGCGCCGCGACGACAACCGCGCGGCCTCGACGGCGCTACCACCGGTACCGCCGACGCCGTCGCCCCTGGGAAGTCGCAACAAGGGACATACGCCAGCGCTGCTAGCGCCGCTCGCACCGCGCCGCGCGCCTTCGCGAAAGCCACATAGACCGTGTAAACCTTCGTCTGTAACGATCTGTCACCAAAATATCCGGTGTATAACAAACAAGACTAAGCAACTAGAAGTACTATTGACAAAGGAACTTACCTGCGATATAATCATTTTAACTGAACACTGGTTACGGAAACATGAACTGGTCTCTGTTACACTATGTAACTATGATTTATTGTCATTTAGCTGTAGAGAACGTATAGCGCACGGTGGAAGTTGCATCTACGTACGGTCAGGTATGATGGCAGTCAACCGACAGGATTACTGTGACCTAACACGGGAACAAACTTTTGACGTGTGCGCCGTGCACTTACTTGATGACGATATCCTGGTTGTAGGTGTGTACCACTCCAACTTGACGAGCCACGGTGAGTACCTCCAGTTATTTGAGACCCTTCTTTGTAAAGTAACAGACGAGGGCCTAGACTGCGTCATTATGGGTGATATTAATATCGATTTGTTAGACAGTTCTAGCGCCCAAAAGCAGTTAGTAGATATGCTCGTTAGCTTCAATTTTACTCAATTAGTGACCGACCCCACGCGAGTAGATGTAGGTGGCCGCAAGTCGCTACTCGACCATGTGTACACGAACGTGCCCGCGAAACGCGTAAATGCAGTAACTGGCGTCGACACGCGCCCGCTCAGCGACCACGGCGCCCAGCGCCTCACGCTCGCGAACAGCGCCGCGGCAGCGCCTGCGCCCGCCCACTGTCTGGCTCGTAGCTTCACTACGACCAACGAATACAATTTTATTAGCGCGCTAGCGTCTATCGACTGGGAGGGAATTATTAGTAAAGCTAATAATTGTTGCCACTCGCTGGCTGAGAGTATAGTTAATATATTATCTAATAAATTTAATATCTGTTTTCCGTTAAAAAAACAACTGACTCATCAAAAACATTGGGTTGACACGGAAATTCACAACTTTAAACATTTACTACATGACACTGCACAATTAAAAAGGAACTTTCCAACTGACGACGTACTGCGTAGTAAGTGCGATGAACTTACCGTGAAATATCACTCTCTATTAAAAGAAAAAAGATTTAACCATTTCTCTAATATGGTTAAGGATAATCCGCGACGTATGTGGCGTGTTATAAACTCCGAGCTAGGTCGCGGTACTCGGGAGAGAGTCGATTTCACAGACCTGGTACGGGATGCAGATGGCCAACCGTTTATCACAAAAAAGGATGTGGTTGACGCTCTCAACTTGGAGTTTGTGACGGCGGCGAGTAGGTGCGGAGCGCCCGCGGCCGATAGCGTCAGCGCTTTGGCCGCGCTCGGGAACGAGGCATCCGCGAGCGATGTGTCTATAAGATTAGAACCTTTTTCACCCCACGAAGTTTTTACAATAACGAAGAAACGTATTGCCCCTAAGAAAAGTACTGATCTCTACGGTCTGTCTGCAAGTATATTGAAAACCGCCATAGAACCGGTCGCACCCGTAATTAGCTACTTATTTAATTCATGCCTGCGGGAAGGTATGTATCCCGCGGCGCTTAAAAGAGTAAAAATATGCCCCTTGTACAAAGGAAAGGGCAAAAAAGCAGACCCCAAGTCTTACCGCCCTATATCCCTTGTCCCCGCTATTAGCAAGGTGTTTGAGGTCGGTCTCAATAGAAGGCTACTTAATTTTGTCGTGGACCGTGGTGTCCTGTCGGAGCGGCAGTATGCGTACCGAGCCGGTCGCGCGACCACAGACTTAGTGCGCGAGGTGTTGTGGCGAGTGTTAACTGCGCGCGAGGCAAAACTGCAGGTTGCCTTACTTTGCTGCGACCTATCGCGCGCGTTTGATACCGCTGATCACGCCCTCATCGCAAACAAGCTGCGATTTTATGGGATCCGTGGCCCTGCCCTGTCTATACTGTCCTCCTTCATGTCTAAGCGAACACAGGTAGTGGTGGGTGATAGAGGTCGCGTCATGTCGTCAGAAGCGGAAAATGTGATGGGCGTCCCGCAGGGCTCCTGTCTATCTAATACTCTATTCAGTCTCCTCCTTAACGACTTGCCCGGCGCCATCGATGGCGCTGAGATATATATGTACGCCGATGACGTCGCCGCAGTGATCACCGCGCCGACGCACCGTGAACTAGAGTCGAGGCTGAATGGGGTGGTGAGCGAACTAGATAGGTGGTTCCGATCGAACGGGCTCGCGCTAAACAAAGATAAGACCTGCTTCCTTGCTTTTAACCTCAATGGCCACGCGACTGAGACTCATTCGGTAGCAGTCGGCAATACCGCTCTCCAACAAGTCCACAGTACGAAACTTCTAGGTTTCCATATCGACGGCGCGTTGACCTGGGAGACGCACATAGACGAGCTGTGCGGGAAGCTGAGCCGCTCGTGCTTTGCGCTCCGGCTGCTCGCGAGCACCGCTGCCCGCAGCGTAGTGCGCTCCTGCTACTTCGCGACCGTCCACAGTAACATCACGTACGGGTTGGAGCTGTGGGGCCGCGCTGCCGATCGTAATAGAGCCTTTGTTATGCAGAAGCGAGCTATTCGTGCCATATGCGGGGTTCAGGACGACGTCTCTTGCGTGGATCTGTTTAAGGAGCTACAGATTTTGCCTTTACCGTGTGAGTTCGTTTACCAGGTAGCCCTGTACACACATACAAACATAGATAAATTTCAACGCCGGGGCGTCCACAGCACGTTGGATCTTCGCAGTAATAAAAAGAAAGACCAACTAGTAACGCCGTCGCATCGGCTCGTCAAATCGGAGAGGTCGGTATACATTCTGGGGCCCGCGGTCTACAATCGCGTACCCGCTTCCATCCGGGATGCACCTTCCATCGCGTGCTTCAGAAGCAAACTAAGATCTTGGCTTCAAGAGACCTTGTTCTATGACTTTGACGATTATTTAAAACTAAGAGATTATTGAATTACTAGTAAGTAATTATAATATTTTTGTTTTTATGGACATTTAATTATATTGACATAATTTTATTGACATTTTATATGTGACATATTACTTTATTGACATTTTCATTTTCATTGTTTTGACATATGTAATGATTTTGATAATAATTTTTAAATATGAATGGAAAAATGACCTGTAACTTTGGTGTTATTAATAAATGATTTGTATTTGTATTTGTATTTTGTAACCGATGGGGTAGACGAGTTCTTGCTTGGAGACCGCGTACAGGCAAGCGTAGTGTAGGGCGCCCTGCGGCCAGGTGGTGTGACGACCTGCGTAAAGCGGCGGGAAAACAATGGACGCAAAAAGCTGTCGACCGAGCTCAGTGGCGTGCATTGGGAGAGGCCTACGTCCAGCAGTGGACAGCGAATGGCTGATGATGATGATGATGTTATCTTTATCTTTGTCTACCCAATTAAAAAAAAATGTAAAATGTAATGAGATGAACGAGACGCTCTCCTGATGGTGAGAGATAGCGCCTGTCCATGACCATTGCAGCGATACACAGAACTTTGAGTAACAAAACAAAGTCCAGGGCATCGCTGCTTTGGCACTCATTACTTTGAGACTTTCGATTGTTAGTCCCAACAGCCCAGTAATTTCGCTAGCTGCAGTACCCTTCAAACTGGAACACAGTAATGTTTACACACTACTGCTTAGCGGCAGAATAACTGGTACTGCGGTGGTACCTACCTAGACGATCTCCTGCTAAGGAGATCTACCACTAAGAAGATCCCATACTCCCATACTCTAAGCTTCTTATAGCGACTTCCGTTTTGTGTTTACGAAAATGTTACACGACTACGTATCGTATTCCGGCACAGTAAGGTTCGTAGTCGCGTTGTTTTTATGTGAATGCCTAACAGGATTTATAGGATGTTTCAATATTGATTTCTAGGAAGAAAATGATGAACAGTTTTATTGGCATAAACAAAGTTTATTAAAAAGTAAATCACAATTTTTTAATGACATTAATTATATATTTAATTAGTTATATATGTACATATATTTCATACATTAGACATAAATATCAACTTGTTTTTTTATCACTTTAATTTTCACTTAAAAATAGACATCCAGCTTATAATATAAAATGTAGTATAATTAAGAATATTTAAGCAATAAATATTTAATCTTAATAAGAAAAAAATACATTAATTTGGTACGAATACCTATCAATGCAGTCTTATAGCTTGCAGCAATATATACATATATATACAAGACAACCTTTAAATGGTTAAATATAAATCTTATTTGAAACAATTTTGCGTTTGACCACATCGTGCCAGTGCAGTCTAGGATTTATTGATTATCTCTTTATTGCACACACTAAAAAGAGATAGACTAGGATGGAGCACGCTTGACACTCCGTGACAATCCTTGCTTACGACACTTGTCGACCACTGTTATACTGTCCACTGGTAGTCACTATGTTGTTATAGTTAAATGAAAAAATAAAATTGTAACCTTTTACCCGGTTTGTTAAAAGTGGACTATAAGTATCTACCGCTACGCTATGGTTTTCTTACGATGTTTTCCTTCAACGGCAGCTCGAGCTCATTGTTTGGATTTGAACCCACGAACTTCGACGTGTGAACCGACCGCGTACACCACTGAACTACCATCGCAACTCTGTATCGATGCGTGCGATATTTCGACTTGTCGCGCACTTTATCTGTTCAAATCGCATTATTCGCGGGAATCATATGAGCTTGCCTTTGCGATCCGCTCGCTCGAGCTAAGCAGATTACATCCACTCACAAGTAGGTACTGTCACCGACGAAAATATTACAAACGTGAGCTATACTGTGCAGCTAGCGAAACTACAGCACTGTTGAGACTAACCATCAAATACAAATATTTTATTGATAAATATATATGACACCAATGTTTTTTTTATGTAAAAAGTAATGAGACCAACGAGACGCTCTCCTGATGGTAAGAGATAACGCCTGTCCATGACCATTGCAGCGATACACAGAACTTTGAGTAACAAAACAAAGTCCAGGGCATCACTGCTTTCGTGCTCATTACTTTGAGACTTTCGATGGTTAGTTTCAACAGCCCAGTAATTTCGCTAGCTGCAGTACCCTTCAAACCGGAACACAGTAATGTGTACACACTACTGCTTAGCGGCAGAATGACTGGTACTGCGATGGTACCTACCTGCATTTCAAATATGTGTATTGTGTAGGTATTATTTAAAAAACGCTGATTACAGTATATGTCAATTAATGAAGTACATCGAAAGTCTGAAAGTTATGAACACCAAAGCAGCGACATTCTTTAGTTAGTCAAAGTTTTGTGTATCGGTGTAATGGTCATGGATAAACGCTATCTCTTACCATCAGGAGAACGTTTCGTTCGTTCCATAACATACACTTAAAAAAATATGTTTATTTATGCAGCGATAAATATTTGTTCTGTGTCTGGGTGTTTTGTATGTATTTATAAAAAAACGTATATAAGTATTCTATCAGTTTTCTGGTTCCCATAGTACAAACTTTACTTAGTTAGGGGCTAGATGGCGCTGTGTGAAATGTCCTACAATATTTATTTTATATATCTAGGTGAACATTAAGAGCGTAATTCTAAGAATTCGTTGTCCAAAAAGAACTTAAATTTTCTATGAAATTAAAAAATACAAGCTAAGTTGAAACTTGGTTTAAATATTAAACGTTAAAACAAAGTGAGGCCGGTCCTAGGGTTTTTAGAAATTCCTCCCTCAGAAGGAATAATGAGGTGTTAAAATTGAGATTTTCTTGGAAACTTCAATAATGTGACTTTGGAAGTTTTAAAGCTAAACGTAAATATACTGAGCTGCTGATCGAAGGCAGTCTGCGTTCAATTCTCTTAAAAAATAAATAAATAAATATCGCAGGGCATTACACACAGCGCCATCTGACCTCAAACTAAGCAAAACTTGTACTATGAAAGTCAGATAACTGATATTTATATGAATACTTTCATCTTTATTAATTTATTTAACAATATTTTTGGGAACTAATTAATTAATTAAAATAAACTAAACTAATCTGAAAAGCCGCTATCAATATTTCCCAAAACGCGGCCCCAATCCCACGTTGTATGGCAAAACTCAAACGATAGCTTTTTTTAAATATTTCTATCTTTTGTAGCGATGATAGGTCAGTGGTTAGCGCGGTAGGTTTGCATGCCGAAGGGCGTGGGTTCAAACCCCAACAATGAGCTTAAGCTGCCGGTGAAGGAAAACATCGTGAGGAAACCATAGCATGGTGGTAGGGTACTTTCTAGTACTCGGCTGGCTAGCTACCACCCTCAAGTTGAAAATCTGCCGCCAAGCATCTAACGGTGTGTTCCGGCAGCCTCACTTGAGAGCCAGTTCCATTCCAGGCTAGATGTGCTTTACCATCTTCGACCACACCTTCACTTAACATCAGGTGAGCTGTGGTCAAACAACTAGCCTGTCAAACATAAAAAAAAAAAAAAAAAAAAAACTCTCTATACAACTATAAAGAGGAAAGATTTAATTGTTTGTTTGTAATAAATAGGCTCCGAAACTACTGGACCGATTTCAAAAATTCTTTCACCGTTGGGAAGCTACTCTATCCCTGGGTGGCTACACGAATTACAAAAATAAATGAATTGGTATTATAGACGTATTTTAGTTTTTCGACCTGTAATACATGATAAATAGAATGTACACTTTTTACAAATTCACTCGCAATTTACAAGAAGTAAAATAAATGGAACACATCCAGCTCTGATGCAGAGTCACGTAGCAATATTAACTCAATAGTGCACTTATAGTGCCCGTTGCTCAGCTTCGCGGACAATCTCTCGGGAACCGAACCTGTATTCCCATATAAAAAGTTTTAATTACTTTCCGAATCTCCAATTATCTCCGTGCAAAATGTTATTGCTCAGTAACTCTGAGAAAGAAGGACAAACAAACACTTTTGCATTAGTGAAATTAATAAATATATAATACTAGCGGACGCTTCGCGGTTTCACCCGCGTAGTTCCCGTTCCCGTGGGAATACAGGGATAAAATATGGCCTATGCCACCCGGGGATAGCGTAGCATTCCAACGGTTAAAAAATTTTTGAAATCGGTCCAGTACTTTAGGAGCCTATTCAATACAAACAAACAATCAAATCTTTCTTCTTCATAATAGTTTAGATAGATAGATTGGCGGCAGAATATTTGGAATAATCTGGCACTGCGCTGGTACCACCTACCAAGGCGATCTACCATTTAGTAAAATTTACCTAGAATTCAGTAAACCCGCTCTCATTACTGGACTAGAAAGAAAATTCCCAAACTGATAGCAATCAACAGTGATCTAAAAAAGTATGCTATCCAATCGTCACGCAAACTTGCAATTCATTCATTAGATACTTGGATAAGCAGCTTTGACTTGAACAAGATGATCGTAGTCAACATAGAGGGCCTGAGTTCTGCTAAACGATTTGTTCGATCGCAGGATCTTCGAGCGATATGTATCAGTTATTTACATAGGAAGTACGACACGCATTATAAAATATTCACCGATGCATCGAAAGAAGGAAAAGAGTCAGGGGCAGCTTTTTTTGATCCACAAATCGGTCTAGATTCAAAGTTTAAAATAAATTCAAATATCTCCATAATGCACAATGAGCTTGTAGCAATATCAGAGTCATTGTCATATGTATCTTCGATTGATAGTAGTTAGTTTGTAATACTATCAGATTCCAAAAGTGCTCTTTTACACCTAGCTAAGTTAACCTCGAACGTTCGAGGTCACCCTATAGCCTATTGCATTTTGAATTCTATTTATAAGCTTCTAGACCTCAATAAATCTATTGTGCTGCAGTGGATCCCTTCACACATTGGCATCACGGGAAACGAGGAGGCTGACAATGCAGCAAAACAAGCTATTGGATGGAATTATAATCCATCATTTACCCTTGCACAGCGAAATTTTATCCGAAGTGAAAATTCAATGCCGGAATCAATGGTGTGAATATTTTGATGAAAGGTCGCGGTGTAGTGGTATATGGTACAAAACAGTCCAGTGTGAGCCTCCTCGTCTTCCATGGTTTGTAGCAGTGCCAATGTGTAGAAAATATATTGTAGCGCTGATGAGGCTCCGTTCCGGACACATTCCGTCAAATGCGTTTAAATATTTAATGGGTATAGCAGAGTCACCTAACTGTGACGAGTGTGACAGGGTTGAGGATGTCCAGCACATTCTGATTGAATGTGTCCGGAATGAAGCTTTACGATAGAACTGTCAGCTGTTTGTTAGTAATATGATGGGTGCGTGTAATAGTCTCCTGGCTACGCCGACATCAGAAGAAGCCAGGAGTCTAATAAAACTGTACCTTCATATTTTTGGATAGATGTTGTGCAAGAGTAGAGTAAGAGTTGTACAATGTATTATGTTTTTATGGGAGTGGCATAGTCGAATATCGACAAAACTCCACAAAATAAATCGGAAAAAAAAAAAAACCTACTTCTCGAGAAACAAAGAATTCGGTAAAAAGTTCCACATACGTATTGGAATTAGTGAAAAAAATGTGGCTTTATTGTAGCGTTGATAGTTAGCGCGGTCGGTTCACACGCCGAAAGACGTAGGTTCAAATCCTAATGTAAAAATTGAACTGCCGTTGAAAACATCGTGAGGAAACCACACTCAAGTTGAAAGTTTGCCGCCAAGCATCTAACGATGTGTTCCGGCGGCCTCACTTGAGCGCACGGAACAATCATCATCATCATCATTTCAGCTGTAGGACGTCCACTGCTGGACATAGGCCTCCCTCATTGACTTCCATAAAGACCGGTTGGAAGCGGCTCGCATCCAGCGCGAACAATGGAACTGTCCATTCCAAGCTAGGAGTATTTGTATTATATATTTGCATCTTCGACCACACCGTACCCCGTCGCTTAAAATCAGGTGAGCTGTGGTCAAATAGCTAGGCTGTCATCCGAAAAAAGAGTAGAAGTGCTTGCTTACGCACTCGGGCCGCGATGCGATTGTGCGAATAAATTCATATGTATTCTAAATTGATTCCACGTTTGAGTCACAACTCTCAATACCGACAATTAGAAACCATTACGATAAGCGAACTGAGTATTGCCATGAATTATAGATATTGGGAACTATGCCCATTGATTAGGTAGTTATTGTAGAATATACGTATGTGAGAGACTTAGACTGGAGATCGCGGATCGGCAAATGTAGTGTAGGATGCCCTGAGACTAGATGGAGTGACGATATATGTAATAAAGCTGGCAGTGTCTGGAAGCGAAAAGCAGAAGATGCTCATCTGATGTTCAGTGACGATGTGGTCGAAGATGGTAAAGTACACCTAGCCTGGAATGGAACTGGCTCTCAAGTGAGGCTGCCGGAACACACCGTTAGGTGCTTATCAGTAGATTTTGAACATGAGGGTGGTAGCTAGCCAGCCAAGTACTAGAAAGTACCCTACCACCATGTTTCCATAGCATAGCATATTATACACAGTAACACACATAATGTATGTTTTGTACAACCCAAACAAACTTAATACAATCTTTTTAATTTTAGTCGGAAAAAATAAAGCCGAGCCTCTGCCCGCAACTTAATTAAACTGGGCTTAGAGTTTACACTCGTATAACTTAGACTTATTAAGTACTTACATCAATATTCAGGGCACGAGTTGAAGCATATAATTTTTCACGAGAAACGACTAGAATACAGCTTTGTACAAAATGTTACTGCAAAGTACATTGAAATGGTTTACTTTAAAACGTCATGTCAATTTCATTATCATGGTCTGCTTTTGAATTGTGCAGTGTTGTTTGTGACTACACACACATGTGTAGTCATAATAGACAGACATGTAAGCTAGATTTGTGCCTGTGTTCATTACTCAATCGGAAACGTATGGATTCGAAAACTTTCTTTACAACTTTATGTATGTTACAGTACTAACGATAACGGAGACAAAATAATATCACACTGTTGATGGTTGTATTAATGATAATAATAATTTTATATAATAATAATAAAGCCTTTATTTATTACTTAATAAAATTTGAAATTTTACATTAAAAAAATATAAAAATGTTATCAATTTACAATTTATTTATTTTTAATTATAGTCTACTTTGGTCAAAAGCTAAGCATTGCCATCCAGCGTGGCAATGCTGCCAGCATTCTGGCCACATATCCCTCCTCTGACGGGTTTTTAGACTAAGTTTTTTGTATACATTTTGTAAATAGTATAATTTAAGGTATTTTTTATTTTGTTTAATAAATAATGTACATTTTTTAATTTAAAAAATATTAAGTCATAAAATTTATCAGTACTAATAATTACAAAAAGAATTGATTTACTTAGACACATTGTCTGTTATATAAATAAATAAATATCATAGGACATTACACACAGCGCCATCTGACTGAACATTTTGAATCAAAACTTTTCCGATTGAACAATCCGAAAACACTAGCCAACAATTCAGAGCACATTCCAATAAACGAGTTAATATTGTAAACCTTCGATCACAAATTCTATTTTATACTAGCGGACGCCTCGCGGTTTCACCCGTGTAGTTCCCGTTCCCAGTATTCCAGTATTTGTCACCCCGAGATAGTGTAGCTTCCCAACGGTGAAAGAATTTTTGAAATCGGTCCTGTAGTTTCGGAGCCTATTCAATACAAACAAACAATATTTCTCTTTATAATAGTATAGATTACATTACCAATTTTGTCGACAAGTTTGACATAAGACGCAGCTTCGTCATTGTAACCGCAAGATAACACGGGCATGCGAAACACGAAACATATTTTTAATTCGTTGCATTCCCTACCGTACACAAAGCTTTCATAGTGCTTCAACAGGACACGTCGTCAGTTTCCATCTTGTATCCATTAAAGATGAGTTGGTTGCCGTCGTTGTTGTTGCTCTGGCCTGTTCTGTACATGTTCCTCTGGTACTGCGCGCAGCGGTCGCTGCAGACGCTCGTGGCTTCCGTTGTGAAACTGAACAAATTGATTGATTGATTGATAACTCTTTATTGTACGCAGTAAAATACAGAAAATGGAAGAAATAAACTTAAATAAGGTGTAACGACTGGCGACCTTATCGCTAAAAGCGATCAAATACAAATACAAATCTTTTCACATCTTCAACTTCCATTCATATTTAAAAATATCAAAATCATAACACGTGTCAATACAATGAAAATGACAAATTTTTTTTTGTGATTTTATTGTTTGGCTACAAAGGCCTTTGAACCATGTCGTCAACCAACCATTATTTGCGAAGAACGAATTCATGTCTTACATCTATAGTTACAGTCAAAGTTTAGTATTGGCCAAGTCCAGTCCGTGTCAGTCAAGTCCAGTCATGCTTTAGTAAAGTAGTGGCGACTTTACTATAAAGCTTCGATGGAGTTTTGGAAGCAACTCGAAAAGTCATGTTTCACCACATTATATCATTTTCCCACACTCGCGCTTGTGATTCGACACTTTATGAATAAAACACCACCATTTTTATGCATAAACACTCGACAAAACACTAGTTTTGGAAAAAAACACAACAGAGCGACACGACTCTACACGCTTTCCCGCCAAAAAACTCCTGAAAATGTCAATGAAATAACATGTCACAGATAAAATAATTATGTCAATATGATTAAATGTCAGTAAAAATATTCTAATTACTAGTAATTCAATAATCTCTTAATTTTAAATAATCTGCAAAGTCATAATCATAATCGTCAAGTCGGATCTCTTCCAGGTAACCTTAGAGAGATCAGAGGTTTTGTCTTTTAACATAAATATTTATATTTTTTGTTACCTCCATAATAATCACGAACACACATTTTGAACTCTTATTCAACTGTTTAATTTTTTTCTTGGTTAGCAAGTTATATGACCACAACTCATGACTGAGCTATCATCGTTAATCCTAGTGGACACAAAGAATAGGCATCTGACTTCCATAGTACAAGCTTTGCTTAGTTTGGAGTCAGATGGCGCTGTGTGTAATGTCCTGCGATATTTATTTATTGGTTGTAGTTTGTACCAACCTGCTTCTCCGGGGCCGCTCCGAGCGCCGCCGCCGACTGTGCACCTTCACGAGGTGGGTGCCGTCAGAGGTGTGGTTAACGGTGGTCTCCCTGACGCTGGAGTGCTCCCGCCGGCTCTTCTTGCGCCGGACGCGCCCGCAGCAGAGCGTCTCGCGGAAGGCTAGCCGGTACCTACAACATAACTCACAATCAGCCCTGTTTTATCATAAACTAACAATTATAGCTCAGTGGCTAGAGCGGTAGGTTCGCATGCCGAAGGGCGTGGGTTCAAACCTCAACAATGAGCTTGAAGGAAAACATCGTGAGGAAACCAAAGCATGGTGGCAGGGTACTTTCTAGTACTCGGCTGGCTAGCTACCACCCTCAAGTTAAAAATCTGCCGCCAATCACCTAACGCTGTGTTTCGGCAGCCTCACTTGAGAGCCAGTTCCATTCCAGGCTAGGTGTGCTTTACCATCTTCGACCACACCTGCACTTAACATCAGGTGAGCTGTGGTCAAACACGTAGCCTGTCGACCATAAAAAAAAACTAAAACTGCCCCACTGTTAGGCGCTGACCACTTCTCATTGTAAATAGGGTAAGAACAGTCTGCCACTAACCCTGCGTCATTGTGTCAAGCTGACAGAGCGTATCACCAAGTCACAATTGGATCTCATCCGCTTTGTTCAATATTCTAAGCATCGCACAGCCGCGCCGAGAATTTGCAACATAGCGTCGCCAGGCGTCCGGATAAAGCCGGACATAGTCAGGCTTTTTCAAATTAAAATTATTTTATTGTAAGCCTGTGTAGCGTAGGATCTTATACATGGGGAAAGCGTATCAACACACTGCGCTCATTGGGGCATACAATAATAAATAAATATCTAATGTTTATAATAAATCTAAAAAATACAAATTAATGTCATAATAATAAATATAATTGATTGATTCAGGCGTTACTTTGCGGAAGTTCATTTTGAATATTCAAGGTATATGTTTTGATTATTTCCGCTTATCAGGTCTTTACTAGGTCGTCTGTCCACCTTGTGGTTGGACGTCCTACGCTGCGCTTGCCAGTTTGTGGTCTCCACTCCAGAACTTTGCAGCCCCATCGGCCATCAGTTCTGCGTGCTATGTGCGCTGCCCACTGCCACTTCAACTTGATAATCCGTTGGGCTATGTTTGGTTCGTCTACGGATCTCCTCATTTCTGATTCGATCTCGTAGGGAAACTCCGAGCATAGCCCTCTCCATAGCTCGTTGTGCTACTTTGAGCTTACCAAGAAGGCACACAGTCAGAGACCACGTTTCAGCGCCATAAGTCATCACTGGTAACACACGCTGGTCGAAGACTTTCGACTTGAGGCACTGAGGTAATTCTAACGAGAAGACGTCGCACAGTTTTCCGATCGCTGCCCAGCCGAGTTGGATTCGACGACTGACCTCTTTATCAAAGTTGGATCTACCTAGTTGGACTGCTTGTCTTATGTAAATGTATGTGTCAACAACTTCGAGAACCGAGTTCCCAACTGATACTGGGGTGGGCACAACATGGGCAAACTGTTGTGCTCACCCCATGTGTCTGTTAAGACACAAAATCCTCAAAAATGTAGGGTGTCCGGCCTTTTTACCCAAAATAAATGTTCGGCCAAACTGGCTGGTCTGTCCGGCTATTAGGTTTAGCGACCGGGCAACCCTACTCAAAGCGCATAGCGAAACGCTTCGGTCGTGGGTTTAGTTATATAATTGGACCTATTATTAGATTTCTACGCAAACAAGGATGTTTTAAGTTGGAAGTATAAATCTGTCGTTGTTCCCAAACGGCTGAACCAATTTTAATTCGGTTTTTTTTCACAAAAAAAAATTATGCTTGACAGGCTAGGTGTTTGACCACAGCTCATCTGATGTTGAGTGACGGTGTGGTCGACGACGGTAAACAAACCTAGCCTAGAATAAATAAATATCGTAGGACATTACGTTCATCTCCATTTGACCCCAAACTAAGCAAAGCTTATACAATGGAAGTCAGACCACTGATATAATATTTAAATACTTTTTTTTTATAAATACATACTTATAATAAATACAGAACACCTAGACACAGAACAAACATTTGTTTATACCACAAACTGTTTGTCCTGGGTGGGAATCATACCAATGAACCAACAGGGCTGAATGAAATTGGCTGTCAAGTGAGGCTGCCGGAACACACCGTTAGATGCTTGGCGGCAGATTTTCAACTTGAGGGTGGTAGCTAACCAGCCGAGTACTAGAAAGTATTCTACCACCATATGGTTTCCTTACGATGCTTTACAATGGAACTCATTGTTGGAGTTTGAACCCACTACCTTCGGCGCGCAAACCGTCTGCGCTAACCACTGAGCTATCATCGCTACACATGCGTACAATGTTTATTTCACAAAGCCGTAAGCCCCAACCTCCGTAAACTCACAGACAAAACCAACAAAGTGGTAATTTGCACAAGTCATAATGCGGAAATACGTTCTTACTACAACCAAGCACGACAGCGGCTGTACAAACACGCGGCTACCTACACACGGGGAGTGATTTCATTTAACAATTTGCTCGACGAATTTCCTATTCACGGAGTGCTGAAGTTCTTAAAGATTGGCAAACATACGAGTTACCTTATGTCTACATTACTTTGTAATGTAAATCGGCAATTTGAATATCCAGTATTGTTTTTTTTTTAGTTTGCCCTATCGGGCAGACTAAAGCTACAAAGCCATACTGCCTCGTCTTCGGTTTTTGCGATAATTCATGTCTTACATCTATAGTTATAGTCAAAGTCTAGTATTGGTCAAGTCCAGTCCGTGTCAGTCAAGTCCAGTCATGCTTTAGAAAAGTAGTGGCGACTTGGAGTTTTGGAAGCAATACGAAAAGTCATGTTTCACCACATTATATCATTTCCCCACACTCGCGCTTGTAATTCGGCACTTTATGAATAAAACACCACCATTTTTATGCATAAACACTTCGTCTCGTCAAAACTCTTGGTCTCAAAACTCTTGGTCTTGGTCGGAACTCTTGATACAATAATCACACAATTAAAAAGTCGACGCGACGTCAAAGTGGCGGAAGTATCTACAAGTGGCGCTAAGAAAATCGATTCACGTTTTGGCTATTAATAATATTAAGTGATATTTTAAACTGATTGCACAAAAGAAAGAAGTTCTCAATTCGGATGTATTTTTTAAAATATCTTTTACCTCAAAACTCTGTCATTTACAAACTATTATTCGTAATATTTTTATCTAGAGGTTTTCAAGTCTAGATTAAATTGATATTTTCTAGGCAAGCATGCTCCCATCTTAGACCGTATCATCACTTAACATCAGGTGGTGAAACGCAAACATAAAAATAAAAGTCGATTTGTAAAAATCAACGTAAAATAAAACTTTGACTATGGTTTGTGTTACGACTATCTACTGATATCCTTAAACCCCTTAACACAACTATATGATAAGGGCAAAGATCTCTAAAGTGAAGATATGCTTATCGAACACTTCAGGCACAGAACACACACACATTGTTAACTTGAACAGGATAGAGGTCAGAAAACTACAACTATAATACTTTACCAAGTAATGGTGTAATTAATTTGACTTACAAATAAATTTGACATATTTACTAACTAACTCAACTACGTTTACTAAGTAACTGACATTTCCTAATTTTTGAAAACAATTGTTAACTTTACGAGTATGCATGTCGTCGTCACTGTAATTGCTGTAACATCTAGTTTTTGTGTTGATGACCGTATACAACAATTGTGATGTAGGTATATAGTGTTGGTGATCCAAATAAATAGAAGATAATATCGTTTGTCCAATCCTTGCTTGGACCGTGGATGAAATACAAGCTGGGCCGAGAGCCCGGGGTCCGATTTATGACCAATTTGGCGTGAGCTCACTTTATATCCGCGAGCGACGGCCGCTGATTCCAGTCCCGCACTCCCGCCACTTTATTGCCAAGGATTTAGTCTTAATGGAGCGGTCGTTTCCTGGTACGTTAACATTGTATTATATTGGCAACTTCACTAATCATGTGAAAGATGATTTATTGTGTTCAAGAGTGAGTGTACAAGTTTATTACTACTTAAATAAATCTGTACATAACCGATTTTGATATAACTTAGAATTCTATGTAAATTAATTGATTGATTCAGGCGTTACTTTGCGGAAGTTCATTTTAAATGTTCAAGTTAGTATATAAAGCGCCATTTTCGAGAACGATCACTCACAGCCCGGTGACGCTGTAGAGGCCATCTGCGGCCAACAGCATTAGTCAGTCAAAAAAAAAAAAGGACGATCCAGTCTTGACCAAACGCTCGAAGAGTCAACACATCCTGAGGATGACGAAACACGTGTCGGCAAGTGGTTACTGCAGAGAGAGGAGGATTTTAAGATTTATGATTATTTTAATTACATTTTTTGTTATTTTAATTAAATTTTTGTCAAATTATATTTTTAAGTTTATGTCAAATTAGTTCTAGATTTAAAGTAAGATTAGGCTTTTAATTAATAAGCTGTGTCAAATTAGTTTAATTTAAGTCTCCTCGTCACTGTTGTAACTGGAACGACTGTTGAGCGGAAATAAACTAGATATATACCTTGAACATTCTATGTAAAGTATTATAGTTTTACGTATTTTTTTTATTTATTTATTTGTGATGTCCGCCACCTTTTTATTACCCGCGACGGAACGGAGACGGTATATGCGTTTGGGGTGAGAGGATGTTTGTTTGTGCAAATACATGTTGCCATTTTTCTCCAAAACCACTAGTCCGATTTTGATGCAGTTTTCAGTTATGGGTTCGGGTTTGATTGGTGCATGTCCTTAGATAGGTATTACGATGACAACTTATCAGGGGGCGCTGCAGCAAATATTTTTTGTGCGAATCCATGTTGCCATTTTTCTCCAAAACTTCTAGTCCGATTTTGATGCAGTTTTCAGTTATGGGTTCGGGTTTGATTGGTGCATTATCTTAGATAGGTGACAATTACTTTTTAACCGTCGTGGGGTTTTCAAAATTTTTAATTCTGCTTGTTATATCGGAACACATGGGTGGAACCGCGAGGTGCAGCTCGTTTTAATATAAATTAGCAGCTCACCCCGGCTCCGCACGGGAAAACAAAACTCGATTAAGAATATAAATATAACCTATGTTACTCAGTGATAATGTAGCATTCTAATGATGAAAGAGTTATTAAGATCGGTCCAGTAGTTTCGGAGCCTGTTCAATACAAACAAACAAAAAATCACCACACGCTTTCACCACAAACACTACTCTAGATTAGCAGACTTAACGTTATATGGATCGAGAAGAATTCTGTAACATTTTGCATTCGCATGGGTGCAATGTAGATTTTATGTGTAAATTTTTACAATAAAATAAAAAAAAAGTACATAAATAGTGATTTGACTCCTGGTAAAGTTGCAAATGCACCTGCTTTCACAAGTACGTAATCTTGACGTGAATATATATACGTTCATATATATGTGTGCTATTTGACTGCTACAGCTGTGTCAAAGTTGTGACAGACCCGTTGGCTCATTGGTAGTATATCTGCCTTGAGAGCTGTAGGGCGTGGGTTCGATTCCCACTCAGACCAAATCATTTTGTGAATAAACAAATGTTTGTTCTGTGTCTGGGTGTTCTGTATGTATAATAAGTATGTATTTACAAAAACAAAAGTATTTATGTATTCTATCAGTTATCTGACTTCCATCACACAAGCTCTGCTTAGTTTGGGGCCAGATGGCGCTGTGTGTATAGTCCTACGATATTTATTTATTTAGAGTTGGAGCAATCTCAACACCGATAATTACCGTCGTTTTGTTCGACTCACCTGTGGCTCATGACATTGTACAGTATGGGGTTGACCGTGGCCGAGATGTAGTACAGCCCGCCCGCCACGTAGAACAGGTATTCGTTGATAGTGTGGTAGTGGGTCGACGCTGTTCCGTAGATGAAGAACAGCCGCTGGAAGTGGAACGGGGCCCAGCAGACGAAGAAAGCGATCACCACGGCGGCTGCAGGGACAAACAAAGTTAAAAATACCTGTTCAAATTCGAATTACTCATTACAATATAAAAACGGTTAAACAACTGTATATTTGTGTCACAAAATTATACATTAACTAGCGGCCCGTCCCTTATTGAACTTTTGAAACTTGAAAAAATAAAATACTTGACACTGGCAAATGCTCAAAACGCGACGCCAAAACAAAAAAAAAGAACTAATTTAAAATCATCTGACGTTGATGGGACCACAAAGCGCGTGAGGAGAGATTCGGGAGCGTGAATAGCTTGACGTTGAAACGTCTTCCAAGTAAATTAATTAAGAGTGATAATTAATACTTCCCAAAAATAGCAATAGCGCCTACGCGACCCAATTAGGAAGGATCTGATAAACTTGATAGAGGTACCGTTAAATAGTTGTGTAAAGCGGCCATTTTGAAGGTTGTGTTGTGGGTTGTCGGAGTGACAAGCTAACTGGCCGCCAACTCTGACCAAATTGAGGTTATCGACTTATTCAATTTGCACAGGAAGTGTTAACTAAACTTCTTTGAATTTACATCTTTTTAACGTCAATTTAATGAATATTCAAGGTATATAATAAGATGGGAGTTTTGGCGGGAACGCGGAAAGAGTCGTGTCGCCCCGTTGTATTTTTTTCCAAAACTACTGTTTTGTCGCGTGTATAAGCATAAAAATGGTGGTGTTTTATTCATAAAGTGTCGAATCACAAGCGCGAGTGTAGGAAATTGATATAATGTGGTGAAACATGACTTTTTATGTTGCTTCCAAAACTCCAACGAAGCTTTCTAGTAAAGTCACTACTACTTTACTTAAGCATGACTGGACTTGACTGACATTGACTGTACTTGACCAAGACTGGACTTTGACTATAACTTTAGCTACGAGGACACTTATTTAACTTTTGAAACTTGAAAATATAAAATACTTGACACTGGCAGATGCTCAAAACGCGACGCCAAAAGCAAAGAAGAAAAAAAGATATATATGACAGCCCCGTTGGCTCATTGGTAGTTATATCTGCCTTGAGAGCTGTAGGGCGTGGGTTCAATTCCCACTCAGGGCCAACATTTTGTAAATGAACAAATTTAATGTTTGTTCTGTGTCTGGGTGTTCTGTATGTATTATAAGTAGGTATTTACAAAATAAAAAAGTATTTATGTTTTCTATCAGTTATCTGAGTTCCATCACACAAGCTCTGCATAGTTTGGGGCCAGATGGCGCTGTGTGTATAGTCCTACGATATTTATTTATTTATTATATACTTAGTTTATTTCCGCTTAGCAGTCGTTTCAGTAACAACAGTGATGAGGACTTAAATTTAACTAATTTGACAACAATTTATTAAATAAAAACTTAATCGTAATTTAACTACTACATATATACCATGAAAATATTCAAAATGAACTTCCGCAAAGTAACGCCCGAATCAATCAATTATGTAAATTTAAAAAAAATGTACCACGATGTTATTTTTTTGCAATAATATTATAAGGAAAAGAAAAAAAAGGAAAAGGAAAAAAACATTAAAATACGGGGTAATTCACTCACATCACTTGACGAAATAAAATTAAGAATTAATATGTAGAGGCATTTTCGATTTGCATCCTTGACAACGTTTGAAGTATTTTTTGCGTCGATTGTGTTGGTGTAGGTTTACCCTTTTGAAAATGGCTTCAAAAGTCACCGAATCCCAATAACGTTACACTGGAGTGCTTTATTATACGACATGATGTACCGAAACGACTGTGATATACATATTATAAATTATGTATATATTTTCGGGATAAAAAGTAGCCTATGTGTTAATCCAGGGTCTCAGCTACCTCCATACCAAATATCATCCAAATCCGTTTAGTGGTTTTTGCATGAAATAGTAGCAAACTTTTTTACTTGGTGGTAGATTTCCTTAGCAGGAAGTCGTCTGGGTAGGTACCACCGCACTACCAGATATTCTGCCGCCAAGCAGTAGTGTGTAAACATTACTGTGTTCCGGTTTGAAGGGTACTGCAGCTAGCGAAATTACAGGGCTGTTGAGATTAACCATCGAAAGTCTTAAAGTAATGAGCGCCAAAGCATCGACGCCCCGGACTTTGTTTTGCTACTTTGTAATGTTCTGTGTATCGCTGCAATGGTCACGGACATGCGTTATCTCTTACCATCAGGAGAGCGTATCGTTGATCTCATTACTTTTAACATCCATCCATCCAAACTTTTACATTTATAATATTTATTTTATTTATTTTTATTTTATGTTATAGTCATACCAACGAAGCAGCTACCAATACAGTTGATACATATTAAACAAGGTCGGCAAAAATTAAGTGCTGCCTCAATTATAGGTATAAACCTCATTCCATAAGACAGTTTGCTAAAAATTTTGAAACATAATTAAATTAAATCTAACTGAAATATTAACTAAATTGAATCTAAATTAATTATACATTAATTTATGAATATTAGTGGGATAAATTAAACATGACACGTAATTATTCCCATTCAGAACATAAATTTAATTCATTTATTATGAAATTATATTACTCCTGCGTTTCGCAAACTTAAGTCGATTTTTAATAATGACATTATTAAAAAAATGAAATATTGACATAATTATGAAATGACATTTAGAAAAAAGTCTGCCGACAAGTACTTAACGGAGTGCACCAGCAGCCTCACTAGAGAGCCACATCCATTTTAGACCAGATGTGCTTCACCATCGTCGACCACACCGTCGCTATACATCAGGTGAGCTATGGTCAAACACCTAATCTGTGAAAAGAAAACAAAATACGCGTTCGAATGCTCCATTTTCGAAATGAAGCCGACTAGATTTATTCAGTGATTCTGAGAAATAGTGATACCAACGCGATGTTATTTCAGGACTCTCGGGGTTTCGGCTTCCGACTGTATTTTATATTTGCCTCTTCAAACGGCTGCTATTTTTCGTGGAACCCTTTTAAATTAATGGCAACGGATAGACAGCTTTCCGTGCTCAAGTGGCGAGGAAGCTCGTTCAAAAAGTTGTGCCACAAATAATTAAACTATTTATCTATCTTTATAGGTACATCTACTAGCTTACGCCCGCGACTTCGTCCGTGTTAACTCTAAATATATGTAGTTTCAGAGAAAAATGAAACATGACGTGTTTGATAACTTTTATTTAGGAATAATCCCACAAATAAATTAAATAGCTAGTAATATTATAAATATGAAAATTTGGATGGATGGATGGATGTTTGTTACTCTTTCATGAAAAAACTACTGAACGGATTTGAATGAAAGTAGCTCATATGTTAATCTAAGGTGTCAGCTACCTCCATACCAAATTTCATTCAAATCCGTTCAGTAAATTTTGCGTGCAAGAGTAACAAACAACCATCCATCCATACTTTCACATTTATAATATTAGTGAGATAGTATGACTTGATCCGCTATCTAGTTTTCTTAGTAAATAATAAATGTTTAAATATGAAATTGCCGTGAACGCTCTAGCCACTTTGAACAAATTAATCCACGAGCGCAGATGTACTTCGGACGGCACATAAACTACCTTTTATTGATAGAAACAGACCAATGACGTCAATCCAAAGAACGATCGAACGCAAGGCAAGCCAAGTTTCAATGAAATTCTCACAAGTCTAGGTTCCACTCCGTAAGTCGTTAGCCGGGTATCAGTGAATTTGAGCTAAAGTTTGAATAGAAAATTGGTTTCATGACTAATGAATAGAGACACCAGTATTTGATTACTTGTAATTAATATGAAAATTAATGAATGAGCTTTTAATTTGTTTCACTAAGGAAACTTTACTAATGCTATTAGAATTTTTATTACTTTAATCTGTCCCGATCTACCATTTTTTATAACCAGGGGTAGAAACTTGATCGAGGCGCTCACTCTCTCCAGTGTTTAAAAACTTACAAATAAGTAGTAATACGTTTTTTAAAACCTTTTTACCATTCAAGAACTTCTAAATGGACTAATAAACACTAAGATACAAAATGTTTTAACTAGAATACGGAAACTAAAATGGCAATGAACAGGACAGTAGAAGAATGGTAAGTGGCATCGAAAAATGGAACAAAAGAATAATGTTGTGGTACCCTAGAAATAAAATAAGGAAACGAGGCAGGATTGGGAGGGGGGAAGACGAGATAAACACGATCGCAGGGAAACTATGGACAAGAAGAGCTCTAAACCGAACAGAGTGGAAAGAAATGGCGGAGGCCTTTGCCAATGTTGGGCAAACAGACGAAGTTGTCGATGTCTTCGACTCACCAGAGTCGATTAACATAAATTTTATAAATCTGTACATATCCTTTTGAGTCTGATTAAAGGCTATTATTATTAATTTGACTAACGTAGCACTTAGCCAGTTTTACCTGTATATAAAGCTCAAAAAAATATTTATCAAATTAAAAAAAAAAATTAGTTAGCAGGGTTTTGCAGTAAACCCTCGATATGACAACCCCGTTGGCACATTGGTAGTACATCTGCCTTGAGAGCTGTAGGGCGTGGGTTCGATTCCCACTCAGGGCAAACATTTTGTGAATAAACAAATGTTTGTTCTGTGTCTGGGTGTTCTGTATGTATTATAAGTAGAACGTATTTAAAAAAAAAAAAGTATATCTGTATTCTATCAGTTATTATCTGACTTCCATCACACAAGCTCTGCTTAGTTTGGGACCAGATGGCGCTGTGTATAGTCCTACGATATTTATTTATTATTTATTTATTTATATGGGAGGCATTTTTGTAACTGAGAGAACAAGTACCTTCGGAGATTGGCGGGAACGCGGAAAGAGTCGTGTCGCACCGTTGTATTTTTTTCAAAACATTGTTTGTTGTTTGTAACTGATGCATAAAAATGGTGGTGTTTTATTCATAAAGTGCCGAGTTACAAGCGCGAGTGTGGGAAAATGATATAATGTGGTGAAACATGACTTTTCGTGTTGCTTCCAATACTCCAACGAAGCTTCATAGTAAAGTTGCCACAACTTTATTAAAACATGACTGGACTTGACTGACACGGACTGTACTTGACCAAGACTGGACTTTGACTATATCTATAGCTACAAGGCACCTTTTTTAACTTATGAAACTTGAAAATATAAAACACTTGACACTGGCAGATGCTCAAAATGCAACGCCAAAACCAAAGAAAAAAAAAGTACCCTTTCATACATTTACATTGAGTTAGTATCTGAACTAGTAACTGTGGGGACTAACCGAGCATCCTGATGATGTTCTTCTTGGACTGCGCTTGTCGCGCCTCGCCGTGCACGCTTCCATTCACCCCGTTCAGCGTCCCCGTCTGCCCCGGCTTGTTGGTGTGGGTCGACCTGAGGGGCAAAGTTATAAACATCTTTAAATAGATAGAAGAGAAAAACTACAGATAACAAAAAAATCTTATGAGCTAGGGCCACAAGATTTAAAATATTTGTTATTTTTAATGTAATAAGAGGAAATGGTTGAGTTATGGTGGTAAGAGATAACGTTTTAGGTTTATCGTTGTGTTGTACCGTTGTAGCGATGATAGCTCAGTGGTTAGCGCGTGGGTTCAAACCTCAACAATGAGCTTGAGCTGCCGGTGAAGGAAAACATCGTGAGGAAACCATAGCATGGTGGTAGGGTACTTTAGTACTCGGCTGGCTAGCTACCACCCTCAAGTTGAAAATCTGCCGCCAAATACCTAACGGTGTGCTCCGTCAGCCTCACTTGAGAGCCTGTTCCATTCCAGGCTAACGGTGTGCACCTAGCACCTACCTCAAACACCTAGCCTGTCAACCATAAAAAAAATAAAAATAATAACGCTTGACGAAAAAAAGTATGTGCAATATTTTTCTTGGCTCACATTTGTTTGCTTTTCAGTAAAATTTATTACATTGGTTTTCACCAAGTTTTCCCAAGACGGCTAAGATCAACCTCCCAGTATAAGGTACCTATTTACTCGGTTAAATTTTAAGCTCATAAATAATGTACCCATATAAACATGTATTGTTGACACGTTAAGATCTACAATGCCATAAAATATGCGTGGAGCGACCAAGACATCAGGAACCCGCCAGCCCGCCAGGCCGCCAGCCCGCCAGCCCGCCGGCCCGCCGGCCGCCGGTCCGCCAGGGTACCGTCAATATTGACGCCAGTGGCCTTCTACTCGCTTGCAAACAAGAAAGCCTTCACACTACCTGCGGCGACTACTGTACAGTAGAATAGAATACATCTCCATTACACACCAAAACAAAACACAACAACATACAAATGTGACATTACATAAACGGTGTATAACGGCGGTCTTATCGCCATGAGCGATTTCTTCCAGACAACCTTTGGATGGCAAGTAAAACAGAAACAGATATCAGGTATCTATACCGCACTACCGACTCGGCCCGACTTCACACAAGTGCAATTTATTTTGGCTACTTAAAAAATATCCTAGGATATTACACAAAGCGTCATCCAGCCCCAAACTAAGCAAAGCTTGAAGTTGAAGTTTGGTATGGAGGTAACTGAGACCCTGGATTAAGATAATTTTATCCCGAAAACATGTAGCGGGTAACACCGCGGGGCGCATCTAGTTTTCAATTTAAAAACATTCTAAACGCACGTTCTTGCGTCACGCGATGCCCGCCAATCAAAATTCGCAATGTGAATATACTAGGGACCTAAGCATACAAAATAGCTTCCACATTACCATAATACAAGGAACCCTACTTGAAATGCCATCTATTCTACTCCGCGCCCTTGCTATTCAACACCCTGACAGCTATAAGGCAGATCTTTCGTATTCTCTATTACAAAAATAAACCAAACACTCTCGGGAAACAAATATTTAAGAATAGTGTTGGCGCGATCATAAGTGGGTTACGAAGTTATGAAACTATATCGAATAAGGCTCGCGTCCCACCCTGCCCCGCAGCGAGGAGCGATAACAAGCGACGTATGTTCATGGCAGATGTTTTAGAAACTGGATTTTCGATTTCACCTTAATCATACAAACCGCTGAACAATGGAATTTGCTGCCCGGGTTGGTATTCATCAATGGATACAATATGAGTGCTTTCAAATCGCGAGTAACACGATTTCTCCATCGTAGAACAATTCGTCGCTTGACATCAGGCAATCCGGACAAACGCAGCCTATTAGAAAAAAAAACCAATAAAACACTTCTTGGTGTAGGAATTGAGCATCCATTTTTTTTAATGTAAAACTAATGAGACGAACGCTACGCTCTCCTGATGGTAAGAGATAACGCATGCCCATAACTATTGCAGCGATACACAGAACTTTGAGTAGCAAAACAAAGTCCGGGCATCGCTGCTTTGGCGCTTTAAATAAATAAATATTGTAAGACTATATATTCCTACTATTATACTATTATTATTAATACTACTATATTTATACTATTGGCGCCATCTGGCCCCAAACTATGTAGAGCTTGTGTGGTGGAAGTCAGATAACTGATAGAGTAGATAAATACTTTTTTTTTGTAAATACATACTTATAATACATACAGAACACCCAGACACAGAACAAACATTTGTTTATTCACAAAATGATTTGGTCTGAGTGGGAATCGAACCCACGCCCTACAGCTCTCAAGGCAGACATACTACCAATGAGCCAACGGGGCTGTCAAAGCTTTATTTGGTTAGTCTCAACAGCCCTGTAATTTCGCTAGCTGCAGTACCTATCAAACCGGAACACAGTAATGTTTACACTGCTTGGCGGCAGAATATATCTGGTACTGCGGCGGTACCTACCTAGACGATCTCCGAAGATAGATAGATAGATAGATATAACTCTTTATTGTGCACATCATATATAGTAAAAAGTACAGAGAACAAAAAACCTTATTAACTAGTGACACAAGTGGCGGCCTTATCGCTAACAGCGATCTCTTCCAGGCAACCAAGAAAAGAAAAATACGATAGAAAGCTTAAGAAACAGACAAAGGCTCCCGTAACTCCCATTTTGACATTTATAGCTTTGATTATGTAATATATTGATTGTTTGCTCAACCGCTGACGATGTATTGGACAGAAAACATAGTAACTTAGTGTGGACGTAACTAAGTTACGACTTACTAACGTGCTGTAAGTTGCTGTCACATAATATTCCTGTTATACGATCTAATGCACAAAGTCCATAAAAGTTGATTAGTTTTGTTTGTTCCATACACACCGCTAACACCGTAAACTTATATGTCTAATGGAAAGAACTTCAGGCCAGCTCTCCGGGGCAGAGCCGAGCGGGAAAAGGACGGAATAAGTAGCGCTGCAGTGGGTGTCACTAAAAAAAATTGAGTTACCAGTGAAAGTAACATACGAGTAGAGTTTTGGCGGGAACGCGGAAAGAGTCGTGTCGCTCCGTTGTATTTTATTCCAAAACTAGTGTTTTTATTTGTTTGTTGAAATGTGATGAAACACATTATATCATTTTCCCACACTCGCGCTTGTGATTCGGCACTTTATGAATAAAACACCACCATTTTTATGCATAAACACTCGACAAAACACTAGTTTTGGAAATAAATACAACGGAGTGACACGACTCTTCCCGCTTTTCCGCCAAAACTCGTCCGTGACCTTTGTTAACTTTAATTACATTTTTTTTATACAATAAAGTATTAAATAAATAACAGTGACGAGAATTTTATTTAATTATTTATTTACACAACTTTTAAATATCTATATCCGAAATGTTTCTTGTGTTGCTTCTCTCTACAAAGCATCGGCAACATTATAGAAGCGTGGACTGAACTTTAACACGACTCGCTTCGCTCAAGGACTGGAAAACACACAATGTGCGACTTTATCATGCTTTTAGATAAAAACCCATAACAATCTGATAGATTATGCAAGTCAGCGTAATGACTTTCATCTCGAATTCACCGGCACTCTACTCCAGTACATGTACTTATACATAGGTACTCGTTGTGTTAGTTAAGTTAAGGAGGTGTGCTATTAAGCGGTTGAAATACAGGCGGTCCGACCGCTCAGTGTTACGCAGGACCCCTGTCAAGCGGAACAGCATTGGAGAATGAAACTCGGGCCTGGCCACACTGCTGGCTTGGTTACAGACATCATATGTAAATAACGTCTCTCTGTCGTCACTATTCTATTTTTATTCTATACTTATTTCTTTTGTACACCAACCTACCTATTTATTTACTTTTCTTTCCACCCAAAGGTTGTCTGGAAGAAACCGCTCTAGGCGATAAGACCGCCGTTATACACCAAGCATCTATTATATTGTTTTGTTATATATCTTCTTCTTTTTTTTTATTGTATCATATTTGTATTAATTGTGATCTGTGTTTCATTTGTAAGTTTTTGGTTAAAAAAAATTGTCTTATTAGTTTAGTTAACTTCATGGTCTATTTAATAAGCTGTTAAATTCGGCTCATTTGACTCAAATATTAAAAATACAAATATTTTTTTGATAACACCAATGTTAAAAGTCAATTCAAAGTTTCAAACATGTACCTATGTCATTATATGAGCGATTACGTGTCAATGAATAATTCACAAAAATGTCAAAATAAGGTATGCCAATAAACATAATATTATCTGTGCATAAAAAAATATTGTCAATAAAAAAAAAATATGTCAATACGAAAAAACTGTAACTGTAACTGTTTGTCTCTGTTCGTTTTGGTTTTTGTGTTTTCATGTTGAAAAATAAAATCTTTTTCTTTCAAAAGTATTCAGTAAATCAGTAATATTTATTGGCCATAAATAACAATACTGTTAAAGGCAAGTCACATGTACAAAAAAAACCTTACGATTACACTTTAATGAATGAAGCTATACCTACACGAGTAATGAACAACGAACACACTACAGCGGAGGCGCCGCGCCGGTCATGTGCTGCACATACATGAGGATCCCGAGAACCTCATTGACATATATTCACTTAATTTGTAAAAAGGATTGCTTTCCAAAAAAAAATGTATGGCTTTTTAAAATATAAAATAAAATGACATGACAAAATAAATCCCTCTCGGCTTAAATAGTAACCATAACTCAATAGTTAGATGTAATAGAGAGATTTCCACAAAGCAATTTAAAACACAATAGGAAAGGATGTAACGTAAACAAAACCATAGGTAAAACTTGGCAAAGTCATAAACATTAAAATGGCTTCATATTCATAAATTTAATCTTTGTTTGTAACAGCAGGTAATATTGTTGGATTACTTGGTAAAGTATTGCGGCAATTTGGTTGATTTAACACCATAAGCTTGAGATAGACTGTTTATTACAATACCTATTGTAATGACTCACCTACACAAGCGAAATAACTTTTTATGAGGTTTCACTTCATAAAACTAATTACAAATTCTTTTTCCACCAGTGAAAGTGAGGAAAACTGTTTGTGCCGTATGGGGTTGAAACTTTCCGCCCGTGGGGGCCGCTCACTATCTATAATAATTATATCATTTGACAGCCCTGTTGGTTCATTTGCAGTATGTCTGCTCCAAGCGCTGAAGGGCGGGGGTTCGATTCCCACCCAGGACACGCATTTTGTGAAATAAACAAAAATGTTTGTGCTGTGTCTGTGTGTTCTATATCTACATCTACACTATTATAAAGATGAAAGATTCGATTGTTTGTTTGTTTGTATTGAATAGGCTCCGAAACTACTGATAATTCTTTCATTATCTCTGAGTAACTTAGGCTATCCGCTGTATTGGTAATCGAGTTTTGTTTACCCGTGCGAAGCCGGGACCGGCCGCTAGTTTGTTATAAATGTCTTTACAAAAAAAATCTATCAGTTATTTAACTTCCATAGTACAAGCTTTAGTTTGGGGTCAGATGGCGCTGCGTGTCGTGTCCTGCGATATTTGTTATTATTTTTGATTTAACTAGAAGTTTGAGTAACCGATGTCAGACATAGGCGCGCCCCATTAGGCCGCTTCCCCTGAAGCCGCGCCCTTTCTTTAATTATGAAAACGGCAGCAGGAGACAGGTGCTTCTCAAAGATAATACTGGTTATAACAATTACATTCTCATTATGGCGAGCCTGCTTCGGTTCTTTATTCAATTAGCGGCGATGGCGTGCCTCCACGTAATATTTCTTCTACGGCGATGTTTTCTAAAAGATATTACTAAATTCTTTTTTTTTTCTAGTGCTTAATTGAACATTGTTTGCAGAATGGATTTATTGCGATATTTTCTTTGAAATACCTTACGAGCAAGTTAATTTGGAATTACAGCTTTTATAATTTTGTTTAGGTTGAAATGAATACACACTACTGCTTAGCGGCAGAATAACTGGTACCCTGTTAGCTCATTTGGTAGTGTTTCTGCTTCAAGAGTTGCAGGGCGTGGATTAGATTCCCACTCGGGACAAACATTTTTGTGACTAGCATAAATGTGTGTTCTGTGTATTAACAGAAAAAGGTATAAAAGTAATCCAGTTATCTGGTTCCCAGACCACAAGTTTTGTTTAGTTTGGCGCTAGATGGCACTGTGAAATGTCCTACGATATTTATTTGTTAGTTATTTTCTTAAATTTTCAAGTAAATATACGTCGTACGTATAGGGTACGTCTTGTAGTTTGTTTTTTGATAACCCCACAGGAATACAGCATTTTCCGAGATGAGAAGTATCTTATATGCTAATCTATATAATTAACTATCTGTATACAAAATTACATTCAAATCCGTTTACCCGTTCGTGTGATTGAGAAACAAACATCCAATATCTATATTTATGAATTTTGTTTGACTTACGAATTTAATTTTATGACATTTTTATTTATAATTTTGTGACATTTTTAATTTTTATAATAAATGTATGTTGACTAGCACCATCGCATTAGGGAAACCCTGTAAGGATGGTGTGAAATGATATAAATAAATAAATATTGTAGGATTACACACAGCGCCATCTGTCCCCAAACTAAGCAGAGCTTGTGTGATGGAAGTCAGATAACTGGTGGAATACATAAATACTTTTTTTGTTGTATATAAATTCTTATAATACATACAGAACAACCAGACACAGAACAAACATTTGTTGATACATAAAATGTTTGTCCTGAGCTCTTAAGGCAGATATGCTACCAATGAGCCAACAGGACTGCCAAGATTAATAAAAAAATAAATAAATAAATATCAAATTTTGATCTTCGCATCATGTTTTTCAGTTTCCATTTCAAACTGGGCTCCTTCGTCGAGACAAACTATTCACGAGCGATAAACATATGAATAAAATGCGAAAAGAGCTAATTTATACCATTGACCGTGGATTTAGTCTACATCTGTTGAGCTCTAACCCGGGCTACGATTGAGCGCAAAATTTGTCTCGAGGCCTCGACAAATTTCCATTTTTATGAGCGTCCGATAGACTTGTATTGATACTTTGTAAAGACAGGGCAAGAACAATAACAGTGATCCAGATTCAGTTGTGCGAGCACATACTCTCGTCGTATGCGGGCGCATGAACGAGGGTAGTAAGTGTAACTTTTAAACGATTTGTAAATATAAATAACTAGCTGCGCCCCGTGGTGTTTCCCGCTACATATTTTCGGATAAAAAGTAACCTGTGTTAATCCAGGGTCTCAGCTACTGTCTGACGCCCCACACCAGGGATAGGCCCTCGAGAGTAGGCGACGCGCCACATGTTCCCGGCGCGTCCCTGGAGCCGTATGGGACCCCTCCCATACGGCTCCACCACGGTTCCACAGTTCCACGGTTACCCTCCCCGAGGCGGGTCCGAAAGGACGTTGGCAGTACAGGGTTGCGGCGAATGCGTCACCCTGTTACATGGTCACTGCCGAGGGAACACGAGGGCGTTTTAGTCAGTAGTGACACCACTCTGGTGCCGAGCCCGACATACCCCGCCCGTCTGCCCGGCGGGCGGAAGTGCGTAAATGCATTTCCTCCACGCAAAAAAAAGGTTCTCATCTACCTTCATACCAAATTTCATCCAAATCCGTTTAGTAGTTTTTGCGTGAAAGAGTAACAAACATCCATCCATCCAAACTTTCAAATTTCTAATATTAGTGTGATTTGTAGTATTTTTTTTTAAATTGACGAGCGCCAAAGTCGCTATGTCTGACAATGTTTTGCCATGTGTTACATCTTACCATCATTATTATAACACAAACATTAAAAAAGTGGAAACATAAAATTATTCAAATGACGTATCCTTACTTTTGTAATCTTTGTAACATCCCTTAATATTATTTTACTTAAAATAATGTAAGGTCGATTGAGAGCATTCGCGAGATCCCTAACGGTCGGTAATCAAATCAAGCTTATACTTTTAATTTAGCTTGTTATGGTTAAAAAGCAATGCTATTAACCACAGTTTCAATAATGGTTTTTGTAACGATGTTAGCTCAGTTACTAGCGCGGTTCGATCACACGCCGAAAAACATGAGTTCAAACCCCGACAAAGAACTTGAGCTGCCGGTTAAAGAAAATATCGTAAAGAAACCACAACATGGTTGGAGAGTACTTTCTAGTACTCAGCCGACTAACCACCTGCCACCAAGCCACTAATGCTGTGTTCCAGCAACTTCACTTGAAAGCCAAAGCTTGTGCTATGGAAGTCAGAAAACTGATAGTTAAATAGTTTTTTTTGTAAATACATACTTGTAATACACCCAGTACACTTACAGTACACCCAGACACAGAACAAACATTTGTTTATTTCACAAAATGCTTGTCCTGGGTGGGTATCGAACCCACGCCCTTCAGCTCTTGGAGCAGACATACTACCAATGAACCAACAGGGCTGTCAAATAAATATTAATAAATATTTTTTTTTTACTGTTTGTTTCAAAACATTTTTTTTTGTTTTTTTATAATCATCTTACTACTGAGCTGTCGCTGAAAATTGTTCGCATTAAAAATATTCGAACTTACAAGTTTCGGATTAACGTAAGGAATCCACTGGACCACGTACTTTCCAGTGGATATGGCTCGATATAGTTTCCTCAAGATATTTTCTTTCAAGAAAGCTCAAGCGCATTGCTTAGATTTAATTCCACGAACGTTAACCACTGAGCTACGGTCGCTACTGCATGCCACTTTTAATTAATTGATTGACGTGACTAAAGGGCCGAAGCTGGTCACTTCCTCGAGCTCTCCGCTTTGATTCAACGCCTTTTACTTCGTTTCGATTTATGTTAATTAGTAGCTAACGAACCCCTCTCTTAATTGAAAGAGATAACACTCGCATATGACCATTGCAGCGATATCCAGAACTTTGTTACGCGATAATTCCGCCAATTATAAATCGATTTTGATGATTCTTTTTTGCTTGGTAGATCACACTTCAGAGGTGGTCCCATATAAATTTTATAGAAATCGATCGAGCGGTTTTTAAAAAATCAATAAAAATCTAAAAACATTGCTTTTAGTTGGCCTAAAGGTCATGGAGTTGGTTTTTTAAATTATACATTTTGAATTGTTTAAAGTCGGTTAAAATGTACAAATACAAATCTTTTATTAAAACACCAAAGTCACAGGTAATTTTTGAATGGTCATATTTAAAAATATCAAAATCATAACATAATATTATGTAAATATATATATTTTTTTTCGTACAACAAATTATTTGATTAAATTTCAGGTGTCATGGTATCACTGGTATACTGGCTGACCCTACAGAGTAAAAACGCTATCCTCTTTAAATAAAGATGAAGGGTTTATTTATACGGTAAGTTGTCGATACCGACATATTTCCAGTTTGTTATCGATAATATACGGGATATACAGTGTTATGGCTGTTTAAATTCTCTTTGTTTCGACATAAAAGAAAGCTAAAATTTCGTCTTAACGAAAATGATGGGGAACATCTTCTTGATGTGTTAAGTTAAATAAACTATGAATAGATCGATCGTAACTTCTATGTGGTAGGAAAACGTTTATTTATTACGGTTTATTTTCAATGTTTAAAGAGTCCATTAACGAGAAAACATCACCTGAAGAAAAGTCTCAAAGGTTGCTTGAAAGTAATTACTTTAGGCAATAAGCCCGCCGTTGTACTACCGCTAAATTAATTAGCGGTTTTTTTTATTTTTTATAGGTGACAGGCTAGGTGTTTGACCACAGCTCACCTGATGTTAAGTCACGGTGTGGTCGAAGATGGTAAAGCACACCTAGCCTGGAATGGAACTGGCTCTCAAGTGAGGCTGCCGGAACACACCGTTAGATGCTTGGCGGCAGATTTTCAACTTGAGGGTGGTAGCTAGCCAGCCGAGTACTAGAAAGTACCCTACCACCATGCTATGGTTTCCTCACGATGTTTTCCTTCAGCGGTAGTACAACGATAGTACAGCGGTAGTTTCAGTTTTAAGAACGGCGGCCTTATCGACTTGATTTCTAGCAATTTCTTCCAGACTACCTTTGGATGGACAGAAACGATGGCGCAAAGGATAAGGATAGCGGTGTTAAGAATATACAGAAAAAAATCTGTATACAATATATGTAAATACATTATACATACATAGTAACAAACAAATACCATAAATAAAAAATACATATCTACACTAATATTATAAAAAGGAAAGATTTGTATTTTTGGATTTTTGTGTGTTTGTAATGAATATACTCAAAAACTACTGAACCGATTTCAAAAATTCTTTCACCGTTGGGAAGGTATACTTTCCCCGGGTGACTTTTTGTCCCTATATTCCCATGGGAACGGGAACTACGCGGGTGAAATCACGACGCGTCTGGTAGTAAATAATATAACTTGTAGGTAACTATACAGTATTATGCTGCTATTTTTTTTTTACAAATTTTTTTTCACTCTCGTCAGTACCTAGTTTAAAAATACAATGCTTTGTAAAGTGTAGCAGTAGGTAATCATACTATGCGACGGATACCGTTTCACTGATTCCATTTAACGAAAGAGGCTCACAAATCCCATCGTATTCCATCACATATAAGGGTCAGTATTACAATTATGACGCCTTCATTTTCGCCAGCCTTCTAGATGTTTCCGAACACTTGTATTCTGTGACGTCAGTCCCTTTATAGTAAAACCTAGTTGTAGTTATAGTATCCGGCAGAAAGAGAAGCAAGCTCGCTTTACGAGGAGTCCCCTCGCGTCTGGATTTAATCGGATGTTTTATTACAAACATCTTAGTGTGGCTACAGTTGCGTTGGTATAACCGCCATTTATTCTGTTGTTAATGGCAGTGTAGCCAACCGTACAGCTTTAACTGTAGATCTGCAATTTTTTTAGGGTTCCGTACCCAAAGGGTAACGGGACCCTATTACTGAGACTTCGGTGTCCGTCCGTCGTCCGTGCGTCTGTCACCAGGTTGTATCTCAGGAACAGTGATGGTTAGACAGTTGAAATTTTCACAGATGATGTATTTCTATTGCCGCTATAACAATAAATACGAAAAATAAAATAAAATAAATATTTAAGGTGGGCTTCCATACAACAAACTTGATTTTTTATGATAATGGTACGGAACCCTTCGTGCGCGAGTCCGACTCGCACTTGGCCGGTTTTTATTTTAAGTATCGTCGGACATTTCACAAACTAAGCAAAACTTGTCCTATGGGACCCAGATAATTGCTAGAATACTTATATGTATACAAACAATTGTTAGCAAATAAATGTTTCAGAAAGTTTTCTGTTTAATACCAAATCTTTAGGGTGTTTGCCGTTTTATTTATTATACTAGCGGGCGCCTTGCGGTTTCACCCGCGTAGTTTCTGTTCCCGTGAGAATACAGGGATAAAAAGTAACCTATGTCTACCGGGGATAGTGTAGCTTCCCAACGGTGAAAGATTTTTTGAAATCGGTCCAGTAGTTTCAGAGCCTATTCAATACAAACAAACAATCAAATCTTTCCTCTTTATAATAGTATAGATAGATAGATTTTCACCAGTAACCTCAAATTTGGTAGATTTTCTACATTGTTTTTGGAACAAGCTTTTAGTTTCTCCTTAATTATGGGCTGGCAACACTGGCCATTAGCGACGATATTAAAAATACGGTAAGGAAAAAATACAGGGATAATAAGGTTCATCATCGTAGCCTTCAATGAAAAGCGTTAATGAGTACACTAATGTCGTTACTTGGTTTTGTCCGCAATTTTTATGTGTAAATATATTAGACGAAACGCTTTCCTGATGGTAAGAGATAACTCTTACCCCCATGACCATTGTAACGGATCGCTGGTAGTTGCGTCGTTACCATGAGTATGGTGGTAGGGTATTTTCTAGTATTTAGCTAGCTACCACGTTGAATTGAAAATCTGCCCCCAAGCACTCAGTGGTGTGCTTGACCGCCAGTTTTCATTCCAGTCAAGGTGTGTTTACCAACATCAACCACATCGTTAACATCAAATGAACTGTAATCAAACATCTAATCTGTCATCAAGGGCAGACAATGAAATGGACCATGAACACTTTTTTTGTCCGTGTTCGGATTTATGATATATGTACCAACAACAAAGATGCGTCAATCTCGCTCCTTGGAAAATGTGCTAAATACCAAACAAAAGCTTTGTTTGGAAGTTACAGACCACGCGAATGTCTTAAGTCTAGACGTTTTAATACCCACCCTCATACAGGGTGGAAACCGCTACAAGCGCTTTAATGAAATCCAAGAGTCAACAACACTTACGAATTACTACTGCAATATCTTGTGGCAATTTTAAACTAGCTGCAATAAACTTGCTTACAAATAAATAGGGTAGTTGGGGTAAGAAAAATATTGGCAGATTTTAATGAACCCTGACATCGCAAACAAAATCAGCTAATCAAAATAGTCGTCGTTCATGGGAAAAATGAGGGTAGGATGTGAGAAAGACGCCTCCGAGTGGCGCTAACAGTTCCATACAATAATTTTATTGACTTGCAACAAAATGTAATTGTTCATACAGTCAAAACATCACATTGTATATAAACACAACGACGTTGGCAAGATAATGAACAAAACAAATAATTTGAAAACTGATGTTAGAAGATACATACCCCATAACATACCTGATGCGCGCTCCCATCCGCACGTACAGGCAGAGGATGATAATCCCAGGCAAGATGAAGAACAGCAGGCTGCTGAGCTCGCACAGGTACCACGAGGGCAGCTCCAGCATGGCGCAGAAAGCAGACTCCAGAGACGCGTTACCAGACCCTGCAGGAAGACAATATTACCTACTCTCTGATCACTGGCTTACATTATTTCTATGGGTGGTATGATAAAGAAACGTTCAGAATTTAAGCTATCTCCATTTCGAATTCCACTCATCTATTGAGGTAGGTAATGCTGTAGTGCCAGATATTCTGCTGCCAAGCAGTAGTGTGTAAACATTACTGTGTTCCGGTTTGCAGCTAGCGAAACTACAGGACTGTTGAGACTAACCATTGAAAGTCTTAAAGTATTGAGCGCCAAAGCAGCGATGCCCTGGACTTTTGTTTTACTACTCAAAGTCCTGTGTAGCACTGCAATGGTCATTACTTTTACATTTAATAAAATACATGAGTAGCATTAGTGCATTGGGAGAGGCCTACGTCCAGTAGTGGACAGCGAAGGGCTGGTGGTGATGAATTAGTGTAATTCAAATGACAAATTGTCTCAATATGTAATGATATATTAATAATGATTTCTTAAGCAGTAAAACCCTGATATGTTCCAGATAATTGGTTGATTCAGGCGTTACTTTTAGGAAGTTCATATAGAGTGTTCAAGGTATATACTTAGTTCTGTTAAGCGGATATAAACAAAATGGTATACACCTTAAACACCCTTAAACGTTTTATGCGCCACACGTGTTTTCGGCAAGGAATCTCATATGAATTAGAAAGTCAGTGGAGCAGGGGAGTGGAAAGCGTCCCTCGTCATCTTACAATGCAAAAAAAAAATTCCTTTGTTACCGTCAAAGAATAGCATTCATTTTGAATCAGTCTCATTGTAAGTACATCAAACTCAGCAGTCGATTGAGCCTCCTCGTATTTTTAATACTTGTTATTGTACTTTTCATAAAGAAACCTTTGTTGTTCGTCAAGTAAGAAGGTAGAAGGTTTTTATACACGTTATTCGGTAAAGTTACATTTGATTGCTCACGTCTGCGTGATTTTATCCCGAATCTCGTAAAATTTAGGACTCAGTCACGGCCCACTAGAGGCATATGAAATGAAGACCTAGCTGCCTACATACTAGGGCGTATACTGTGACTCCACCTTATTTCCGATCGTAAAATGCGGAACGTTTATACAAATGATGTTGATTGAGTAGATACTAAAATTAGTCTTTGCGACCTTTCTATGCTTAAACAGATTTATTACCTGCGGTTAGTGCTTATTCGTCAGGTTTGCTGTGATAGACGAGGTAACCTGTACGAACACGCTAGACGAATCGGACATTCGTTTATGACTTATGACTTTGAGCCGTATCAGTAGTTTAACTCGAACTGTGACCCCGTGTCCCCCATATCATTAAATTTGTATGAACTATTTACTAGGTTTTTGTTTTTGTACATTTTTCAATAGTATGTATTGTTCATTTTAAGATTTTCAATTTGTTATTTTATATGTAACAATTTTTTTGTTACATGTAAACATTGGACGACATTTTTAATACAGCGCCATCTAGTCCCAAACAAAGCAAAGCTCACTACAAAGGCTGTTATTTGTACTACACCTATTCCAGCTTATTGATATGTAATACTTAGAGATTTCTTTTATAAATACGTACATTTATAACTATGTTCGTTACATAAAGCGTTTGTATAGGGCGGGAATCGAGCCCACGCTTTACAGCCCACGAGCTAAGCTATGCTAATAGTTTAGTAGACTTGCTAATTGATAAATTTTACGCGGTAAAGAATTCTTAGATGAAAAATCATGACACATTTAAACCTAAAATATTGAGTTTTCTTACCTAAATTCAACATTTTATGTAGTAATATCATTTTTTGTAATAAGATTTTGACATTATATATCTAATATGAATTTAACATTTTATACAATACTAGCTGCGCACCGCGGTGTTACCCGCTACATGTTTTCGGGATAAAAAGTAGCCTATGTCCTAATCCAAGGTCTCAGCTACCTCCATACCAAATTTCATCCAAATCCGTTTAGTAGTTTTTGCGTGAAAGAGTAACAAACATCCATCCAAACTTTCACATTTATAATATTTGTGAGATATCCCTATGCATTATGAATTTGACATTTTATAGAATTTTGCATGCCTGATGGAAATGATCAAATTAGCTAACAGAATAGAATTAACACACAATCTATAGCATCAGATGGTCGAAGGGTGGCATGAAGCTTACCAAGCGGATAGTCGTGGTAGCTGACCGTGGTGTACATGGCGAACGGAGCTGCAGCAAGCAGGGAGAGGACCCAGAGCGCCGCCACGATCTTGAGCGCCCGGCGCAGCCCCGCCATGGCGTACAAGTGCAGCGGGTGGCAGATGGCCAGGTACCGCTCCAGGGAGAATGCCACAATCGTCAGCACCGACACGTATGACGCCCTGTGGGATACAAGAAACGTAGGTAGTCGATCTCCTAAGGATGTGTCCAGATCTAGCGAACGCGCTGCCGCCGCGTACAGCGTGAAAGCGCGGCGCGCACTCGACCCGCGCGTAACAGATAATAGGTTATATGCCGACGGATACACGACACATGTACCTACATATGTCGTGTATTTATATCTTAAATTAAGTTATAAATACTTTTTGCGTGTGCTGTTTGGATTCCACAAAACAAAGAACCTTTTATATGTTGAAATATAAAACCTTGTGAAATTATATTTATGGTCTCTCCTCCCCCCGCGCCGGCGCCGGTGCGGGCTCGGGGCACTTGAACTTAGTTTAGATAAAATAATATAAAAAGCCTATGTCACCCGGGGATAGTGTAGCTTCCTAACTAGGGGAAAGAAGTTTTGAAATCGGCCCAGTAGTTTCGGAGCCTATTCAATACAAACAAACAAACAATCAAGTCATTCCTCTTTGTAATAGTCATAATCTCAGCGGTAATCTCTTCATAATATCAGCGGTTGGCTGGTTACCTCGCCCGACCCACCGCAATTGTCGAGACCTACCTTTCATAGTAACAGAAAATGACAGCCTCATTCAAAATATAACTGCCTTTTGCGCGCCTGGCTCCGTATTTTATGTAAGTTGTCAAGAAATATCTCAATTTAACTAGGACTTAACATAATATCCGTTTCTGCGAATTCTAACTTCGAAGAAACAACAGCGAATGTAGAAACTGGACCTTAGTTATGTTATTGTACAATTAGGACCGACCTGAGAACGAGCAATTATTTCAAGAAAAAGGTACAAAAAACACGCAATAAGGCGCATAAATCCCGAACAAGTAAGAACTAACTACAATTATATTTTTGGAGACTTTCTCGAAAATGTATTTACGTCGAATCACGTACTTTTTCAGAGTTTTGTTCGCGAGACAGATGTACAAGACATGTTAAATTTGGCTTTACAACTTTGCTAAATTGCTGTTTTATAGTATTTTATGTGCTGCAATAAAATAAACGTGCTGACTAAATAAGTAAGCATCACGGGCTCCTGGATTGAAAAAATACGAGTCTCTCTGGAACTACAATCTGGAGTCAAGAATAAACAAAAATAAATCAAACTTTAGTTAGTGATCACTGTCTTCATGATTTTTTTTAATTATTAGATAGATAGAAACTGTTTTGTAGCGATAAATAATAGCTGTAGTTGCCGCGGTTGGTTTGCACGCCAAAAGACATCCGTTCAAGCCCCATCAATGAGCTTGAGCTGCCGGTGAAGGAAAACATCGTGAGGAAATCATAGCATGGTGGTAGGGTACTTAAGTACTCGGCTGGCTAGCTACCACCCTCAAGTTGAAAATCTGCCGCCAAGCATCTAACGATGTGTCCCGGCAGCTTTACTTGAGAACCAGTTTCATTCCGAGCGAATGAAACATAAAAAACCTTATTCGTTCTTTGTTTGAAGCGATGCAGATTATAATTCCGCGGGAAACCCGAAGGTGGTAAGCCGCACCACAGAAGCCAGGTGCGAGTTTGAATCTTATTACACTTATCCTATTCAACATTGATCCGACTAAAAGCAAAGAGCAGCCCAGTTTTGTGTGATTTTACCCATCAACCCGTGCAACCCCCTCCTCCCTTTGTCCGCGCCTGGTAGCGTGGGCGGCAGGTAAATAATTCTAGGCACAGCGCTTTCTTTAAGCCCAAGACTTAGGGCTTCACGAAATAGTCAACTCTTTCTGCTTTAATGTGATCCCAAAATTCTATTTCCTTTGATAGAGTTTAGGAAACGAGACAATACGACTTTGAACTTTCTGTACAACGTGGAAAAGTTTATTTCGAACAGTTCTTAACTTTCTAATATTACTTTGTGAATGATCTGTGGTCATGGTAAGTACCCGAATCAGCCCTGTTTTTATAAACTGTCCCACAGCTGGGCGTGGGCTTCTTCCCATTGTGTGAAGGGTAAAACTGTATTCCACCACGCTGACCAAGTGTGGTCTTTGAAAACTTTTTTCAAGAATATTAAATGTATTTTTCTTTCACAGTTTCCGGTCATCTGCAATACGCACATAACTTAGAATAGACAGAGGTATGCGGCGTGGGATTTGAACCCGGGACCACCAGATTGGAAGCCAAACGATCTTCCAACTAGGCTGCTGAATTTTTATGGTATGTTTGATATATGAATACAACATACCAGACTTTATGTCCTTTCAATAACAGTCACATAACGCGTTTGAGGTTGCAATAAAAATGGAAGGCGTCAGCGGGGAACACGCGGACTAAACTCTTACGGTTTAGGGCGGTCATAAAATCTGGCACTGCATCTTGTTTTCATGGCGATAGCTACAAACGTAGATTTACTAATGCACAGATTTCGTCTCTACAAAAATTAAAACATACTCGTATATCAGGTATTATTAACACTTAATTCACAAATAACACAGCCTAAATGAAACGTACACTGCCTATCGTCTCTTTCACTTTTAATACAAATACAAATATTTTATTGATAACACCAATTTTAAAAGTCAAATTTTGTACAATTATTTCAAATATATGTGTCATTAAACAAAAGTTATGAAACACTGATTATATTTCCATGAATAAAAACAAAATGTCAAATAAAGTATATAAATATGTCAATATAAAAAATATTGCCAATATAATAAAAAAAAATCATAATTATTCACTAGTAATTTATTAACCTTTAAGTTTGAAACACTCGTAAATGTCATAAAACAAGGTCTCTAGCAGCCAAGATCTTAACTTGGTTCTGAAGCACGCGGTGGAAGCTGCATCCTGGATGGAGGCGGGATTAATTCAATAAAGCAAGTAGAGAAACGTAAAATACCCAAACGTAGATCTATTGCGTATTAAAAAAAATATATCCAACAAAGTAGGCAGGTACCTAAAGGGTTATCATTTAATAAGATTAGATACATGTTAGACGGAAAAACTCGTAATCCGCGAAGGGGCTCATAGAAAGGACTATATTAAAAACCGCTAGTCACGTGTAATGCCACAGAGTCCATTTTCCCGAGGGAAATTTGAATCTCCCGGCGCGACAATACGCAGACTCTATCCAAATTGGTTTAATCTTTTATTCATCCCTGCCTAGTGACCCTCATCAATCGGTTTAGTATCCTCTTCGCGAGAAAATAGCAGATAAGTAGGTTTGGGTCCTCGGGAACATGTTTCCGTGTCGTCACCGAGTAGGGGATATAATATTCGATGATATTGATAACTTTACACCGCAGTTTCAATCTCAGGGTGGTAGTGTAGAACTGCTTGTAGAATAGTAACAAAAATAGGTTGTATAATACTCTCATAAATTAAAAATAATCTATCTATCTATCTATACTATTATAAAAAGATTTGTTTGTTTGTTTGTATTGAATAGGCTCCGAAACTACTGGACCGATCTTAATAATTCTTTCATTATTAGAATGCTACATTATCCGTGACGGGCATAGGCTATATTTTATTTTAAAAACAATTAAGGATCCGTATGGAAAATTCAATAACGTAATCCAAGCTGTGAAAAATTTGAAAAAATCCTTGCTTAGCATGCGCAGCGAAAATTATTGACAACAGAGTAAAGTGACGTTTTATAGAGCAAATTGACAGCTACAATAAGTCCGCAATACCATATGTCTAACTATTACAGTTGTACATCTTATAAAGAGGAAAGATTAGTTTTTTGATTGTTTGTATTGAATAGGCTCCGAAACTACTGGATCGATGAACTCGATTAACAATATGAAATTCATATTGTTAATCGAGTTTTGTTTTCCCGTGCAAAACCGGGGCGAGCTGCTAGTACTATTATAAAGAGGAAAGATTTGTTTGTTTGTATCGAATAGGCTCCAAAACTCATAAACCAATTTCAAAAATTCTTTCACCGATGGGAAGCTACACTATCTCCAGGTGACATAGGCTACTTCTTATCCCAGTATTCCCACGGGAACGAGAACTACGCGGATGAAACCGCGAGGCTTTCGTATATAAAATCTATCTCTCTTTATACAGGCTGTCCCGAAACTCAACGTCAAGCGGGCACGCGGCGGGAGGGGGGGTTTAATTTTGTCCAACTTAAGGGTAATAGCTAGCCAGGCATGTACTAGAAAAACCCTACCACCATGATATGGTTTCCTCACGATGTATTCCGTCACCGACAGCTCAAACCCATTGTTGGGATTTGAACCCATGCCCTCGTGTGAACCGACCGCGCTAACCACTGAGCTATCATCGCTTCTCTGAGTCCTTCCTTGCAACTAAAAGGATCTAAGCATCGGCGTCACTATCCGTCTCACTTACTCATGCAAAAAAAATTGCAATATTTGTTATGGAGAGCTAGTGTTGTACCATTTTGGAATCTTGACTAAATGGGCCATATTTTGAAGTAACTTGCCTAGGGTTGTACAGTATGTTTTTTTTGTAATGAAGAGTTGAAGTTATATCCATAAATTTAATTTTATAAACCTTTAGTTTTATATTTACAACCGTGTGACACCCAAATAAAGACAAGGGCTTCGTTTGACAAGAGATTGTGTTAACGACAGGGTCCGTTTTACGACAGATCAAGTCTTACCCCGCCTTACCCATTTTGTACGACCGATCTAGAACCTCTTTCCAACTTGCCCCTCTCTACCCTCATCAAGTTCTAGACAAAAATTAGATCCATCTGTGTCTGAAGTTGGACAAAGGCGGCCCTTGATGGGCCATAATGACATTATCAAGGGTTTTCACATTTTATTTGTGTTGTAATTCGACGAGAGGTGAAATGAATTCGACTTGATTAATTAACGTAAGACGTGGGCACTGGGCAGTGTAGACAAAATTTCTTAGTTAAGATAAATTAAGATAACTTCATAATATATGTATACATTATTTATTAAACAATTAGGACTGACCATCCAACCAGGTTGTTGAGACTAAACATCGAAAGTCTCAAAGTAATGAGCGCCAAAGCGGCCATGCCCCGGACTTTGTTCTGTTAGCCAAATTTCTAGGTATTGCTGCAATGAAATATTTTTACTGTCTAAAGCTGTCTACAATTTAATTCCACTAATATTATAAATGTGAAAGTTTGGATGGATGGATGGATGGATGTTTGTTCCTCTTTCACGCAATAACTACTAATCGAATTTGGATGAAATTTGGTACGGAGGTAGCTGAGACTCTGGATTAACACATAGGCTACTTTTTATCCCGAAAACATGTAGCGGGTAACACCGCGGGGCGTAGCTAGTATGATACATATTTTGTATCATACACTCAAAACAGTATGGTCCTCGTCAATAGTCATGGAGATACGTTATCTCTTACCAGAAGAGCATCTAGTTACTTTTTAATTTTACATTAAAAAAAGATAATTTTACTGTCCCCACTAGAAATAAGATAAATAAAAAATCTGCGCTCTCGATGCCAAATTTCAGGTAAGCACGAATTGCTATTAGAAACCTTTCAAGTACAGAAGCTTAAAAACTTAAAATTGCTTAAAACAATGCATAACAAACCAAATAATTTAGAGTTAACAAAAATCTCAACTCTTTTTAGTCCAATTGGATCCTGCTGAACATCTCTTGATTATGAAATCCTATAAAAGCGATGTCTTAAGTATACCTATAGGTATATAAATGGTTTTTCTCTTTTGCTCGACTGCAACCCGCTCAGCTTTTATTTAATTAAATGATTTCCTCGATCGGTGCGAGAACCTATCTGTAGTACTTATCTGAATGGGTCGTTTTCAAATGGTAAACAACGGTAAGCTGGAATCACAAACAAACATTTCAGATTAATGAAGCGCACTCAAGCCGCGCTCCCAAAATTCCAAATAAAAGTGCCCATTTCCCTTCGCACAAACACACCGACGTAATCACACAGTCGGTCAAATAGCAGAACTGAAGTTTTCCTTTCAATGTTGCTGAAAAATACGATTATGGCGCCCTTACTTAATTCTTGTAGTAAGTTGGCTGCTCTGTACCTTTACTCTGGCAGCATTTTAAAACGCTTTGTCGACGTTTAGTGTTTAGCATACGAGCCGTATAATATTTTGCAGTTTTAAGGAAATTCACACACTTTTATAAATAAATAAATATCGTACGACATTACACACAGCGCCATCTGACACCAAACTAAGCAAAGCTTGTACTATGAAGTCAGATAACTGATAGAATACTTAAATAGTTTTTTTTTTGTAAATACATACTTAAATAATACATAGAGTACACCCAGACACGGAACAGACATTTGTTTATATCACAAAATGTTTGTCCTGCATGGTAATCGAACCCACGCCCTTCAGCTCTTGGAGCAGACATACTACCAATGAACCAACAGGGCTGTCAACTGTTTTATCAACGGCATAGTTTATTGTTTAGCTCAGTTTAGACGCCGAAGGGCGTAGATTCAAATCCCAACAATGAGCTTGAACTATGTATATAATAAATACTTTTGTCATACTTTTGCCGGACCTACGGAGCTGAAACGTGGACACTCACAGCGGGAATGGCCCGTAAGTTCAAAGTCGCTCAGCGAGCTATGGAGAGAGCTATGCTCGGCATTTCTCTGAGGGATCGTATGCGGAACGATGTAATTCGAGTCGCCTACATAGCTCAGCGTATTAGCAAGCTGCAGGGCAGTGGGCTCGACACATCTGTTGCGGAACCGATATCCGCTGGGTAGACGTGTTCTAGAGTGGACACCGCGAACTGGCAAACATAGAAACAATAAGACAAGACTCGGTGGAGCGTAGGACAGCTGACGGTGGATGGAAGCGAACACTGTCTCTCTCGTACTCTATAATATTCATAGTTTATAATACTAGTAGGATAGGATAGGACACGTACTGCATAATTAAGTACTACATACATATTTAAATTTACAGGAGTTAATCCTAGCTCGGCAGCAGTCACCTCAATTAAACTTGAAAATACGTTTAGTGCAGTATGTCAAGTCAATGTGTTTTATATTCTCTGTATTATGTTCAGTTTGATATGGGTATGTACCTTTATTATTATCCCACTAATATTATAAACTAGCAGCTCGCCCCGGCTTCGCACGGGAATACAAAACTCGACAATATAAATATAAGCTATGTCACTCAGTGATAATGTAGCATTCTAATGATGAAACAATTATTCAGGTTGGTCCAGTAGTTTCGGAGCCTATTCAATATAAACAAACAAAAAGTCCAATCTTTATAGATAATTAGTGTAGATACAGTACACCCAGACACAGAACAAACATTTGTTTATACCATAAAATGTTTGTCCTGGGTGGGAATCCAACCCACGCCGTACAGCTCTTGAAGCATACCACCAATGAGCTAACACGGCTGTCAAATCGTCAATACTACAATGTACGGCTGTCAATCATAAAAAAAACATGAAACGCAGCAGCCATGTTATTATTAGCTATTTAAACAGCGACACCGCTTTATGGTTGATGTTCCAAAAGCTCGAACTAAGCGGGTTGATTCCACCTTCTTCATACGTACCGCTGGACATTGCAATCTGCTGTCCGAGTTGGTGTTCCCCGATGAATACAGTCTGGGTACCTTCACGTCGCGAGTGAATCGGTTTCTTCTAGGCAAGCGTGCTCCACTGTAGACCGCATCTTCGCTTAACATCAGGCGGGATGGCGACTTGTTTCTCAGAAACTTATTTTCTCGTGTTACGCGTGTGTTCACTGTGCCGACGCGGAAGTCGCACGGAGTCGCGCGTGAAATTGCAAACAGTGGAAAAGCACTTTATCATACACGCTGTGATGACAACACTCCGCGCCTCGCATCACGGTAATGTCGCCGGTGAGGACGGAACTGTCTCTGTGTTATAACTATGTATTTACAACAATAACAAAAAAAATCTGCTATACGTTATGCATACTAGAGATGACAGTTTTTTTTTAAGCAGATAAGCTTTGATACATTTTTTTTTATTTTTTGGGATTTTATGGTTTGGCTACAAAGGCCTTTGAACCATGTCATTATTTGCGAAGAACCAATTCATGTCTAACATCTATAGTTACAGTCAAAGTCTAGTATTGGTATCAAGTCCAGTCATTGTTTTATTCAAGCAATTGTAATTTGCCGCAAATAAACACCAAAATAAATGCCAGTAACTGTGATTTCTCTGTAAAATTATGCTCCATTTGTCTATAAATGGCAAAAAAATTATTTGTATGGAAATCGAACTACCTTAAGGTAAACCACGCAGTGTTGATTTTGTCACGCCGCTTGTTCCCGCGTACCTGGCGTCAACGTGGGCTCAAAGCATAGCATTAGGCAAATAAAAATAGGAAGGCACGATAAGCTGTCACACATCCGGCGTTTTGCCGGAATGAAAAGAGCCTGAAGGGCGCGTGCTTTTAAAAATGTAATCTGGGCCATTGTTCATTCTCCTGTTGTCGTGTTTGTTTGCTGATTGCGCGCTTGCCGCGAGATGTTCTATGTTTTTGGGACTTTTTTATTTTCTACTTTATTTGCGGTGCACAGTCGAGCGTCTCATCTTTTTTTTAATTCGTCGGAACATTTCGTTGACAGCCCTTTTGGTTCATTGGTAGTATGTCTACTCCAAGAGTTGAAGGATGTGGGTTCGATTCCCAGGAGCATTTTGTGACATAAACAAATGTTTGTTCTGTGTCTGGGTGTACTGTATGTATACTATTATAAAGAGGTACGATTTGATTGTTTGTTTGTATTGAATAGGCTCCGAAACTACTGGACCGATTTCAAAAATTCTTTCACCGTTGGGAAGCTACACTATCCCCGGGTGACATAGGCTTTTTATTTCTGTATTCCCACGGGAACGGGAACTGCGCGAGTAAAACCGCGAGGCGTCCGCTAGTGTATTTACAAAAAAAAAAGTATTTAAGTATTCTATCAGTTATAAGTATTCAAGTATCTGACTTCCATAGTACAAGCTTTGCTTAGTTTGGGGTCAGATGGCGCTGTGTGTAACGTCCTATGATATTTATTTATTTAAATATATAAAGTTTCCTTAATGCCACATCTTTATGTGTACTTCAGTTTGCGCCATTTATGTCTAACAACAAACAAACAGTCAAAGTCCAGTCTCGGTCAAGTCATGCTTTAGTAAAGTAGTGGTGACTTAAAAGCTTCGATGGAATTTAGGTAGTAACACGAAAAGTCATATTTCACCACATCATATCGTTATCCCACTCGCGCTTCTATAATTCGGCACTCGATGAATAAAACAGCACTAGATGGTTCAAGGTATATTTATTTGTGTATTTCTGCTTAAAATTCAACAAAGCACTTAGCCAAACGATCAAAGTGTCAGCACGTCCTGAGGATGCCTCGTGCGGAGGCGAAACAAGTATCGGCAAGTGGTTACTGCAGCGAGAAGGGATTGACTGTAGATGTTTAATTTATTTAGATACAAGCAGACGCATCGCGGTTTCACCCGCGTAGTGCCCGTTCCCGTGGGGATACGGATAAAAAGTAGCCTATGTCACCCGGGGATAGTGTAGCTTCCCAACGGTGAAAGAATTTTTGAAATCGGAGCCTATGTCTTTCCTCTTTATAATAGTATAGATTAAGTGTATGTCGGATTCTAGTAGTTGAAGGGCGTGGGTTCAGACTCAACAATGAGCTCGAGCTGCCGGTGAAGGAAAACATCGTGAGGAAACCATAGCATGGTGGTAGGATACTTTCTAGTACTCGGCTGGCTAGCTACCACCCTCAAGTTGCAAATCTGTCGACAAGCATCTAACGGTGTGTTCCGGCAGCCTCACTTGAGAGCCAGTTCTGTTCCAGGCTAGGTGTGTATAAAAAAGTCAATCGGGGAGGCAGAGGCACTATAATATCCAGCAGTGGACGTCCTACGGCTGAAATGATGGCAAAGCCTAATCCTGGACGTCCACAGTTACCGGGGCCTACGATATTTTTGCTGACACATGTTGGGGCCCCAGTATCCTGGGGGCCCCGTATTATTGATACGGTTAATACAGCGGTAGCTACGCCCCTGCTAAGGCTGACGGTACTCACGCTTCAGATATGAGGGCTCGCAGCTTGCAGAAGACGATGCCCAGGCTGTAGGGGTACTGGTGCCACGACACCGTCAGATCATTCGGTAAACCTGTAACAAACGACTAATGAATCATCTATATTTTTTACTAGCTGTGCCCCACGGTGTTGCCCGCTACATGATTTCGAGATAAAAAGTAGCCTATGTGTTAATCCAGGGTGTCAGCTACCTCCGTACCAAACCAGAGCTTCAAACGAAGGGTGAATAAGGTTCTTAAAGGTAGGCAACGCACTGGCAATGCCCCGGGTACTGCAGGTGTCCATAGGCGGCGGTGACCACAGGCGGCGGTGACCACTTACCATCAGGTGGGCCGTCGCTTGTTTGCCACTGTTTTTCACATAAAAAAAAAAACAAATTTCATCCAAATCCGTTCAGTAGTTTTTGCGTGAAAGAGTAACAAACATCCATCCATCCATCCAAACTTTCACAATCATAATATTAGTGGGATTGCAACACTTCAGTAGCAGCACCTTTGCTTTAGTAATACATTGCATTACGTTGTGTAGCAATGATAGCTCAGTCATTAACGCGGTCGGTTCGCACGCCGAAGGGCGTAGGTTTGTACCCCAACAATGAGCTTGAGCTTCCAGTGAAGGAAAACATCGTGAGGAAACCATAGAACGGTGGTAGCGTACTTTCTAGTACTCGGCTGGTTAGCTACCACACGAGAGTTGAAAATCTGCCGCCAAGCATCTAACGTTGTGTTCCGGCAGCCTCACTTGAAAGCCAGTTCAATTCCACCACACTTACACTTAACATGAGGTGAGCTGTGGTAAACACCTAGCTTGTCAACCATTAAAAAAAGCTATCATTTAAAACTAAGAGATTATTGAATTACTAGTAAGTAATTAAAATATGTTTGTTTTTATGGACATTTAATTATATTGACATAATTATTTTATATATGACATATAACTTCATTGACATTTTCATTTTCATTATTTGACATGTTATGATTTTGATATTTTTAAACATGAATGGAAAAATGTCCTGTAACTTTGGTGTTATTAATAAATGATTTATATTTGTATTTGTATTATCAGGTTAGTAAAGACATCTCAATTTCTCGTCACAAGCAATATTGTTTTAACTATTCCCCAAGGACACGAAACGATGTTTCACAGGCAGGAAATGAGACTGGGAAGGCGTACACATCCCGCGGTTAGCTTCCTGGCGGCTAACGTGAAGAAACATGAATATTTGATTTGCTTGTTTTTGTGCGGTTTTCGAGCGTTCCCCGACGTTTTTGGAATAAATGCCTCGCTAAGTGGGTTCGAGGGGAATCTCTGGCGGAGTTGATGTCGCGTCGTGATTTAGATGACGGATGGATTCTGCTTCATGGGCACGAACACGATCACGAGGCACGATCTCCGTAATTAACACCAACGTTACAAGTCAAATTCATATTTATCTACACTAATATTATAAAAAGGAAAGATTTGTATCTTTGTATGTTTGTAACGAATAAACTCAAAAACTATTAACTGATTTTAAAAATTCTATTCACCATTCTCCCTGATTACATAGGCCATATTTATTATAAAATAAATAAATATCGTGGGACAAAACACACAGCGCCATCTGACCCCAAACTAAGCAAAACTTGTGCTAGGGAAGTCAGATAACTGATAGAATACATAAATACTTTTCTTATGTAAATACATACTTATAATACATACAGTACCTACACCCAGACACAGAACAAAAAAATTATTTATTTATTTAAACATTTGTGAAAATGCTTGTCCTGGGTGGGAATCGAACCCACGCCCTTCAGATTTTGGAGCAGACATACTACCAATGAACCGACAAGGCTGTCAATGTCCAACATTTCTCCTTTTTTCTTTTAAAAAATGAAATGCCAATATGAAATATGTAATTATTTTTTTTAATTACTAATAGGCTTGCATTTGACCGCCAATTTGCCTGATGTTAAGCGATGATGCGGTCTAAGGTGAAGCACGCTTGCTCAGAAGGAACCGATTTCCTCACGACATGATTGTATCCAACAAGGAACAGCCACTCGGGCAGAAAATTCCATCGATTAGCGGTTCGTACAATGAAGGTCAAATCGAACCGTTAAATTCGAGTTTTTGGTATCTATCTATACCTACTATTATAACTGCGAGCCGTCCGCTAGTAATATAAAATCCTATAGATAGATAAGTAAAACAAAAACATGTCGAAAACCACGTCAGTTTCCATACTAGTAATCTTATCATACTTGTCAGAACAATAAATTGTGTACCATTTATTGTTAATGAGCGCAGATGATATCCGAACACCCGGGACAGGTACCCAGCACCCAGACTAGAGCCGTCTAGACAACACAAACAGACATACTTCCACACTATATACATGTGAACGTCGTGACGAGGCGGTGTTCGCCCATAAACAAGAACAACTGTAGCGTTCATTTCGCGAAACAAATAAAACTTTATGAAGACACGTTTATATCGTAAACATTGGGAACCTGCTTATCACTCTTTATGCGAAAAATGTGGGCGTAAGTTATTCGCAGGTGAACTTCAGGAAAATTATCCCTAAAGCTACTTTGATAAATTTAAGCGAGAGCACTTCTTTGTCTTTCCTTCTCTTATGTGACTATGGAGCTCAAATTAAAAACTACTCTGATCTGTATTAATGTGAGTTATGGAGATGCTTTTTTTTTTCTTTGGTTTTGGCATCGCATTTTGAGTATTTGCCAGTGTTAAGTGTTTAATATTTTCAAAGTTCAAAAGTTAAATAAGTTGCCTCGTAGCAATAACTATAGTCAAAGTCCAGTCTTGATCAAGTCCAGTCTGTGTCAGTCAGTCCAGTCATGCCAAGTGAAGTAACCTAATCTAACCTATAACGCTGTATAAATTGTCTGAAGTAGAAATAAGAACTACTCGTACGTGTTCTTGAATATTTTAGCAAACAGCCAGGAATTTCCCTAAAACCCGACTCCCGTGGGAATATTGTTTAGGAGAGATTTGAACCGAGCCCACTTCATAAGCCATGACTTTATTGATATTGCTTATTTTACGAAAGCACTCGTGATGTTATTAAAAATGGGCCGATCTTGAGGGGTTAATAAAATCCTTATTTGATCATCAATTTGGATGAGTCTGCAGATGTAACTCGAATTTAAAATCGTCAAAAATGTACGATATGTAGGTACAGGAATGTATGTATGTATGTTTGTGTGTCCAGGAAATGCAGGATAACTGTAACTGTCCATAGGTCATATCATGTCATATGCCAAAATTGTATTTAAAAAAAAGTCCCGGTCCCAGCATGGCTATCGATGATTCAAACATTGTTAGAAAAATTCATGAAATTACAGAATTTTAAAGAGTCACGATTTGTAGAAATGATAATAATTCATAATTCATTTATTGCGTAAATGCGTATAATAGATATATTACGAGCGTCATATTCTTGCGGCATGCAAATTTTAAAGTTACGTACATTAACAAAATTAAACAATACAGATAAGATATTTATTTTACCATTTCTACAAAAGCTAAACAAAGTATAATTTAAAAAATAAAATCAAGGCATCAAGAATATCTTGGCAGGGAGTGTCGCCCAGCAGCCCTCACAGACCTACGCCAACCAATCATCGTTAGAAAATGATTTCACAAACGAAAGTTCCGCCACAACTTTTTAAGGAATCCATTAAACTTGTCCAAAACCGTGACGGATTCTCATTCGAGTCAAATAATGTCCTATTTAACTAAAAATATACCAACAGACAATAATCGCGAGGAAGGAGAAGTCTGGAAGGGAAGGACGTATTTTTCTAGGACGATTTCTCGACAAAGAGGCGAAAATTAGATTTTCTGTTTGGTTACCGAAATACTGAGAACTGATTGTACGTGTGACAAAGAATATATTTACTTGATAAAATAGATTCTTGTTAACGTGACTAGGGTCTTGTTAAATCCTTATCTCTGATTTTTTTGCCCACAGATAAAGCATGAGAGGAACGGAAGATAATACTTTTACAAACTTTTATTTAACTTGCAATGTTCGTATGTAGAGCTGCTCCGCCCCGCGGTGTTACCCGCTACACGTTTTCGGAATAAAAAGTAGCCTATGTGTTAATCCATGGTCTCAGCTACCATTGTACTAAATTTCATACAAATCCGTTCGGTAGTTTTTGCGTGAAAGAGTAACATACATCCATCCATCTATCCACCCAAACTTTCACATTTATAATATTAGCGGGATGTAAGTAAGTTGTCCGTTTCAAAATTTGCAAGCCATTTTATAATGAGTACTTTCCACTACACAAGATTTTTTTCGTTTAGGGTTCTTAATAAAAGCTTGTTCTATTTGCGTAATAATTGCTGGAGGGCGGAGAGTGAAGAACTTTAATGGCTTTATAGAAGTGAATCACAGAACGCCATTATTAGGTAGATCTCCCTACTATCTTTTGTCTCACTAACTAAATTTTTTAGAAGGAGATTTTTTAAACCCACATTTATCACTTTTCAGTAAAAAAAATCAAAATTTTGTCCCGTCAAAATTTTTCAGATTTTCAGCTTTTTTTACTCATTTTTTGCCTTATTTTATTCTTTCAGTCAAAACAAACAAAACAAAAATTGAATTAGCCAAATAGATGCAGCCATTCTGAGGTTATGTGCAATTGATTTTTATTTACATAGTAGACGTATTTATTTGTCCTTATTCAATGGATTACAATGAAACAGCCAGCTTTGGTAAATTGATGTCAAATAAAATTTTAGGAATGTCTCAATATAATTTTAGCACGCACAATAACACTGTACACATAAAATAGGAGGATGGGTGACGGCGAGCGCGAGTGTGTTAACATTGCGATATTTCAAACTAATTACATAATTTTAAAAGAACAATAATGTCATGAAATTGTTTTTAATCCCGGTCCGTCTGTAAATTCTCATTTCGATAGATTCTCATCCAGCTTAATACCTTGTATCAACAAGGATGGTTCGGGTGAAGAGTACAAAATGTTCAGAGAGTGAACTAGCCAGAAATTCATAGAATTGTCGATAGCTATATACCTAATAACGTTCTCGAAATGCCTATTACGCACACTGAAAGTTTAAATAATTTCGGTTTTTTTTGTATCCAAGCAGAAAAAATATAATACTTTATTCATGTTACGTAATTCAATATTCGATTTGGAATCACAAGCGCTAGTGTAGGAAAATAATATAATTCATGTTGCATCCAAAACTTCATCGAAGCTTTATAGTACAGTCACCACTACTTTACTAAAGCATGACTGGACTTGACTGACACGGGCTGTACTTGACCAAGACTGGACTTTGACTATAACTATAGCTACAAGGCAACTTATTTAACTTTTGAAACTTGAAAATATAAAACACTGGACACTGACAAATGTTCAAAATGCGACGCCAAAACCAAAGAAAAAAAAACTTATATTCTATTCAATTCTGTTCTATGGCATAGATACTGCTAGAAGAAATGCAATAGATTTCAGAGTCCGACCCCACTGCTATCTAACTAACAAGAAAGAATACAACCTTGTCATGTTTGTGTTCTTCCTTGTTAGTTCGTAAATCATTTGTCGTTTTACTAGCAGTAACCGAGTCGTTGGAGTCGTTTCTCTACATGTTTCCTACTCACCAGTACGGCGCCCCGCGGCCATACAAACGACTTCATTGAAGCGGGCGTGTTTAACGCACATTTTATGGCCGCCGATAAAAACTCTGAATTAAATTGAAAGTGGCTGGGCGGCGGTAATTTTACTCTAATGGCGCGATCATTGAGCGGCTGCCAACTTTCAATTGTATTCTTTATGGCTTGGATGGGAAGATAACCTTTCATGCAAAATAATTTTGGATGATTTATTTTTTTCAGGTAAAGAAAGTCATTTTTCATCATTTCGATGGTTAGTCTCAACAGCCCAGTAGTTTTGCTAGCGCCATCTGACCCCAAACTAAGCAAAGCTTGTACTATGGAAATCAGATAACTGAAAGAACACTTAAATACTTTTTTTTGTAAATACATACAGTACACCCAGACACAGAACAAACATTTGTTTATATCACAAAACGCTTGTCCTGGGTGGGAATCGAACCCACGCCCTTCAGCTCTTGGATCAGACGTACTACCAATTAACCAACAGGGTTGTCTTTAATAGTAATAAGGGAGAGCAATTCATCATGCAAAATCGATTTTGGGTCACCACGTCAATCTAGTTCGTAGACTACTTATGTGACATGGGTCCTGCTGAGTCACCCTGCGAAGCGCTAAAATTGAAGACCCCTGTCAACCGGCTGATAGGTTAGTTACAAGGTAATGTCAAGAAACTAACTCAGTCCCGTGGGCTCGCCCACTTTCTTCGCCCACTTTGTTCGCAATCTTCAATTTTCTGTCAGCAAAAGTAACTTCTCTAGAATAGACTGTGGCAATCTTTATAGGAAATTACTTATATTGCATTTGTAGAAAAACTCTCATTCAGCAGTAGTATTTAGTTTTTATTCCACACTAGCTGCGCCCCACGGTGTTACCCGCAACATGTTTTCGGGATAAAAGTAGCCTATGTGTTAATCCTGGGTCTCAGCTATCTCTATACCAAATTTTATCCAAACCCGTTGAGTAGTTTTTGCGTGAAAGAGTAACAAACATCCATCCAAACTTTCACATTTATAATATTATTAGGATAGTGGGATAAACTAATAATATTGATATCTTTGTTTTAGGGTTCCGTATCCAAAGGTTAAAACGGGACCCTATTACTAAGACTACGCTGTCCGTCCGTCTGTCACCAGGCTGTATCTCCGTGATAGCTAGACAGTTGAAATTTGCCGCTACAACAACAAATACTAAAAAACAGAATAAAATAAATATTTAAGAGGGCTCCCATTGTATATTAGCTAATTCTCTATGTATGTTTGATATTTTTATCTTAACAAATGTAAACACACCAATACACCTCCATATACACTCTCTCTCTCTCTCTCGCATACATACAATCAGACACACAAACGCACACACACACGCCCATACACACACACACACACACACACACAAATACACACCCAACATGCTTATTTATTGTATTGATATACATAGATATAGAAGAGCGGGATCTTCTCTTACAGGTATTCTTAAAACTTACCAGAAGGTCCCAACCTACTATTTTTTAAGAAAAACTTGTTTTTTTTTTTTTTTTTTTTATACAAAATAGGTTCGCGTTTGACCACACTCTGCCTGATGTTAAACAGTAGTGTGGTCTAAGATGGAGCACGCTTACCTAGAAGAAACCTATTTACTCTAGATTTGAAGACGCCAATATTGTACCTAACAGGGAACACAGACTCCGGCAGAGAGTTCCACAACCTCGCTGTGCGAATGAAAAATGTGGAGTCAAAACGCTTTGTGCGTACATGGGGAACATCCACCATGTACGGATGACGTTTTGGTCTCGTTTGTCTGGCCGTCCGGTAAAAGAAAGGTGCAGGTGGAACCAAATTGTGCAGCTCAAGTGCACACTCTCCGAAATGTATCCGGTAGAAAACTGACAGGCTGGCAATACTACGACGATGCTCGAGACTTTGAAGCCGAGACTCTAGTAAAGCGTCGTTGCCAATTAGCCTCCTGGCACGTCTCTCGATCGACTCTAATGCCTCAAGTTGGTACTTGGCAGAGCCGTCCCATAGGTGCGAACAGTACTCCACACACGATCTCACTTGGGCTTTGTATAAGCTGAGTAGTTGTTCAGGTGTGAAGTACTGTCTCACCCTAGAGAGGATGCCAAGCTTCTTTGCGGCTAGTTGGGCCTTTGACTCAATAAATGACCCAAAATTAAGAGTCGTCGAGAGAGAGACTCCCAGCAACTCGAGGCTGTCAGTTATGGGAATGGATACACCTCGGAAAGAAGGAGACAGCAAAAAAGGCTTCTTTTTTGCGGAAAACAAACACGCCTGGGTCTTGGTAGCATTGAACTTGACCAAGTTGGCATCGCCCCAATCGGAGACTGCCTTCAGGGTCAAGTCCATGCGTTCAACCATCGCCTCTCTCAGAGACTGAATCTGTGACCCGCTGGCTCGTGCATCGGATGTATAGCTCTCTACAACTGTGCTGTCGTCTGCGTACCCAAAGATACCGGGCTTTAACAGATCATTGATATGCAGCAAGAAGAGCGTTGCAGAGAGCACTGACCCCTGAGGAACTCCGGCATTAATAGCCAACTGATCTGACGAGCAGCCATCAACAACTACTCGTATCGATCGGTCCCTCAGAAAGTCTGATATCCATGCACAAAAACCAGCAGGCAAGCCGTACGAAGGAAGCTTGCTAATAAGGCTATCATGCCAGACCCTGTCAAAGGCCTTCGAGATATCGAGAGAAACGGCAAGCGATTCTCCATGCTTCTCGATGGCCTCACTCCAGATATGCGTGACGTACGCTAGAAGATCCCCAGTGGACCGGTTTCGGCGAAAGCCGTACTGACGGTCACTGAGGAGGTCATTGGCTTCCAGGTACGTCAGGAGTCTATTGTTAAGCACACGCTCCATGCTTTTACAAAGAATGGAGGTGACTGAAATAGGACGATAGTTAGCAGGGTCGGCGCGACTACCTTTTTTGGGCACAGGCTGTACGTTAGCAAGCTTCCACGATTTAGGCAGTTGATTTTTCTCAAGAGAGAGACGATAAAGGCGTGTAAGTACGGGAGACAATTCAGGCGCACAAGTTCTCAGAACAATGGCTGAGATACCATCAGGGCCACTGGCCTTGTTCACATCCAGATTGCGCAGCGTTCTGCGAACCTCCTTTTGGCGAATCTTTATGTCATACATTATGGATCCGCCGCCGGGTAGGGTTGGAGGCGTGGCGCTACCAGCATCTAAACGTGAAGACTCCGCGAAGAGAGAAGCAAACAAGTTTGCCTTCTCCTCAGCGGTGTGAGCCAGCGACCCGTCAGATTTCAGCAGTGGAGGCAGCGAGGGGCGGCAGAAGTTCGCTTCAACCGATTTAGCTAGGGACCAAAACGCTTTACTGCCCGCGGGGCAAGAAGCTAGTTTGTTCCCTATTCGACTAATGTGGTCAAAGCGAGCCCTCTGCAGTACCTTTTTGCAAGACTTGGCAGCTCTGTTAAAGGCTCTCTTCTTTAAGTGTAAGTCACTTGCCTTACGGTTTCGAGCATCGACCCATGCCAGGTAAGCCTGATGTTTTAGCGCTTCAGCGCGTCCACAGTCAGGGCCAAACCACGGTCGAGCTTTACCGGACAGTGGTACGTCAGAGAATGGAATGAAATATTCCATCCCCAAACGCAACACATCCGTCACGGCTTCCGCACAGGTCGAAGGATCACCAGAAGAGAAGCATACAGGCTGCCAAGGATAGGATGCAAAGAAAGACCGCATCCCATCCCAATCTGCTGACTTGTATCGCCACATCCGCCGGAAGCCAGTAGGGCTAGGATCGGGCGGAGAGTAAACCGATACAGACTTCACCAGACAATGGTCGGACTTACCTAACGGCGAAGAAACCGACACAGAGTAGCGGTCCGGATCAGTTGTCAGCAGAAGGTCCAGGCAATAGGCTGTGTGCGACTCAACATCAGGCACCCGGGTAGCGTCTTGGACCAACTGGGTGAGATCAAACGCTAAAGCAAGCTTGCGTGTCTCTAACCCAGCGTGGTCAGTGTCCCGGTATGGGAACAACCACTCTTTGTGGTGGCCGTTAAAATCCCCCAGGAACACTAATTGAGCTGTAGGGTACCTAAGCTGAGCCGCATCCGCCGCCTCACTGAGGTAATCTGTGAGCCTGGTTGTCTCCTGGTCTCCAGTGTGCGATCGATAGACACAAGCATAAAGAATTTTCTCAGTGCCTGTATCCACGAGTGCCCAGAGCACAGAGAAGGAACGGTCTTCAAATTTTTGGAGACGCAGAAAGCAGATGTCATCCCGAGCGTAAACACATACGCCCGCACGTGGTCTGAAATTGTGCTCCAGGGTGTACCCTGGGTAGGAGAGATACGACAAGTCGGATGGACAACCAATCTGCGTCTCCGAGAGAAACAGTAGGTGAGGTTTTTCAGTCTCCAGGTGGTGGTGGACTGGAGTGAGATTAGAGTGCAGCCCTCTAATATTGCAGAGGTGCACTTTTAGTGAGAGGGAGTGCAGCCGCTGTGAAACTTTCCTCTTTTTAACGTTTCTCATTGTTGGGGGAGTAAAGGAGGTTAGAAAGTTGGCAGTGGAACGAGGCGTCATGCCGTATAGCCAAGTGATACACATCGGGAAGCGCACTCACTGATGGGGGACTAGCCTGGAGACCGCGGGGACGCCCGAGCCCCCCCAAGGATGTCCATCGGGCCCTCTCATCCGGTCGCCAACCGGCACGATGGCGCAACCCCGGGATTTTTCGACAGTTGGCGGGGCAGCCTTTCATGAGTGGCTTACTCACTACTTGGGCCCCCTACTACCTGCGGTCGGCCAGCGGTGCACCGTGCCTCGGATCCCGCTGCCCTCCGCGACTAGCCCACCGATGAGGTGCCTCCGACGCGCAACGTAAACGGCCATGAGCAGGACTGCAACTGTTCCGACCCAACTTTCATGAGGTTACACCGAACATCGCACCGGAACACGACAAGATCGATTGGCGGCGCGGCTTTGTCCAGTGGGTGGTAACTAACCGCGGCGTGAGCCTACCACCAGTAGATTTTCACCCGATTGGCACCACCCGGGGACCACGTGTGGGGTTTCAGAAATGGGTGCCTTCCCACGGACGAGGGTGATTCAGTCCCCAAAACCGAACCGAAATCATTTTCATTTTCCATTTTTCCCCCATACAACAAACGTTATTTTTTGCTGTTTTTATAGATTATATAAATTATGTAATAGTTGATATAAATTATGACTAACTGTTATTTACTGAGTTGCAAAAGTTGCTACGAATAATACAGACTAAACGTTTTAAATAACTTAGCAAAGTTTATACGGCTCTAGCGTAGCACCCAAAACTTTGTTTAGTATCAATATATAAACTGGCAACCCGCCAAGACTTTCAATATTCGACAAATTTACATTTACACGTATAAAGAGATTACTCAAAACTTTCAGTTTATCTGGCATTTCTACAGAAAAGCGAGATAAATACACTTTGGTGGCGTGATGGTAGGGTACTTTCTAGTACTTGACTAGCTAGCTACCAGCACCCCCAAATTGAAAATCTGTCACCAAGCACATAACGATGTGTTCCGGCAGCCTCATTTGTCAGCCAGTTCCAATCCAGGCGTTGTGTTTACCATCTTCGACCACACCGTCACTTAACATTAGGTAAACTGTGGTCGAATACTTAGCCTGCCAACCATTAAAAAAAATACTAACCTATTAAAAAAAATTATCAATAAATTACTATTTTGACTTTGCATTTTTATCTCTAAATCTTTTAAAACGGACACCATAGAGTGAAGACGTAACAAACACACATATAAACAAGCATTTTACATATTAGTGTGTGTGATTTAAAACGGTTGGTCATCTCGTTTGGTCGACGCCACACGTGAACAAAACGCTGGCCTTTATTTTGCTCAGCGTTTGAGTATTGCCATACAACGCGGCAATGGGGCCAGCGTTTTGGGAACTATTCCCATTGATAGCGGTTTTTTAGAGTAGTTATTATTTTAAGTTATTTTGTTTTGTTTAATTGAAGATATTTATTATACTTTTTTTCATAATTTAGCTGGATTATTGTGTAATTATAAAATAAATAAATAAACCTCGGTAACTTAAGTACAATGTGCATAAACGGTTGGTTACATAATCGAAGCATATCTTTGGAAAGAATTCCAATACCGAAATCAATATACCTACTTGCTACTTGAAGGCGCAAAATTTTAAATATCAGAGAACGCCCAATCAAATCTCTTTCAGTCTAGTGGGCGCCAATTGGAAGTAGAAACCCCGTAAGAGCCACTCTCTGCAAAACATATTTCAGTAGTTGAAACAAGATCGGTAATCCACTATCACAGCTTCGCCGCAGTCACCGTAGAATACAATTTCTCTGAAGCACTTCAAATTGCGAGACAATTATCGACTCGACAACTGGGCACTTGAATGTATTGTTATCATAAAAATCAAACTCAATTAACGTAACTGATTCAACATTTTTACGTAACCAGCGGACGCCTCGCGGTTTCACCCGCTTAGTTCCCGTTCCCGTGGGAATACAGGGATAAAAAGTAGTCTATGTCACCCGGAGATAATGTAGATCCAAAATCAAAATCAAATCGATCCCAATTGAAACATTTAGCTTTTTTTTTGTTTTTTAAATCTTAGGACATTTGTAATTCGTTTTTTTTATATATTATTATTACTTTATTTTATTTGTACTTTGACATCTTCATTTAATAATTGTATTTTGCATTTTGTTTTAATTGTTGTATCAAAATTTGTGAGATTCTATATAATTGGCTTGACCGTTTTCTTTCTCAATAAATAAAAAATAAACAAATTTAGCTAATTTCGGAACCTATTCAATGGAAACAAACAAACAATCAAGTCTTTCCTCTTTATAATAGTATGATGTTCAAAATATTACGTAAGAAGTAATTCTGTGTTTATCAGCCTGCCCGGCTATTGGACGCCGGGCAGGTTTCAAAAAGAATTCGCTTCAACTTAGATTTCAATAATTCCACGTCCACGCTCACTCGGTTGTATTTAAAAAGGTTTTATTATTCGGAACATTTCGACTTTTATTATTTAAACTCACGAGTGCGTAAGTACTTAAAATTGCTCTGGGATTTCAAACACGCCTAATCGCAAAATTTTGGCTGAAAGTTGGAGGTTTTACACGTGCTACATAAAAAAAAACAGATATTCTTTCTTCTTATTTCTTTTCTTTTTCATCTGACCCCAAACTAAGCAAAGCTTGTACTATGGAAATCAGATAACTGATAGAATAATTAAGTACTTCTTTTTTTTTGTAAAAAAAAGTTACGGGACGGTTACAAAATAAGGGTTCACCTCAGCATAATGCTGGACTTACTAAGTGGTACCAGCGCTGGTCTTCCGGTGAGCCCTTGTAGGCAAAGCTAAATCTAGGTAGGTACTTACCAACAACAACACAATATATGACAAAAAAAACAAACAAAACATTTTTTTTAAACAAAAATAAATGTTTTCTTTCAAAATTAATAATAATTACAACAAACAGGCTCACGTTTAACCACCATCTCGTCTGATATCAAGAGATCTTCGATGTAGCACGCTAGTCTAGAGCAGAGCTGTCCAGACAACGGCCCGCGAGCCGCACGTGGCCCGCGGCTTGTTTTCATGCAGCCCGCGATGCATATTTTAATCAGAAAATAGTTTTGGACGTAAATAGTTTGGATAATAGAATTCTTTGTCTTTGTGAAATATTATAAAGAGGAAAGATTTGTATTTTTGTAAGTTTGTAACGAATAAACACTACTGGATCGATAACAAAAATTCTTTCCCCGTTGGGAAGCTACACTATCTCCGGGCGATATAGGCTACTTTTTATCCCTGTATTCCCACGGGAACGGGAACTACGCGGGTGAAACCACGAGGCGTCCGCTAGTAATATTTATGTCCATACTGGACAATATTTAACTCCATACTGGACATAAATATTAATGAAAACAAGCCGCGGGCCACGTGCGGCTCGCGGGCCGTTGTCTGGACAGCTCTGCTCTAGACTAGCGTGCTACATCGAAGATATTTTGATATCAGACGAGATGGTGGTTAAACGTGACAATCAATGATGACGAGATGATTGTTAAAGATATATAGTAAACTTATAAAGAAACAATTACCCTGTATTTTTTTTACTAGAAAACTGAATATATATTTTTTCTGTGGCCCTGCTTTTGTAGTAAATTTAATTAGCCCGCGAAGGTAGTTTGGACAGCCCTGGCCTAGAGGAAGCTCGAGGATTCACTCGGCATTCACTTAGTTACTTGCTGTCTCCATCGGCACACAAACGACGCAGTTATCGAGGTGACAAATACTTATATAAAAAGTAAAGCCGCCACCCGCAGCTGTTTCTCCAAAACAATCGCGTTCGTATCGCTTTACAACACACGCCGAGATACGAAATTAATATAAGTGACCCCCTAAAGGGCCAGGTTAATTAAGGAAACCGGCCGGAACACATATTACCATTAACTAAGACAACGCCGGCTAATATTGTGGCTTCATTTCAATACATTAACCCCTTTCGGAGTACCCACTAACGTTAACAGAACATATCGAGTTACTCGGGCAGATATATATATATGTTAATATATATATATCTGCCTTTATTGTTCATACGTACGTAAATTAGACAAAGAATTAGATAACTTTAAAATTGCTGTAACGGAGGTGTTATTGCTAAGAGCAATCTCTTCCACGCAACCTTAGGATGCAAAAGATTAAAAAATATACTATTTACTCGTATAGTAAATTCAATTTGGAATTTCAAATTCTGGAATAATTGTATCTGTAGATTAGTTTAACTTACGCATGATATTGATTGCGATAAATCTTATCCAAGTGCGAGTTGGACTCTCGTGTCGAGTTTATAGTAGGTATGACTCAACTAAAAATATATTATAAGGTTTCAATTATATGAAATCAATTTAAAAACTGGGGCAAGACTTGAGAGGTAGATATGAATAGCCCTTACATCAAGTGGGGCTCTGACCGATGTTGTTTTGTTTTTGTGAAAACTTAGCATTGCGGCGCTGCCTGGTTCTGGCTGCGTATCCCTCCGCTGACGGACTTTTAGATTAAGTTATTTTCATAAATTTGTAAATAGTATTAGATACTTTGTTTTTATTTTTTTTACATTATTAAAATAAAGAGTTTAGTACTTTTTTGTGTAGATTTATAACATTTTATATGCAGGTAGAACAAAGATAGGAGTAGGAGTCTTGTGTTTTAATCATGTTTTGGGACTGAAAATTGGATGTTTGAAGTTATTTTTCTATTGCTTAATAAAATATGTATATTTGTTTTATTATTTTTAGTGATTAAGCCCATGTTGATGAATTACGTTTTTAGTTGGCTCTCTTTTGAAGGGGCAACAAACTTAAAAAGTTATAATGTCGTTGTATGAAACTTAGCACTAACCCTCAAAATAGCGACAACTAAAAATTATTCCAATAAAATTTTTAACAATACGGTTGCAACTCAAAATATCTCCAATTTGTTTTCGACTTTCGAAAATTTTTAATCTTGAATCTTGAATCTTGACTGACACACGCGTTCCGCTTGTGATTCTGATTGCAACTAGCAATGTACCTGTTTTGGTCGGGGGTGAAGCACACTCGCTAGTTTAACAAAAGGGGCATTTGGCGTCACCTGGCGTCGAGTAGTGAAGATATTTTTAAATCTGTTTTATTGGTCGGTAGATATTGACATAGGAAATTCGATGGTGGGCATAACTAAAAAAACGAGATTTTTAGTTAGCCCCCTTTAGATCTAGGTGTGCGATATTGCCTTATTCGGAGAAAATGATTATACATTAATTCACACCCTGTACAGCAGATAAATTTCCCGTCAAATGTGATCCTTGGTGTGGTACCTGGCCGGAACCCTGTATGTCACGTGATTGGATCCGTGTCTAACATGATACCGATCACGTTATGGGCCCGTGTATTAGATAAATAGGTACTTACCTAACTAGTTGAGGTCCGCTATCCCGCCCCGCCCCACATGCGGCCCGGGCCGGATATTTGCCCGGGATGAAAAGTAGAGTACGTGACACGAAACGTGACTTTTGAACTGTCTCAATTGTCACATATAATCATGTTTAATTTGTTTATCGCGACTAAAATTCAACAATTTTAGTAAATTCGCAAATTTTGTAGCGATGATAGCTCAGTGGCTAGCGCAGTCGGTTTGCATGCCGAAGGGCGTGGGTTCAAACCCCAGCAATGAGCTTGAGCTACCGGTGAAGGAAAACATCGTGAGAAAACCATAGTATGGTGGTAGGGTACTTTCTAGTACTCGGCGGTTAGCTACCACACGAGAGTTGAAAATCTGCCGCCAAGCATCTAACGGTGTGTTCCGGCAGCCTCACATGAGCCTGTTCCATTCCATGCTAGGTGTGCTTTACCATCTTCGACCACACCTTCACTTAACATCATGTGGTCAAACAGCTAGCCTGGCAACCATAAAAAAAAAACAAATTAGTTTATTTTTTCATTAGCTGCGCCCCACGGTGTTGCCTGCTACATGTTTTCGGGATGAAAAGTAGCCTATGCTAAAATTATTACACATTTTCTAAATTTTAACAGGATAATGTACCATCAGTTCGGGGTCGGGTTGGGCGCTTATTTATTTATTTTATTTATTTCAAATTAAAATGTATTTTCCCACTAGCTACAGTTACAGTTATAGTGATCAATATTTGAAATACTATCCAAACATTTCGATATAGCTCTTGTAAGTTGTGATCTTAGATTTATTAAATTTTCAATCGAATTATATCGAAATAAACTTAGAAACTTTGTCAATAGAAAATGAAATTGCGAAAAAAAAAGACTTCGATGAGAGAATAGAGATAGAATAAAAGAGATAGCCGACAGAAAGGCTAGAAAAGTTAAATGTTATTAGTTTTTTAATAAATGGTTAGTTATTTCATTATACGTATAGTATATCTTGCCTTTTTTTCAAATGGGTTTCAATGGCAGATAGGGGGCGCCATTGAAATCTCGCACGGGGCGCGGGTAGTGCTAAAACCGGCACTGTGTACAACAGGTCCAAATGTCGAAGGACAGATAGCAAACACAGCTTTCAAGTAAAAACGCAACGCAAACGCAAACACAAAATGGCCGACCTGCCGATGGCTAGACGAATCTGCAGAATTAATTAAACACGTAAAATTATCACCTAGGTCCATCGAACCTTTAGCGATAGTAATGACATTAATCACAAAAACGAATCGGCAAACCTAATCAAATGGAAGCTGCGATCCTTCGAGAGGAATCCAATTTCTCGAATTAGAATTAACAACGTTTTGACTCAATCAATTTCCATAGCCATGAGAGATTCTGAAAGTGCTTAGGAGTCATCTCCACGAGTCGATTTAACTATCAGTCGCTTCGATAAATATTTTATGAGTAATGTGTATTACTAAAATAAAATAAACTTATTAAATTTAGGTTCTTACTCTAACCAACAATTCAATTGTGATTTACCGCAAATAAAGACTAAAATAAATTCCAGTAGCTGTGATTTTACTGTAAAATTATGCTCCATTTGTGCATAAATGGCAAACAATTATTTGTATGGAAATCGAACCACCTTAACCGTCGCCTAAGGATATTTGCAATACTAGGGGTACTACAAATACGTTGCCGACCTTAAAACACCTTTTGAATTACCTGTTGTATTGTTGTACTGTTATTATGTGTCCCACTAATATTATAAATGTGAAAGTTTGGATGGATGGATGTTTGTTACTCTTTCACGGATTTGGATGAAATTTGGTATGGAGGTAGCTGAGACCCTGGATGAACACATATATAGACAACTACATGTTTTCGGGATAAAAAGTAGCCTATGTGTTAATCCGGGGTCTCAGCTACCTCCGTACCAAATCCGTTCAGTAGTTTTTGCGTGAAAGATTAACAAAGATCCATCCATTAATTTATCAATCCATCCCCCCATCCAAACTTTAACATTTATAATACTAGTGGGTTGTTTACAAGAGTTAACAGGTTCCATCTACGTAAGCGTGTTTCGTCCTAGACCACAAGCAGATTGTTGCCAGACACGAACAATTATTTATTAGTTGGCAGGGAGGTAAATAAAACGTTGTTAAAAAACTCAACGTTCAGTCCCTCAAGTAACAGTGAAGGTCAAATTGTCATCAAAGGCTCGTATAATGAACAACTCATTAAAAATAAACGCGTCGCGCCGTCGTAATTACGCCTTTCCAACTTACACAAACGCGATCTGTCGAGCGCAGAGATGCTGCGCCGTTCGTACATGAGGCGACCGCGGTATCGGAAACCCGATCCGACGCGTATACGTCTAGACACTGGCGATTATTTATTTTACTAGCTGTGCCCCACGGTGTTACACGCTACATGTTTTCGAGATAAAAAAGTAGCCTATGTGTTAATCCAGGGTGTCAGCTACTCCTATGTCAAATTTCATCCAAATCCGTTCAGTAGTTTTTGAGTAACAAGCATCCATCCAAACTTTCACATTTATAATATTAGTGGGATTGGCAGGCCAGATGTTTGACCGCAGCGCACCCGATGTTAAGTGACGGTGTGGTCGAAGATGGTAAACACACAGCCTGGAATGGAACTCGCTCTCAAGTGAGGCTGCCGGGATACACCGTTAGTTGCTTGGCGGCAGATTTTCAACTTGAGGGTGATAGCTAGCCAGTGCCTAACACGCTATATTACCTCACGATGTGTCTTCTTCACCGGCAGCTCAAGCTCATCGTTTGTGTGTATGTGTTGACCGACCGCGTTAACCACTGAGCTATCATCGCTACAAAATTAAAATTACGCTACAAAGTACGCTTGGCAAGACAAACTGTTTCAATAATCCATTTGCATCGCCTCGTGTACGAACAGCCTTAGTCTTCTCGCGTTTCTATTTGCCTTCTGGTAAACGATTAATAATACATGTGGATTAAATAATCAGCTCATTTAAATACAAGGGTTTTGCGCCGATAATAGTTCAATGGTTAGCGCTTGGCCGTGGCTTCGAACCCCAACAATAAGCTTGAGATGGGTAAAGCCATAGTTCACCAGGCTTGCCAAGTGCGGGTTGTTAGTTTTTGCAAGAACTCTCAGACATGTAAATTCCGAACGCATATGAATTACAAAAGATAATGGGGCGTGCTGTGGCATTCGAATCGGTGGTCTTCTTCAGGGAGTCCAAGCGCGGAGTATCCGACATAATTTTAGACTTACTTTACTTGGTGATAGATCTTCTTAGCAGGAGGTCGTCTAGGTAGGTACCACCGCAGTACTAGTTATAATAATAATAATAATAATTCATTTATTTCGAACAACTAGATTCATATAAGTAATCACATTAACAATATAATAAATAATAATACTATACAAAATAAAAAAAAAACCATTACGATAATAATTTTGACCAGCGTTTTACAATACTAAAACTGTGTCGCATTAAAGTGGCTATGATCGCATTATCAGACTTAAAGAGTGAATCTCTAAATCTGGCAATGCGATGCCTTATCAGTGCATCGAGAGCCGGCACGCGGGCCTCCGCGAACATGGTGGAAGCGCTGCAGCACCGCGGGAGGCGGAACATGATGCGGAACGAGTCGCGAGTGTGTTATTCTGCCGCTAAGCAGTAGTGTGTAAACATTACTGTGTTCCGGTTCGAAGGGTACTACAGCTAGCGAAATTACTGGGTTGTTGAGACTAATCATCAAAAGTCGCGCTAAAGCAGTAGACTTTGTTTCGTTACTCAAAGTTCTATGTATCGCTGCAATGGTCATGGACAGGCGTTATCTCTTACCATAAGGAGAGCGTTTCGTTCGTGTCATTTGCAAATTTAAGCTAGTCTCATTAGTCAAAATACGATAATTCTTTATGATATACGGAAGAAACAGATAAACATGCATACACTGCTAGAGCAACGACCTTCTTTTTGCGTTGTTGAGTAAAAAGATGGCATAAAATACAAAGTCACGGCCAACTAGTAGGTTTCATACTTAGCTACAGAAAGGCAATTCTGTCAAGTCGACATCCAGACTAAATAATTGCGAAACTGATAAGATTTTTGTCAAATATTTTCCCCAACCGAAATAATTTAGTTTTTCGGTCATGTTTTAAATAATAAGGTATTTATTTGTACAACTAAAATAACAAGTTGTTAACATAACATGCGGGAGTTTAATTGTCAGTTTATTTCTTTTTCATGGAACAGATAAGAATCCTTCCATGTGATTACTAAAAGGGAATTTAAATAGAATACAGCTCCTACCATAAGTACGAAGAAACAAAACAGTATTTATTTTCACTTCATGCTTCCAAAAGAAGTTTTCATCAATGAAGTTCTATTTCTGTCTATATAACTGAATTTTCTGATTGCAAGAAGCCTAACCTGAACTGGGACCTACTTTCAAAAACCCGGTTTAAAGTCTGTCATGGTAGGCTAAAGGATGACGAAAGAGGATAAAAATGGGAAAACATCTGGAGAATAGGCAACTAGCATTTTGAAAACAAAATGAAACGTCACGTTTCATCCTACCTCTGTAGCGATAGCTCAGTGATTAGCGCGGTAGCTTACACCAAGGAGGTTCCGAGTCGGAGTTTTTAACAAATTAAAAAAAGTTGTATGATAAATTCGGCACCATAGAGGTAAAAGTTAATAGGTTTAATGATGTTTTGAATTCACAAACTTAGTGCACACGATGTTCTAAATTCAAATTTACTTTATCCTCTAGCGACTAAAATAAAAACGACTTTTGCACTCAGATATCACAAAAAATACTCTTTCCGAGATGGGGGGATGAAAAATATATTATTCCCACAGTAAAGTAGTGTTATCTCGCATTAGAATTAATGTAATAGTATCTACGAGTACGTCTCGCTGGCGGCCGATAAACTTTCAACAATTTACAGAGAGCTCGAAATCGTGTTTTTGCAGACTGTTATTACAGTGCACTTGAATGTGAAACTTCGCCCTTACGCTGGAACCACACGACCTACGTACCAAACCGTTCGGTTTTATTTGTTCGGCAGTAATTCAAATACTTTTACAAATTTTAGTGCCTAGGTTTTATTTGGCAGCTGATGGTAAGAGATAACACATGTCCAAAACAAAGTTCGCTGCTTTGACGCTCATTACTTTCGATGGTTAGTCTCAACAGCCCAGTAATTTCGGTCGCTGCAGTACCCTTCAAACCGGAACACAGTAATGTTTACACACTACTGCTTAGTGGGGTACCTAGACGACCTCCTGCTAAAGAAATCTACCACCAAGTGTATCTGTTGTTACGAATCCTACTTAATATTACAAATGTGAAAGTTTGTATGTTTGGATGTTTATTAGTCAATCATGCAAAAACGGCTGAATGGATGTTAGATTTGTATGGGATTATCAAACAACGACAGGCATAACAACTTGAAATTTGGCATCGATGTGTCTCACGGAACATTATTCCGGAATAAAAGTTTTCCTTTATATTAATCTAAGTAATTAAGCAGCACAAGTGTCATGACGGATGAAACTATTGTGTTACTTACTCATGTTTCATTTCTCTCTATAAATTCGACGAAGTCGCGGGAGCAAATATAACTATTTAATTAAATGTTAATCTATCTATCTATACTATTATAAACAGGAAAGATTTGATTGTTTGTTTGTTTGTATTGAATAGGCTCCGAAACAACTAAACCAATTTCAAAAATTCTTTCACCGTTGGGAAGCTACACTATCCCCGGGTGACATATGCTACTTTTTATCCTTGTATTTCCACGGGAATGGGAACTACGCGGGTGAAACCACAAGGCGTCTAGTTTAAACTAAATAAATATTATGACGTCACAAAACATTAAAATAAATTACAAAACAGATGAAAAATAAAACAATAGTAAAGTAGTAGATATAAAAACTTAATTAAAATCTCAAAATCTGTCCACACGCTCCACTCTCCATAACAAAATCTGGCCTTTATTTTGCTCAGTGTTTCCATACAACGCGGCAATGGGGCGTTTTGGGAACTATTTCCATTGATAGCGGCCTTTTAGATTAGTTATTATTTTAAATGTTGCTTGTCTTAGTTTCTTTTACTTATTTATACCTAAAAAATTATCTATGATATATATATTAATATAATTTTACAGTAGTTACTCGCAGTAAACGTCACGAGATAAGCTATAATAGTTATTATGACTATGCGCTCATTACTTTGACTCTTTCGATGGTTAGTCCCAACAGCCCTGTACCCTTCAAACCGGAACACAGATTACTGTGTTCCGGTTTGAAGGGTACCGGAAGGAAGGGAAGGGTGTTCCGGCTAGCAGTAGTGTGTAAACATTAGTTTACACACTACGCTAGCAGTAGTGTGTAAACATTAGTTTACACACTACTGCTAGCCGGCAGAATATCTCATACTGCGGTAGTACCTAGACGACCTCCTCCTAAGGAGATCTAAAACTGGTCGCTAATAAATATAAAAATTCAAACTCACCAAACAGAAGCAGCAGCAAGTCGCTCAGAGCCAAACTGAATAGGTAGTAGTTGGTAGCCGTGTGCATGGCCGGGTGCCGTATTATCACCACGCACACGGCCACGTTGCCCGCCACTCCTGGTGACAAGGGAAACAATCATGTTAAATTAAACCATAAAAAAAAAATTCAACAATTTGCTGTCAAAATGTTAATCTGTATCTTTTTATTTGTGTGTGTTGTTTGTACTTATCTGTTGTTGTGTCTAGTGTTTTGTAAATCAAAATAAATGTTTTTCTTTCTTTTTAAATAAGATTTTTTTTAATTGCTCTATTCATGATCATACACTATACAAATCTTTTTTTTATCGTTGACAAGCTTGGTGTTTGACCACAGCTCACCTGATGTTAAGCGACGGTGTGATCGAAGATGGTAAGGCACAACTAGCCTGGAATGGAACTGGCTATCAAGTGAAACAGCTGGAACACACCGTTAGATGCTTGGCGACAGATTTTCAACTTGAGGGTGGTAGCTAGCCAGCCGAGTACTAGAAAGTAAATTTGTATATTATACTATTCCAAGTTCTGTGTATCGCTGCAATGGTCATGGACAGGCGTTATCTCTTGCCATCAGGAGAGCGTTTCGTTCGTCTCATTTATATAAAAAAAAAATTATACCTGTGAGGAAAATGGAGCACAGCACCACAGATATGGGTACCAGCTTGACGAGCGGCAGCGTGCGCGGCCCCATCATCAGCCAGAGCATCTCCTCCTCGCTGCAGTCGAACTGGGACACGTTCGTACAGCGCTGCAAGAACTGGCCGCTCGTCTCGTTCGCGCGGTAGAACTCCGCCATCTTTATACACCACTACTGGCGACTAAGATGAATATAACGGTTGTCTATTCCCATTGGTAGCCGACTTCTTAGATCAGATCACATTTAACTAACCTATGTAGGTATGTATGTATGTAGGTATATGTGGACACACATTTTAAATGTAAGCAAGTAGTTTAAAGCGATATATATATAGTTTTCAAAATTTAATCTTGGCGAAGATTACTTACGCAACTCAAACAAATACAAATATTTAACTGCTAACACCAATGTTACAAGTCAAATTTCGTAAAAAAAGCGTATCATTAAAAAAGTTATAAAACATTGATTACATGTCAATGAATACAAACAAAATATCAAATATAGTACATAATATGTCAATATAAAAATATGATGACATGTTATACACAACTGAGTGAAAATATATAAAAAAACATGATAAAAATAATGCATAGTTTATCTATTTCTTTTTTATTGTATTTTATTGTTACTTGTGGTACTATGTAGCTCATATATATTTTTTTCTATTTCTGATTAACACAATAAAGAAGTTCTATGTATGTAGGTATATTTGTTAAATAAATCTTCCGAGTTGTTTTTAAAGGTAGGAATTTACGCGTCGGCTTACTTTAATCATCTTAAAATCTCTGATGTTGTAAATAATAAATCTCAATAAAAAATCCCATATATACAAATATATTTACAAACTATCTTCTACCCTGGACGGGTTTATCTTTAATTAATTTAAATTAATATTCTTAGAATGTTTCTCTTATCTGGATAATTAGGAATGGCATAGTACTTAAGGCAAATATCTTTTGCATTAGTATTTTTAAATTGATTTAAAAACATCGCAAACTAAATAATTCTGAAAGAAAGAAAAAGATTTTATTTTGCATCACAAAAACGAACAAACAGAGACAAACAGTAGTAGTACCTAGTTTATTTTGACATAAAACATTTTTGATAGAAACTCTTTATTGTGCTACCAGAAATATAAAAATGTACAGAAAACAAAAGAATCTCATGAGCTAGTGCCACAAGTGGCTGCCTTATCGTTAAAAGCGTTGTCTTCCTGCCAACCGAGCTAAGATAAAAATAATTCTCAAGTTTAAACTTTTGTGACGAGAAAAGCTAGTTAGAATATTTAAAACCATTGTGGTTTAGAATAGAATGAAGTTAAATATTTATAATTATCAGTAGTTAAGTTTACTTTGAAAGTGTTTTAATTAAAATGAATACCCACAGCGACAGAATAAAGTAAATGAAAATTCTAAACGCAAAACCACATTACTGTGTACATCAAACTGTTCAATATTTTATGGAGATAGTTAATGGCACTATCACAAAACATAATTATCTATTTTTTTTTTTTTAATTCACTTCATATTCGTTTACGTCTACGAAAGTCCCACTTTTAACGCTACGAATGTACGCGACCGCGCGGCGCCACTCGACGCAACCAACTGCACGCGACGGGACGCTCGCTAGGCTGACTGACAATCCCTAATGTGGAACAATATACAATGCTAAACTTTTATTAACATAAGAAAAAGGTTAACCTGTGTGACTTGAATTATCGGTAAGTATTATAACGACGAGCAACTGAAATATTGTAGTATTTCTAGCGGCCCGCCCCGGCAACCCGCGGGTGTACTTTCGAACAAACCAAAAAATTTTAGCCAAGCGCTCGAAGAGTCAACACGTCCTGAGGATGCCTCGTGTAGAGGCGACACACGTTTGGGATAAAAAGATAAAATACCTCCTACACTAAAAATATAACTCTTAAAAACTAAAAAAAAATCTGATCTGATCGCTACCAAACATCACAAGATCATCCATTGCCCTTATCTGAAGATTGCCAGAAAATTGCATCAAAATCAAGTGTTTTTATGGCGCCTAGGTGTTTGACCACAGCTCATCTGATGTTAAGTGACGGTGAAGTCCAAGATGATAAAGCAGAGCTAACATGGAACAGAACTGTCTCTCAAGCCAGGCTACCACTAACATATACAATAGGAATGTTCCTTTAAAAGAATTGCCCATCATCACAATCAGTCTACCACAGTCCACTGCAAGGAACAGGCTTCTCCCAAGGCACACAACTCGGGAGCTTTGGCTTTCTAGCTACTGCCAGTGAATGTCGTCAGTCCACAATCTTCGCGTCCTACGCTACGTTTGCCACTTCGTGACGTCACCGTTAAACACCGGTGTTAAAAGTAATGGATCAGATTACTCATTTTTAACTACTCAAGTCACACGAGTTCAATCTTCTCAGCTACTTAGTCTTTTTGTGAAGCATCTTTACTATGTGCTTAATTCCAGTATTAGCGCTAAGATAAGGCCTCGTAAAGCAGGATTATAATTTCAAGCTGAAAGCTTTCATAGAAGCCACAGAAAGAGTCACAGCTACTTTGCAAGTCAATGTGGATTATGCAATGCACAGGCATTATTCAAAACTCGGTAAAAACTGCTTTCATAATAAAACCTGTAGGTAATTGCTCGTATTACAAAGGATTTATATCACGTTTGTGTTGAAATATGATATTTTATAAAAATGCTTTTTCGACTTCAAACAGAACCTAAACTAAATTGGATAACTTACCGTATACCAGTAAAGCGTGCTTAAACTGACGCAGCCTGTTACAGCAGCCGTCATGACGGACGCGAGTTTGCTCGCTACCGCAGGCCGCGCCTGTAGACAGCGAGCTATACATTGACATGTATATGAGGATATGATTTTATTTGTTACAAGCTTCTGTTACACTTTACGACGACATTACATTGTATGTGTACATTTATTTGTACACATATTGTTAATTACCAACCTCTGAATACGATTTAGAGCAAATTCCACATCATCCTTCATTCAATTCATTCATTCATTTTAAATAAGGACTATCATATTTTTTTGATTATTATTCATTTGACATTTATTTATTTTTTAATTGCACTTATGAATAAAACGCCATCATTTTTATGCATAAACACTCGACAAAACACTAGTTTTGTAAAAAAATACAACGGGGGACTCGACTCTTTGCGCGTTTCATTTAAATAATCTGCAATAAGTCTGAGTCACAGTCACACAAAGTAAGTCAAGCTCAAGTGGTCATGCCCTAGCAAAGTAATGGTAACAACACTAAATCACTATCCCACATAATTCGACACTTTAAGAAACATCACTATTTTTGACACAGAAACACTAAAACACGAGTTTTATTTATCTATTTATTGATTAAGGTAAGTTTTAACAATTAATGCAATGCGGCGAAATGACATTTCCTTGTTTCCACCAAAAAACCAGCTATCTCTTACCAATAGAGTATAAAAATAACAGCATCACACACAGCTGTCAACAATGTATCTCCCAAATTCGTATTGTGTGTCTACAATATACAAACTCTTTGATCGAGTTTTGGCGGGAACGCGGGAAGAGTCGTGTCGCTCCGTTGTATTTTTTTCCAAAACTAGTGTTTTGTCGAGTGTTTATGCATAAAAATGGTGGTGTTTTATTCATAAAGTGCCGAATTACAAGCGCGAGTGTGGGAAAATGATATAATGTGGTGAAACATGAGTTTTCGTGTTGCTTCCAAAACTCCATCGAAGCTTTGTAGTAAAGTTGCCACTACTTTACTAAAGCATGACTGGAATTAACTGACACGAACTGGACTTGACAAAGACGACTTTGACTAAAAGTAGCTACGATGGCACTTATTTAACTTGAAAATATATAATTACTTGACACTGGCAAATGCTAAAACGCGACGCCAAAACCAAAGAAAAAAAAAAAAAAAAAAAAAAACTCTTTGATCTCGATATTGTGTCACATTAGAAACGTCACAATTCTGTCGTCGTGGTTTCGGCTTGTCACGGCCCTTTCATCACTCCGCGGCTCGCTCCAAAGCATTGCTAATCCTCACTACCACGCTAATGTATCATTTGGAACTAACTTCCTTCTCTTTATGACTGTCTGTAAATCAGAGCGTCTACGACCGCACCGTCGTCTAACTTCAGGTGAGCCTAGCCTAGCCTAGTCAAACACCTAACCTTCTGTAACTTTATTATTAACTAGCGGACGCCTCGCGGTTTGACCCGCGGAGTTCCCGTTCCCGTGGGAATACAGGGATAAAATGTAGACTATCTCACCCGGGGATAATGTAGCTTCCCAACGGTGAAAGAATTTTTGAAATCGGTTCAGTAGTTTTTGAGTTTTTTATTATATAAAATTCGAAAAATACAAATCTTTCTCTTTATAATATTAGTGTAGATAGACTACGTTTTATCCTTCAACCTAAAACCTGTGTAATATTAGCTAAGATTACGACTTTAAATCTGGTAAATAATTAACATTTATATAATTTACATTTACAACGCGACCAAAGCGTCACTCGTACATGGGGGACGTTCCCCCTGCGCTCACTAAGCTCTTCGATTCCACATTCTTTATTCGCACAGCGAAGACGAAGATTTCTTTACCGGAGTCTGTGTTTCCCAAAATAGTACAATAAGAGTAAATCCAAAGTAAACAGGTCTCTTCTAATTAATCATGTTCCATCCTAGACCACATCGTTGCTTAACATCAGACAGGATATGGTCAAACACAAACCTATTACGTATTGACATAGAAACTCTTTTAACAGTTTACGAAATTGTGTTTTGGATTTTCTGTGTTCGGTTGTACCTAATTTACATTTTTTATTTTCTTTAAAAAAATTAGCATTGGCGTGTAAAGCCGCGAGTCGCTGCTAGCAAAAAACATATTAAAACTAGTGAGCAGGTGTGCCGGGAAAGCGCTCGGAGAATATCAATTTTGGCTCAAGTGGAATTGCGCTGCTGTCGTCATTGACTTTGATCACTTGAAAAGGACAGGCCAAATCCAACGTACTCAGGTGACAGAATAGAACAACTTAATTTCCTATGGGGCCAACCCCAGTATCGCGAAAGAAAAATGTTCCATATAAAGTAATTACCCTTCGACAAAATAAATAAATATGATTGGATATATCACATAACGTCACCTAGCCGCGAACAGAAGCTCCTAGACATAAAACAAAGACTTATGAATCATTTCATAAATATTTTTTCCCTACAGCACATAAAGCAGAGTTGATTCAATATAAAAGTTGTACACATTGTTAATTACTAGCGTTCCGTAGCGTAGCGGTCAGGCGACTGTTTTAATGAGCTTGTATTCAAAAGCAATGTGATTGATTAAAGAATGATGCGATATGATTAGTATATGGGTGTTTCTCTGCTATTTGGAAACTCATCCATACAAGACTGTCCTAAGCAAGTTTTATTAAATGTTGAGAATGTCTGTCAATACAAAGAAAGGCAATAGTATATCAAATATATATATTAAAGAAGCCTACACATTTTCCACTTGGTTTTTGAGTTATGGACAGTTTTGTGCAAAATTCAGACAGGGGACTGTTGTGACCAACCAGGGGAATGATTTTAAGAACAAAACCTAGTATTTTTATTTGTTTAAATAATAAAAGCTTTATTTTTATTACCACTTACAATGTGTAATTATTACTTAAATAATCAACGAGATCATAACGAAGAACACTTATTAAGGGCCAAGTCCTCGACCGTGGGAACTTCTGCTTGAACACCTACATTGATATTTTCCACTCACACAGACGTACATACGTCTGACGTTAGATTTGAATACATTGACGTCACGCTAAAATAGATAAGGAGAGTTAAATTACTATAGCCACGAGCAAGAAGGAGACAGAATGTTTATTCCTATTGCCGGAAGCGGATTTTACATTGATTATCTGTTACATTATGACAGAAGTTTTTTTTTTTGTTTTGGCATCGCGTTTTGAATATTTGCCAGTGTCAAGTGTCAAATACAAAACGGGCGGGAAGCATGCGCGCGGTGCTCGGTACCGCCGCCACCGCGCGCCCACCTCTTGCGGCCTCTCGTGACGTGCTATACACGACCACGAGACTCGTGACGTTAGATTGTCAGATTCAGAGATTCTCGATGGTTTGTAGCGCCTACCAAAATAAAACAGCAACAGACGTAACGCAGAAAAGAGATTTTCAGCAGGCACTATCAGAAATTTTCATCAAACTATCCGTACTTATCTGCTAGTAGAATAAACAAAACGTACAATAAAAGGTCTAAGCCTTAAATGTATCTGCATCAAAGTTAGCATCTATAAAATTGCGCCTTTCCTATAATTATTTTGATGTCAAGATTACGGATTAAAAATAATTTGGCCATATTCTATTTCATAATTTCAAGAAACGAAAAGCGTTTGAAACTATTTTTTCTCCAAGCATAATAATTCAGGATATGTACTATAGTATTCATTAATTTCAAACTTCCACATGATTTATAACGGCACAAAAATGTTGACAAAAACACATCGATTGCCTTATTTCACAAGACTTGCCCGTTAAATAAAGACATTTTGATAACATTTGTGATAAACTAACTAAAATCAACTTACTTTAACAGTCTTTCTAAAATACAGATTGTATGACATAAGTCAGCTTTTAGAATGTTATTAAAAATAAACAAAACAAACATTACCTCTTTTAACTAATTATCACAATAAACATTTTGGATTACAACTAGGAAACACTTGTACTTTTCAAGTAACTTAAAGTAATCATCAATGGCACAGTATATTACTAAAAATCAATCTTACTATCCAGCGAAATATCTCTTATTTCTCAAAGACCGATACTGATTTTGGAAAACTATAAAATAATCTACTTCCTTGTACGGTTACCTTCGGATCAGGCAACTTTTCCAATATTTGGTCAAAACCGACTTCATATGTTCGGATGCAATGAGTGGTAGACGAGTCCGTGTTGTGGCTAATAATGACCCATTTTTGATTTTCTGAAGCCTCTTATACGATACAGCACTTTCTTGGCTCCTCCATAACTTATATTTTTTTCACTAATTCACCTGATATAACTTTTCCGAAAATTTGTTTCTCTTTCTGTGTTTTTAAACCTGCATAGTTTTCTTTTAATTGTTTATTCAATACTTCTCCAAAAAGTGCCTTTTTAACAACGTCTTTGCGAGTTGATGGAGTGTCACACATTCGTGTTAGTTTCGTTTGAGGTGTCATCCTTTTTACTGTTTTTATTAAGTTTTTGTTCCAACCGTTGCAATCTCTTTTTATACTTTTCCAGTCTCTGTTTGTATTCTTGAATCTTATTGTCTTTGTCTTTCAATATCTTCGCCTTAGCCTGTTTCTTTCTTGCCGCAACAAGTGCATTTTCTGACGACCTTAAAGACGCCGGGCATTCTAATGTTGATCCAATAGAATCAGGTGTATTTTCCCTCACAAAATTATTTGTTATTTCTTTCATGGCTTTTTTTTTTGGTGATATTTAGAACAGTGCTCTTTCCAAGTCTTTTTAGCAGCCTTATGCTCGCGACTACTCATATCCTTAACCAACTTTCTGCTACCTTTTTCTTTCTTCTTTTGGTATTTCAGCCTTTCTTTTTCTTTAATTTCTTCTTGTTTTTGAGGGTCATTTTTAAGTCGTTGATATCTCAAACGTTCAGCTATACGTTTTTGTTCTAATATTTCTTCTCTTGTTTTGGGTAGTTTCTTTTTAGGTGGCATTTTGAGCAATCCCCTACGAAAAAGAAGGATATATTATGATAACGTTGAAGCAGATTGATGCGCTGTCTAGCATGTCTTTACAAAACTTGAAAAAAACAGTCCCCTGAGATCAAGCACAGTCCCCGGTGTAATAAAATGACAGGGGACTGTTGCCCAGGGAACTGTTTTTTTTGCTTGAAAACTAAATAACACAAAATCTTTAAAACATATCACATTTGTAAAACAGATGTGAAGACATACTCGTAAATAAACTATTTAAATTTTTTTTTATTTATTTAAACAAATGATATTAATTAAAACTCTTGAAATAGGAAAACAAATACTCACCAGTGGACTGTTTCTACTAACGGCCGAGACGCGTGGTTCACTACAAAACGCAGTGGTGCCAACTGAGAAAATGGCGGTTGTCTGTTACCTATACATCCGAACGAATTTCACACCGGTTGCGTTCCATTTCACGATCGTAATGTTTCGGACCAATACCGAAAGTGAATTACGCGCCGTTTTGAAATTTTACCAGGGGACTGTTATAATAATTTAAGGACAGCCTTCGTACATATTTTTTTTTGATAAATGTATATTATAGACATATAATTTATAATTTTAAAAGATGCTTACAATCTTCTTGAACAATATATGATTTATTATTCAGTTATAAATGGCAAAGTATTAAATATATAGGTATCAATGCTTGTAATTCTGGAAAAGGGACATACCAGGGGACTGTGTTTTGAGGTGTTTAACAATTTTTTTCTCGAAATCAATTATAATAAATTACTTAATGAGCAATGGTGAACCAAGAATACCACATTTTTGTCCATATTAGTCCCAAAAAAAATGGATAAGATGGAATTAATTATATAAAATTTACTTGGGACAGTGATTTTCCATTTAGTAGAGAAATGCCCATATATACTTACCTAAGGAACTAGAAAAAAACACGTATGACAATAATTTTGTTTCTTTTATTACGCATATTATTTATTTTCTAGAATGGAAATAAACAGAAGGCATATCCTTACATTTTATATCTTTAGCCGTTACTAATCGAAAACGCCGACGAAAAGTCTGTGAAGGTCTTAGAAAATATTGAATTTTTAACAATTACTGCCAGTTCACTACTGTTCATTACAAGGGATTCAGATTTGTTCCGTTCGACACCAAGTATTGGAATACATATCTTGATTACATTTAAATTGCCTTTTTAAGGACTTTAAAAAGATTTTTCAACTAAGGTAAATTGTACTAGCGCAATGAATTTTTTCCTATAAGTAAATAATATAGCTACTTAATCTTCTACACAAAAATCGATTAGGCATTTCAAAGTCTAAACGCTTAACTAGAAATTTAACTTTTTTTATTTGAAGCAATCGAAATGGTCGAAAGCGTACCCGACACGCTGGTAATACATGTCTAACATCATTATAATAGATAGATAGATAGAACTCTTTATTGTGCACACCATAAATAGATGAGCTAGTGCCACAAGTGGCGGCCTAATCGCTAAGAGCGATCGCTTCCAGGCAACCAATAATAGAAAAACATGATAGATGACATAAACACGTATAATTTACGTCATGTTCGACACATAAATGCTTGGCAATTATATAAATTTGACAGCCCTGTTGACTCATTGTTAACATATCTGCCTAAAGAGCTGAAGGGCGTGGGTTCGATTTCCGCTCAGGACAAAACATTTTATGTAGCAACAAATGTTTGTTCTGTGTCTGGGTGTTCTATATGTATTAAAATTATGCATTTACAAAAAAAGTATATAAATGATATATACATGTATTCTATCAGTTATCTGACTTCCATCACACAAGCTCTGCTTAGTTTGGAGTCAGATGGCGCTGTGTGTAATGTCCTACGATATTTATTTATTTAATTTTGAATTAAATTATTGTGTCTTTAAAAATGTAATAAGTACAAGGTGACATTTTTTTTTTTTATTTTTTTTTTATGCCACGGTTGGCATCATGCAGAGGGGTTGCCTGATGATTAGCAATCGATGTTAAGGTGGTTCGATTTCCATACAAATATTTTTTTGCCATTTATGGACAAATGAAGCATTATTTATTATTATTTATTTATTTATATTTACCTTACCGCGATTTGTCCCATGATTTTCCACAGTAAAAAGTAGCCAACATAATAAAGCTGGATAATTCTCCGTTCCAAATTTCACCTAAATCGTAATCGTGCAATAGTCTGAAGAAAGAGTAAACATACAAACTTTCGCCTTTATATTATTTGGGTGATTAATAGCAATGGTCATGCGTTAAATTCTCAAAGGTTGAGCCCAATAAACGTCAGCGTTTTGGTTCCAAACTTAACATAGTTCTGTAGGATAGTTAACTACAATAAAATATTGATCAAAGCGATGAATCTAAGTAAACCAAACTGACTAGTAAGAACTTCATAACTTTATGAATCCTCTAAACTTTGTTCATAGGGCAACATGAAGTCCGGAGAGTGTCCGAGCGCCACCGTCGTGTTCCCTAAACAAAGTTTGAAGTCAATAATTCAGGACATTGTAGTTCCTTCATTTTACACAACTGTACAGATAACTTAGTTGACCTGTCACGCGCGATGTAGATTACAGAAGTTCTTGTTGATGTAATTTTCACCAAATCAATTGGATGCGGTGATTTCCGCTGCGCCCTCTTTGTTCGTGTGGTAGCAGCTCTGCGTCGTGAAGTGTAACGTAAGGTGTGAATTCGGTTCCCACCCATGACAAACATTTCGAAATGTAATACTCTTATATTCAAGTAAGTATTTAGAAAAACAAGTAGAAGTATATTCACAGTACTTTGCTAGCTATAGCTTTGTTTGATTTGTTGGCGTTGTGGGAAATTTTCTTTATTATTTACTAGCGGACGCCTCGCGGTTTCACCCGCGTATTTCCCGTTCCCGTTGGAATACAGGGATAAAAAGTAGCCTATGTCACCCGGGGATAGTGTAGCTTCCCAAGAAATGATTTTTGAAATGGGTTCAGTAGTTTTTGAGTTTAAACAAATAAATAAATATTGCAGGACTATACACACAGCGCCATCTGACCCCAAACTAAGCATAGCTTGTGTGATGGAAGTCAGATAACTGATAGAATACACAAATACTTTTTTTTTTGTAAATACATACTTATAATACATACAGTACACCCAGATACAGAACAAACATTTGTTTATTCCCAAAATATTTGCCCTGAGTGGGAATCGAACCCACGCCCTACAGCTCTCAAAAGCAGATAAGCTACCAATGAGCCAACGGGGCTGTCGTTTGTTAGTTTATTCGTTTGTGAGTTTATTAGTTACAAACATACAAAAATACAAATTATAATTGCGTCTTTAGGTGCCAACCTATTAGGTAGTCAATAGCTACGTAGCTATAAGATGAGATCCAAAATTGTTCTCCCAAAAAAAGAAACTTTCCCGCGTGATATCTTACATTTTCTTTCTAACAATTTGCAAGTTTCTTTTAAATATTTGTGTTGTTCCTTTGATCACATAAAGTTTGTTTTTCTTCTACTCTTTGTGGTTTCATTAGCGGAGATAAAACAAACACAACAGGTACGCAAGGTTTTACGTATAAACTTGGTCTTAAGTTAATCCATATTTAAAGTTATGTACCTACCTACTCGCAAAGACAAGTTGACGTGTAGCGATGATAGCTCAGTGTTTAGGGCGGTAAGTTCACACGAAACGGGCGTAGATTCCAATCTCGACAAGGAGCTTGAGCTGCTGGTGAAGGAAAGCATCGTGCGATCATAGCATTCTACTGACTTTCTAATACTCAGCTAGCTAACTATCCCCCTTAAGTTAAAGATATGCCACCAACCACCTATAATAGTGTGTTCCGGCAGACTTAGACTTAGGTAGGTACTTGAGAGACAGTTCCATTCCGGGCCAGATGTGTTTAACTACTATTTTATGTTTGACGGAAACGTCATTACTCCTTAGCCGGAGGTCGTCTAGGTAGGTACCACCGCAGTACCAGATATTCAGCCGCTAAGCAGTAGTGTGTAAACATTACTGTGTTCCGGTTTGAAGGGTGCTGCAGCTAGTGAAATTACTGGGCTGTTGAGACCTAACCATCGAAAGTCTCAAAGTAATAAGTGCCAAAGCAGTGATGCCTTGAACTTTGTTTTGATACACAAAGTTCTGTGTATCGCTGCAATGGTCATGGACAGGCGTTATCTCTTACCATCCGGAGAGCATCTCGTTTAGCTCATTACAATTACATAAAAATTTAAAAAAGATGAGCTGTACTTAGTGAAATAACTAACCAAAAAAATATCTGTTTACAACCACCACACAAATAAAAACAATAAGTACCTACTTAGATACAGTACCTAAGCAATACCATGGACTAGGTTCCTAATTGGCAGCTCTATCACTTCCAGCAATCTCTTCCAAACATAGTTAGACAGCTCGAAAAAGTATAGCCTATAAAAGTAAGTAAACTGTCTAGCATAGCAAGAAAATAACAAAAACTTATAAAAAAGCATTTACAAGTTTTCGATACACCAAAAATGTATGAAAAATAGATCAGCGCCCCTGGTGGGCGTAAATGGAAACTGAAATGTACCGTCTTGAATCAAGTCGAATCAAATCAAAACTCTTTATAATGGTATTGAAAACTTGGAGTCTGTTTTTCACAAATTGCCAACCCTCTGCACAAGTACAAAGCAGATGATTGTCAAAGAGTATGGCAGCCCATAGGCAGCCCGTACACGTTCAATCATGATCACGATCCGCGATCCGCGATCCGCGATCATGATTTCAAAATTTCTAGATATTATGCGATCCGGAGCATCAGTCCGTCAATCCGCTTCGTACACGATCAGTCTGGATCGCGATCATTGATCGCGGATCGCGGATCACGCGCTACGTGTACGGGCTGCCGTACACGTAGCGCGCGATCCGCGATCCGCGATCCGCGATCAATGATCGCGATCCAGACTGATCGTGTACGAAGCGGATTGACGGACTGATGCTCCGGATCGCATAATATCTAGAAATTTTGAAATCATGATCGCGGATCGCGGATCGCGGATCGTGATCATGATTGAACGTGTAAGGCGGCCCAAAGCGACTTAGTTTCCATCCAAACGAGTACCCTTAGTAAGACCCTTTGGTTTTTTTCTCTATTTCTCGAGGGTCGGGCCAAGAGCGACACCTGTAATTTAATATCGGTTTAATTGAAAAGAAGGAAACCCTTTTGCGACTCTTAATGGGACGTGAAACTCGAGAAAGAGTCAAAAGGTTCAGTATTTTTAAATTTAAAGCAATAGTATTATGTAGGTATTTAGGTTGGGGTCTTTTTAAGTGAAAACTTCTTTAGCCGCGTTGAGTGAATTATGGTTGAGACAAAAATGGGTTCACGTCACCGACATGCTAAAGTAACGTGTTTTCTATTTTCAATCGGTATCGGCAGTCTTCATATTTGGCTAGGTATATTTTTTTCCACGATTTCAAATTTCAAGATGTGTCACATAATCAAACTTGACCTTGTTTCAACTTATGACTTCTTCCATTTATATTTTTCTTAGACAAAAACAAAAAGCTTACTTTACATTTTAGAAAAAATAATATGATACGCCAACATGATTATTTTGCTAAAACTACATTTAATCATTTTAGTATTTTGCTTTGTAGGAATATGGATTTAGTTTAGCGCCATCTAGTGTATAATTTTTACACTATTATAGTACTTCTTTCTTGCTTTTTGACGCCGCATTTTGTATATTTGTCTATTAGATGTGTATATTTACCACGTTTAAGTCACAGTCAAAGTCACAAAAAGTAAATCAACTTACGCACGTAAGTCAAAACATTGTGATGAAAAACACTACTATTCATGCACAAAAACACACTTAAAAACAAAAATCTAAAGTAACATATTGCGGCGTTATGATTTTTTTCGCGTTCCCGCTAAAACTTCAACGCCGTGTAAAAACCATAGATTAAAAAATTTGCCGCGCTTTTTTCAGCTCCACCAACATGTAGAAATTAAAACTTTTTTAATTCAGATACATGCGCTTAGCTTTATGCTTTTATTTCATTTGGAATGCTTGATGGTGTTGACTGATAGTAAATGATTGATCGATGGCAGCTGATTGTATACAAATACAGATGGCTATGTACCCATACAGCGTTTGTTTGCATGTAATAACTGCGATTAGAACCTATTTTCTTGTATTCATGTATTATTAAAATAACGTTTTTTAGATCTTTATCCTAAATGTACTTCTGTTTAATGGTGTTTGTTTAAAGGGGAACGAGAATTTAATGTAATTTCAAACTATTTTCTTCCAATATTTTGCGAAAATAAACTTAAAATTAACACCTGGATCATAACACCTGGAACACCTGGATCAATCAATTACATTATCAGATTGACTTGTAAATTTTATTTTAAAGTTCGTCTGAGGTGCTGTTTTAGGCCTGGCAAGTGTTTGCTGAGTTTTGGCGGGAATGCGTAGTGGTGGAAGGAGTAGTGTCGCCCCGTTGTATTTGTTTCCAAAACTAGTGTTTTATTGAGTGTTTATGCATAAAAATGGCGGTGTTTTATTTATAAAGTGCCGAATCACAAGTGCGAGTGTGGGAAAACGATATAGTGTGGTGAAACATGACTTTTCGTGTTGCTTCCAAAACTCCATCGAAGCTTTATAATAAAGTCACCACTACTTTACTCAAGCATGACCGGACTTGACTGACATGTATTTTACTTGACTATGACTAGACTTTGACTATAACTATACTAGCTACGAGTAAACGGTTATTTAATTTATGAAACTTAAAAATAGAAAACACTTGACAATGGCAAATGCTTACAACGCGACGTCAAAAAAAAAAAGTGTTTACTACACACACACACACACACTGGGTATGGATAAGATGAGAGTCTAGAGACAATCCAAATGTTTCAGCCATTTATGTACTGAACTGATAGTATGAATGATGATGCAAAGTGGATCAATTCTGTTAAACACAGATGGAAAATTATCTATGGTTTAAAAGTAAAAAATTCCATAGACGAATTCTTGACGTCCGACGCCGTCCTTTCTTCTTTTTTTATGTTGGTAGTGCTGTTGCTAACGCCATTTTTGTTATACACTTGAAGCTCCATAAGGTGATTTTTTTTTACTCATTAGAGCAGACTACGAGTGCGAAAGAGAAAAAGGAACTGGATTGCTGTATGTAGCTTCAACTGACCCGAATATTTTCTTCCAAGCTTATTTACGACGTTTCTCATTGTCTATGCTGTAGATCGCATCTCGAGCGATACATACGGTGAAAAGCTTTTAGTGAACAAATGTATAGTAAAAATGAAGGAAAACGCTGTACTTAAGTGGCAAAAAGTGAACAATCCTACCGGGCCCCAACCACGACCACGCCATGGCCATCGGGCTGTCGCCATAAAAGATTTGATGATAGTTTTCGGCGGTGGAAACGAAGGGATAGTTCACGAGCTGCACGTCTTCAATACCACCACAAACCAATGGTTCGTCCCCGTCACTAAAGGTGAAGTGCCCCCAGGATGCGCCGCCTACGGCTTCGTGGTCGACGGAACTCGCCTGCTAGTTTTTGGCGGCATGGTGGAGTACGGCAAGTATTCCAACGATCTCTATGAACTGCAGGCTTCGCGGTGGGAATGGAAGCGACTGAAGCCTCTTCCACCGAAGCAAGGACTCCCGCCGTGTCCTCGGCTCGGCCACAGCTTCACACTCCTCAACGGAAAAGTTTATCTTTTCGGCGGGCTCGCCAACGAGAGCGATGATCCCAAGAATAATATACCCAGATATCTCAACGACTTGTATACTTTAGAATTGTATCCAAATTCCTCAATGACAGTATGGGATATACCGCTCACCTACGGCCAGTCTCCTCCACCGCGGGAGTCTCACAGCGGGGTCTCCTACACGGACAAAACTTCAGGAAAATCATCACTTATTATATACGGTGGCATGAGCGGTTCCCGTCTCGGCGACCTATGGATTCTCGATGTAGATAGCATGTCATGGTCTCGACCCGACGTCGGCGGGCCTCCACCTCTACCCCGCTCGTTACACACTGCAACTGTCATCGGTCATCATATGTATGTGTATGGCGGATGGGTGCCTCTAGTACCCGATGAATCTAAACTTGCTACACATGAAAAAGAATGGAAGTGCACAAATACCCTAGCCTCTTTGAATCTGGAGTCGATGACCTGGGACAATATAGCATTGGACAAATTTGAAGAGTCCATACCCAGAGCCCGAGCAGGTCACAGTGCGGTAGCCATCCAAACTAGGCTCTACATCTGGTCAGGGCGAGATGGATACAGGAAAACATGGAATAATCAAATTTGCTGTAAAGATCTCTGGTACCTAGAAGTAGGAGTACCACCGCAGGCGGGCCGTGTTGCACTAGTGCGCGCTGGCACCACTTCACTGGAGCTGTGCTGGCCGGCACTCAACACAGTCACCACATACCTGCTACAAGTACAGAAGTGCGGCAAGGTGACACCGACGAGGTTCCCATCCGCATCGGAACCAGTGAGCGCGCCGGCGCCCGCGGCGGCTGCTCAGCCCGATGCAAGCAAGGCTTTTGGACTGGGGTCCCCGCCCCCAGCGCCGGCGCCCGCCACCCCCGAGCTGCCGACGCTGACAAGGCCTCTACCGGCGCCTACGCCCATCACCCCCTCAGCAGCCGCCGCCGCCGTCAGCTCGATCACCGCTCCGATCGTCTCCACACCGCAGAAGGTCCAGGCTGCAGTCAAGGTGGCGGGTCCGGCAGCCGTGAAGATATCCCCCGGCACACCGACAGTGAAGCAGGCGACGTATCAGCCTAAGACTGTGGTGAAGTCGCCGGCGACGGCAGGCTCGTCGCAGCAGATGAAGGTGGCCGCGGTGACGCCGCAGGGCGTGACGCGGATAGTGAGCGGGCTGGGCGCGGGCACGCCGGTACGAGTCTCCACGGCGCAGTCGAGCGCGCAAATCGTGCTCAGCTCGACGGCAGGCGCCGGTGGCACGCCGCGCTTCGTGCAGGTCAAGACGGGCGGCGGTCAGGCAGGCATGCCCGTCAAACTGGGCGCCGGAAACATGCCCGTCAAGCTGGCCGGCAACGCTCTGCCACTCAAGATCGGCGCTGGTAACATCCAGGGCAAGATCCAAGGAAACACAGTTCAGAAGCTAGGGCAGGCTGGCGTGCCGCTGAAGCTCGGCGCCGGCAACGTGAAGATCGGCACAAGCAACGTACTCGTAAAGACGGCGGGCGGCATGCCCGTGCAGGCGGGCGTTGGCTTGCAGAAGGGCGTACCCGTGAAGCTGGGCGCCGGCAACCTGCCCGTGATCGCGTCCGGTGGCGGCGCAATCCAGATCGCTGGCGGCGCCGGCCAAAAGACTCCTGTCTACAAAATAGTGACAGCCAAGTCAAGCGAGCAGTCTGCATCGGTGCAGACGACGACGACGATGGGCGGCGCGACGGTGCTGCGGCAGGCGGGCGGAAACGCCGGCATACCCGTGATCATTAAGAAAGCGCCGGGCGGAGGCGCGACGGCCGTCAGCCAGCCGCAGTACGTGACCCTCGTGAAGACGTCCACGGGCATGACTGTGGCGACGATGCCCAAGATGGCCATGATGGGCGGGCGCGCGGCGCCGGCGGCCGGCGGCGCGCAGGGCATTGCGCCCGGGGCGACCATCGTGAAGCTGGTCTCCACCAACACGGTGGGCGGGAACAAGATCATCACGCTGCCCTCCAACATGCTACAACTGGGCAAGGCGCCCGTGGCCGGCAAGCAGACCATCGTCATCACTAAGTCCGCGAATCAAGCCACGCACTCCAGCCAGCAGCAGTGAGCGCCGCCGCCCGGGCAGTGGTGGCTACGCGCGCGGAAATAAACTATGCCGGCAATACCTAGGATGTGAATTGTATGAAAGTGCAACTCCGGACTATAGTTATACATTTTAAATCATACAGATATAGTTTATGAGTTTTGTATGTTATAAATGGGTCGGTGTAGATGTCCTCATAGAGTTTTTACTGAAATATTTTATTTACTCTTAAAATAACGAATATTATTAATGACAGTTATAATATTGTATTGTTGAACAAGCTGAGTTGGGATACTGTTGGAGATCTGGCATAATAATAAATTATTCCCTAATTATGACATAGTAGATGATCTTTGACTGCAGTCTCAGTGGGGTGGTACTGTGACCAACATGTTAAACTTATGCTAAAGTGCCTCATGTGCAGTTCTTATATTGTTCTTTGTACAATTATTTAATTTAAAATGACATAAATGCCTCACCATTGGGCTGTTAATCAAATAATTTCTTTATGGCATATTAATTAATTATGCTAAAATGCAAATTATTTCCAACACTGGTCTATGGTCTCTTATGCTGTGTAGATATTCCGTCTTCTCTCTTGTATTCAGTTCCAAAACTTCTGTCTCTGTACTATAATATTTTCTTCAAGATAATACTGGGCAAGGCAGTGTGTAGTGTGCTAGATATTATGAACTATATTATTTGTAGCAAAGTTGTGAGAAGTGCCGCGCTGGGGGCGGCGCGGCCACATGGTGGCAGCGCTCCGTCCCTCTGCCGCGAACGCGGCCTGTTTGTTTCTTAGTGTTTAGTTGATCACACATAATATGAACCTATTTAAGTTTCGTAGGAGTCTTTGTTGATGTTTTGTGTTTTGGCATGTTGTCTTGATGTTGGATCGGTGCAGTCTTGAACAAGATGTGGTAGTCCTGAGGCTATTTAAGTATTAAGACCCCATGGATCCAACCAAAATTTTGCAATAAACTGCTCTTCCTGTGCCCAATTGATTGTTTACGATATCTCAGTAGTATCATGTTGTACCGTTACAAGTTGGCACTCGATTTTCAATATGACAAATCTTATTGATAAGTATTTTATCAATAACTTCTTTACTAAGAATATTAATTTACATTAATTGACAGTAAAAATGCAGAATAAGATTTTTGTGCAGATTCTACTGAAAAGTGATTGTGCGAAATATAGTAGAATAAATATTTTTTACTTTTATTTTTATGAAAAGAGGTATGTATGTATAGAGTACATTGGGGTAAAATTGTGTTCTGCATTTTTATACATAGGATAAGCGCCCTAGCTGTACGTGCATAGTGTAATCGTAAAGTAATGAGGTAAGCGAGGTATGGAATGTAAATATCATTAAGTAGATAAATTTAATGTTATAGTTTGTTCATATTATGTTCATTTGCTTGAATAAACGATTTGGATAAGTTAGACTTTCATTTTCCAGTTAGTAATAGACAAGGACGGAATTTTAAATGTATTTAAGCTCAAAAACAGTTGGGTTTCTCCTATGCCAAAACGATAGGTGCAAGTGAAAGCTTTATCATTAGGTGAATAATTTGTCTGATAAAAACTGAACAGATAACCTTGGTTAATTGCTGTATTAAAAAAATAATTACACAGGTACAGCATTGTAATAAGTATTGTTTCATGTTTGCTCACAGCAACACCACTGCTGCTACTTTATGTTCCTTTTTTTTTTTTTTTATTGTTGACAGGCTAGTTGTTTGACCACAGCTCACCTGATGTTAAGTGAAGGTGTGGTCGAAGATGGTAAAGCACACCTAGCCTGGAATGGAACTGGCTCTCAAGTGAGGCTGCCGGAACACACCGTTAGAATGCTTGGCGGCAGATTTTCAACTTGAGGGTGGTAGCTAGCCAGCCGTGTTCTGTCCTATGACTAGTAGGTTTGTTATCATTGTGGATATAAGAAATGAAATAATAAATTTTAACAAAATTAGTTGTAAATACAATTCTTAAACAGCGCCATCTATATAGGTCTTCTATAATCTAACTCCACTTGACTCCCATACTCAAATTTTACAGATTACGCGTAATGTATTATGCAAGCGAGACAATGAAAAGTGTGAAGGTTTTACGCTAGGTGGCGCAAATTACTAATTTATTAGACTTACGACCTTTCTACAGATAAAATTAAATTTGCAAGATCAGTTTTGGGGCTACCGCGCCAAAGTAGTAAGTAAAATTGTCTTAACAATTACTTTCTAATAAAATGGCATGTTTTTGACTACGTTGACCAGCCGAAAAACATTAAAAGAAAGTTTCCTATAAAATTTTACGGTTCCCCGAAGCCAATTCTGACATAAAAATAGATATTAATTACGCACTGAGACATAACGACTGAAGAAATGCTAGAGCTGCATTTGCAAAAGTCGTAAAGACTTAGGCATCTAAGTAGGTATCTACATCTGCGACTTGGTAGTAGGTTTTTTCATGATGTCTTCCTTCACCGTTTGAAACGGCAATTGTTCTCGACGATCTTAGTGCCTAACTAAGAATCTTTGGAGAAAAATGTCTCCCTCGTGAACAAAATAGGAGGTTAGCGGCAACGGTAACCGTATTTACCAAACGTCAGTAAGATACCTGGAAGACTGGATTTCCGCGGGCACACAATATAACTGCCACAGCGTTTAACTCGATAGATCGTGGTTGTATCCTGTCAGATTACTGTCAAGTTACCTGCAGCATTTCCATCTGCTCTGCTCCAGGAAAAAGGGCTACTAGTTTCTAACATAATCATGTTCGAATTTGCATTGAAATGCGATGCCTGCGTTGGTTACGATTTCATAAAATTAAAAGTGTTTTTTTACAAAAATATGTTTTAATAACCAGTTACCTACTTAAATATACTTAGCAAAATATATTACAATTTACAATGTACATTAGTGGATATAATTAGATACTTAGGCAATAATTGTAGATATTTTTTTATGCGAAGTAATTTCGCGTTTGACTCTGTCTGATGTTAAGCAGTAGTGTGGTCTAAGATGGAGCACGCTTACCTAGAAGAAACCTATATACTATAGATTTAGAGAAGAAGTAATTGTACAAACATGGAATGAATTCTATAAATTCGAATGACATTTGCTGGCGAGAGTATACGAGTAGGTATAAGTACGGGACTTCAAGGGAAGTCTGCGCTTTGTGTTTGTTCGATTCATTTTTTTAATTCCGTAACATGTAGCTAGATGAAATCTTTATAGAAAATGCCGTACGTTAACTTACAGCAACATTAAATATATACTCAAAAATATAAAAGTAAAAAATGTAAGGTTCTCAAAAGAAAGATATGTTCTTCCTACATGGAAGAATCAAATTGAGCATGATCATTGTGCAATCTCTACATAATAATTTAAACCAGACAACTGAGAGTTAAGTCCGCCCAACATGCGACATACTGAACTGACAGTTTTTTTAAAACCATAACAAATGTTGCGTGCAGGTCGGTACTGGTGCTATCCCACCAGCCCACAAGTGATGATGCTGCAGAATCCTCGGCTGGTCTCTTCAGGAGCTGCCGTCACCACCCTCTTCTTTTTCTTGCCGCTTGCGTCGTATTTTTTCTCTTCCTATTGAATATTGACAAGTATATTAAGCATCCAATTAAAAAAGAACAAAAAAAAGTTTCTATTCTGCAAGAAATAATTAGCACACTGGAGAAGCTATGAGGGTAGGGTTCTGGAATTACAGATATTTGTCTGCGACTCTACATTTAGAACTATCTCGGCGATAGTCCCTTTCGAGGCTAGGGGAGCAATGAAAGACAGTAGTAGCTGTTTTTGTCTCTATTGTCAAACATTTCTTGTTTGATGTATACTCGTAAGATATATTTTATATGTAATTTATCTTGTTTGTCAAAAAAGCTCTTTTCTTATACCTACCCGATATTTAAATGTAAAAATGGAAAATGGTATCGATTAATTTTTAATATTTTTACTCACATTTAATAATTTTTATGATTATTTGTTATTGAAAGTTATTGACCAGACCTTGTTATCAATAAATACGATTATGATAATATGGCACTTTACAAGGCTCCCTTATTTTTTTTCTTATCAATCTTACAGAAGACTTTATTGTGAATATTTTATTATCCTACTATAATATTATAAACGTGAAAGTTTGTATTTTTGTTATTGGATCATGCAAAAACGGCTGAACGGATTTGGATGAAATTTTAATATCTGGATTAACATAATTTTAAGATAATTTTCCTTTTATTTAACCCGATCCGAACCGATCCGATCCTAAGCCCGTCAAAGTATGAAGGAAAACTTGGGGTCACTGATCACCACCGTGCGCTACTCTAACTACCTACCCATGACTTCGGCTGTTGATACGGAAAATATATTATTGCTAAACAAAAAAATATGGGTGTTTTTAATTTTAATCACGTATACTGCGATACGTACTCTCTTAGCCGTATGTGGCCAGACATAGTTATAATCATTAAGAAGTAGGAATCGATTCAGTAAGTATGTGCTTATTTTTTACATTCGAAACAATGCGCAGCCTGTTCGGGAGTGGCTAGTTCCTGGGAGTATTACGGCGGCAACGGCGGGCGCGCACGGCGGGGGCGCGGGGCGAAACTCCCTCAGAAAGCGTCCTAATGGTATGATTAGTGTGAGTGGACGGCATTACTCCGCGGAACCATTGGCATCGAGCGAGGAGTGTGCCCGGAGGCGGCACAACTAGTTGACGCTTACGGATCCGCTCGCAAGTTTCCTTTCAGAACGTGGTGTGTAGTAAGTGAAAATAACGTAATACGTAAATGACGAAACTTATTAACATTCAATGGTGTCACCGTGCGGGTCCATCGCGTTGCAGGGACAGGAACCCGCAGAACGCCTAGGACTTGCGACCTAAGTATAGGTTCAAGGGGCCCCTTTACATACGTTCACTGCCCCGTCCTTGCCCAACTTTTGGATAGCTCATTTCAGTAACCAGTAATTTATCAATAAATGTTGTTGACAAGTCAAGATAAAGATTTTTAAAATTTGTTGTTTGGTTTACAAGATGTTGGACCACAGTTAACTAAACTTAAATGACTATACTGTCAAAGGCCGAAAACATACCTAGCCTGAAATGGGAATGGCTCATTAGTAAGGTACACACGTTGTCAACTAGGTGCTACGCAACATATTTTCAACTCTCGCTATGCTTTTCACGATGTTTTCTTAATCAGAAGCTACCTAATTATTAAGATTAGAACTCATGTAGTTTCCATACATTTTCCTAATTCCCAATAGCCTTACGTTTAAACGCAATGCATATTTCGGTGAACAAACGGTTTTGCTTCACCGCCAACTCGATGTTGAAATTACTAGAGCTAAGCTATCACCGCTGCATACCTCGACGAGCTCCCCGATTTTGTACTTGGCCATGACTGTGCGCGCGTCGGACGAATGGCCGACCTCGTCGAATGCTTTCGTGGCGTCCTTGCCCGCCTCCTCCGCGATGGGCTCCGGGGAGCCAGGGTGCTGAAAACCAAGCCATCACCAACTTCATTAGTAGTTTCACCAGCACCAATTTAACAAGAATAAGACAATATATTATTCTACGATAGTGGGTATTGAGATTCATAGTTTTATCTTATGCATATTGTTATTTCTCGGTTGCCTGGAACTGGAAGAGATCGCTTTTAGCGATAAAGCCACACGCCCAAGGCTAGTGGCACGAGCTCACAAGATTCTTTCGTTTTCACTACTTTTTATATTTTTGGCGTGCATAATAAAGAGTTTCTATCTTTTTTTTTAATGTTTGACAGGCTAGGTGTTTGACCACAGCTCACCTGATGTTAAGTGAAGATGTAGTCGAAGATGGTAAAGCACTCCTAGCCTGGATTGGAACTGGCTCTCAAGTGAGGCTGCCGGAACACACCGTTAGATGCTTGGCGGCAGATTTTCAACTTGAGGGTGGTAGCTAGCCAGCCTAGTACTAGAAAGTACCTTACCACCAGCTATGGTTTCCACGCGATGTTTTCCTTCAACGGCAGCTCAAGCTCATTGTTGGTGTTTGAACGCACGCCCTACGGCATGCGAACCTACCGCGCTAACCACTGAGCTATTGCTATTAGCTATTATTATCTAATTATTACTTTTATTTGAAAGTAATGAGACAAACTCTACTGATACTCTAGACGCTCTACTGATGGTAAAAGATGTCCATGTCCATGACACATTGCGGCGATACACAGAACAAACAAAGTCTAGGACATCGCTGCTTTGGCACTGTTTACTATGCAACATTCGATGGTTAGTCTCAACAGTCCTACGAGTAAAGCTGCAAAATTCTTCAGAACGAAACACAGAAATGTTTACACACTACTGCGCTAGAGTATCTGGTACTGCGGTGGTACCTACACATACGACCTCCTGCTAAGGAGATCATCTACCATCCAATAAATGATTCATAACAATCTGACTGAGCATAAGTCTCTTTTGTAGACCAATACCTTGTACCGGTCGTTTGTAACTATTTTTGTCATAATCCACGATTATGACAAAAATAGTTTTTTATACGAAATAGGTTTGCGTTTGACCACGCCCTGCCTGATGTTAAGAATGCAGTCTAAGATGAAGCACGCTCACTTAGAAAAAATCTGTTTACTCTGGAGTAAACAGGTTTTTATGGTTAAAGGTTATGGTTATGGTTAGTTACTTTTCTTTTTTTTTTTTAATGTAAAAGTAATGAGACGAACGATGCGCTCTCCTGATGGTAAGAGATAACGCATGCCTATGACCATTGCAGCGATACACAGAAATTTGAGTAACAAAACGAAGTCCAGGGCATCGCTGCTTTGGCGCTCATTACTTAGAGACTTATATAAAACTATATTAAAGAGGTTTCTTCTCGGTTCTTATGAGAATCTCTTACCTGGTCGAGATACGCGGTGACGTCATAGACGGAGTCCCGGTACACCATCCACACAGGCGAGTTGTTCCGCCCGCTGTTGGCTGCCACCTCGGCCAGTGTGAATCTCTTTACTTCGCCCATCTTGTGCTATATCTGGAACCACCAAGATGAAGGTGGTGGATGAAGGTGATGACCTCGGGAGGTGAATCACCTACGGAACTTTTGTAGCGATGATAGCTCGGTGGTTAGCGCGGTAGGTTCGCATACCGAAGGGCGTGGGTTCAACCCCCAACAATGAGCTTGAGCTGCCGGTGAAGGAAAACATCGTGAGGAAACCACAGCATGGTGGTAGGGTACTTTCTTGTAAGTACTCGGCTGGCTGTCTGGCTGGTTGAAATCTACTTTCTATCTTCAAGTTCCATCGTCAGATCAGCTGTATGGTACTAAATTATTAAAAACCAATACAACCTTCGAAAGCCTCAAAGTAATGAGCGCCAAAGCAGCGATGCCTTGAACTTTGGTTTACTACACAAAGTTCTGTGTATCGCTGTAAAGGTCATAGACAGGCGTTATCTCTTACCATCAGGAGAGCGCCTTGTTTCTCATTACTATTACATAAAAAAATCTATTCGAAGCGACTATTAAAAGTAGACTAGAAATATGCTGAAAAGCCACGTATTGGGTTGATCGCATTGGGCATCCTAACTTATAAAGGACGGGTGTAAAAAACAGAACCAAGTGTTCGTGCTCACTTGAATCCCGGGCCCTGAATAAGTGTAACCCAGTACAGTACTTATCAATTTAATACCAGCATCCTCATTCTCATGATGATCCTCATTCTGCCTATTGTAAACTCGCCCATGGAATATGGCGTTTCAGCTATGCCATTTCGAATTCATCACCAATAAATGACTAATTTTATAAGGAAAAACATATTTTCAAACGTTTCCTAAACTTTTTCCGATACTTTGTGCAACTTTCTCGGAGATGTGACGTGAATCTCTAAGCTCTAGGTTCCCGTTACTTTAAAACTTTCAAAAGAGATCTTAAGAATTAATTTGCAAGCAAAATATTTTATCAAATAAAATGCTGCGTCGAGCTTTATACGACAGACAGGTTTCAGATTTGAGAAATCTGAATCTAACTAAATAGCATAATATATTTACAGCGACGCGATCTGGACACATTTTCAGATAAATGAGGAGATTCAACATTGAGCTCATTGGCTATCCAAGAACGCCTCATACTCTGTAGTTCCAAGTTATTACCGGACCGCCAGGTACAAAATATATAAGTGACTTGTAACATTGGTGTTATCAATAAAGTATTTGTATTTGTATTTGTACAATTCGTGTGAACATTCAACCTACCGCCCTTTAGGTAAAGAGCAAGTTAGGTTTATGTAAACACACTAATTTCTATAAATAAAAATTAAATATGTAAATATTACGCCTTTTAAAAATCAGTTCCGATTGATTCATCTACTACTCTGATAGTTAAAATTCTTGCTCTAATAACAACCTGTTCATAAGCGACCGAGGATACTGTTTTATTAAAAATGTATAAAATGAGATAAATTGTCGCTCATGAGCAATTATTCATGTGCAGTATCAACAATATTTGCTATGCACAAAAATGTGCACTGATATTTTCTTTACGTACCGGACAGTTTTTAATAACAATGAAAAAAATATAAAGAAATTGCTAATCGAAACCATCGGTTTCCTCTTTATAAAATAAAGTGTTTGACTTCATCACATTTGCTGCGGTATTGCGTCAGATACATGTACCTACATTTCTACTACTAGACTAGGCAAATCGCTGGCGAAATAACACAGCAAGTGATTCAAGTTTGTACTTCCATATTCTACCATATGTACATTCTCTTGCCTAAAATGATGCATGAAATGTGAATTATGATACTTATGTAGGTACTTGATAAACAAGAATCAGGATCAGAATCAATTATTGGCCATAAATAACAAAGATTGTTGCAGGCAAGTCAATATAACAATAAAAAGCGTCAAATTGAATTTCATCTAAGTTAACAAACTAAGCAATATTTTCACTTTTAGGAAATTGAAAATAAGTAGCAGGCAATTCACTTTTTCCATAGAATACAAAAATGAGTTTTCCGAAAAATGGATTGATTTATATTCCAATACGAATAATTGTTACTAAATAAATATTTAAAAAACGTAAAATTTGGAAATAATGTTGTATTTGTGCGACATTATTTTTATGAGACACTAAAACTAGAAACCTTTTAATCTTACCTTTCAATTAAACCGATCTATTCTGCTATCATGTTCCAAAATCATAATCAAATCTTAGCTTACATATCTGTACCTAAAATTATCTAAATCCTTCGACGTAATCGTATAGATTTGCAACAATTACCGTCTGCGGTCTACAGCTCCAGACTATCTTATTAATGTGATTCGAGATAACGACGCCGCGATCTCGGCTCGCTTATCGCGGCCACTCGATTAGATACTGCCGTAAAATAACAATGTAATGCGCTTAAACATGAGTTCATGCTTGCTTCACAAGTCGACATAAAAAGTGGAATGGAATGCGCCAAACCTTCCATGACTTGTGTTTTCTTTCATATTTGTGTTATAGCTGGCAGGCTGGGTGTTTGAGCACAGCTCAAACACCCAGCTATGATTAACATAACATCAGGCGAGCAATATAAAAATAAGTAATTAATATAATCTTCTGCGCTCGTTGTATTTACGAAGATGGTAAATACAACTAGCGCTGAAGTTTTTTCTTCGAGATACTTAGAGCTGGATCGATTCGCACCTTGTCGGATGTTTGTTGTTGACCGATTTTGATGTGAGTGTTTTGTTAGGAATTTTGCGTTATATCAAGTGTTATAGGCCAGAAATAAAATAAAACACATGAATATGTAGTATAAAAATAAATATGACATATTTGTGACAGGATATGAAGTCACTATAGATTAAAGTGGTAAACTGGGCGCTAGCTCTATGTAGAGTTCAATCAATTATTATTAGTCACATTTGGATAGCGAATGACATGCAAAGAATTTCAACTGGTAAACAGTTCTCACACAATGTAGTTCGTTTCCAGTGTGGCTCAGTCGCACCCCGACTTCGTTAGCAAACGGTTGCCATAGCAAAAGAAATTGTTAAAAAATGAATAGATGGCACAAATTTTCATTTTAAAATAAAAGGACTGGATCCTTATATTTGCAAAGTAACAACACGGCTTTAAATATTTTTAAGGTTTTCCATAAATTTGCAAAAAAATTCAGCAAGAAAATTAACATCTTGAAGCTTGGAGATGATGACATACGAGTAAATATGTGCAACTTTAACTTTTGTAGTAATCTAGTTTTCAAGATGTTTTGATGGGTTTACTTCGTATCATTTCATGAAAGTTTCAGTAGCATTGGCAGGTGAACGTTGGGCTTGCAATTCATTATTCCAATTATCTATTAATTTCAGATGCGCTCGCCTCGCCTTTATTAATATTAGCCTTCTAATATTTCGATGAATTTTAATACGTTGTTATCAGATCTCGAATAAATATAAGTATTTATGACATTTTACTTCTAAAACCGAAAAAAAGTGTATAAATTAATTCCTCTTAATAAAAAAGGGAGCAAAGATTTTCGTTCTACAATGAGAAATAATACTAATTAAAAGTGAGATTGTTTCAAAAGTAAGTTAAAAGCATTTAGGTCAGAAGAAGTATAACTATATTTATTAATATTTACTTGATTTTCCACCAACACGTGTAAAGTTACGTACCGTAAGCAAGTATTTAAGAGCCCGCACTAGCCTTCAGCCGAGGCGCCAAATCCACAACTGCACGGATTCGCGACTGTGCCGGCTATCGATAGATATCGATAAGATAGTTCAGCACTACGCTATCGATATCGCTCATTTAGATACGTTACGTACTGACGCACCTGGCAGGGCGAGGCTTCGTCCGAAAAAAAAACTCTGTAACATCTGCATCTGTGATTTTTTTTTAATTTTTTAATTTAGTACATGGTTTGTTTTCAGAAAATCCCGATTAGCGTCCCCTAATATTCTGTCACCCTAGTTAGTTACTACTTTCACGCAGGTAGGTACGACTAGTAATGTATTCAGGCAACATAATTTTGGACTTTAAAACAATTGTGTTATTTTATTACGGTAACGAAGTACAACGAGTCCAACAAGACTCTCCGAGTTTAAAATCCAGAATGGTGTGTATTAAGACTGCGATCGTTGACCGATCGATCATGGTTTCGTTTCGGAAAAATAGACGTCTTTATAGTTGTGCCACTTTTATCATTTTTTTAATACAAAAAAACCTGTCGAAGTTGGCAGTGTTGAAACTAGTTTTACAAATAATATTCTAATGATAATTAGGTTAGTTACAACTAAAAGCTTCTTTTATAAGTTAGGATTGCATTTTAGTTTTTAAGCATCAGGCAAAAATGGTGTCGGAATCGTTACAGCTAACGCTTGCCCATCATCCTCGATCTTTGTGGTACCCAGAATTTTGAGTAACAAAACAAAGTCCAGAGCATCTTTACAATGGTGCTAATAACTCTTAGACATAATATGGAGAGTTACACTTGGTGGTAGATCATGTAGGAGGTAGGTTATAGGCTATTTTATAGGCTATTGAATGGATCTTTATGTAAATTAAAATACAGAAGTTAGAATGTTTATTAAACCAATAACCACTTTCACTTGATGGTAGATCTCCTTCGTAGGAGGTCGTCTAGATGTACCGCCATAGTGCCAAATATTCTGCCGCCAAGCAGTAGTGTGTAAACATTACTGTGTTCCGGTTTGAAGGGTGCTGCAGCTAGCGAAATTACAGGTCTGTTGAGACTAACCATCGAATGTATCAAAGTATTGAATGCCAAAGCAGCGATGCCCTAGACTTTGTTTTGTTACTCAAAGTTCTGTGTATCGCTGCAATGGTCATGGACACGCGTTTTCTCGTACCATTAGGAAAGCGTCTCGTTCATCTCATTACTTTTACATTAAAAATAGTTCCGTTAGCCGTGTAGTGTGACGAGATGCACTAACCTTTGTAATCAGAAGACAGTTACAACATGGACGTCGGACAGGTTGGCACTACTCTGCTTGCCAGTTATTTGGTTCTTCATTCCACTTCTAGTAGTGCAAGTTCTGGTGAAACTAGCGGTCTATTTGTGTCGAAGCTATCTTAATAGCCTCAGATTATGAAGATAAATTGATGACACACAATAATTCTTATCTATTTACTGATATTTTATTTTATTATTACGTTATCACGAAACTTGTCAATTGGCATTTATCTATTCTAAAATAAATACTAGATAATAATAATTATTGAATGAAGTTTTTGTATGTTTGGATGTTAAGTGACGGTTTATTTCGAAATTACAATCTCCCAGCTTGAAATGGAAATTTGATTTCGTATGATGTTGGTGGAACACGCCGTTAGTGCTTGGCAGCAGATTCGCTAACCTATATCTATAGCCTCTATACATCGCACTTACTATCATGAGAGCGTCGCGTTCGTTATATATCAATGTGATTTAAACTACGAGGGCTCACCAGAAGACCAGCGCTGGTCATACTGCTCAGTATGACCAGTATTATGCTGAGTTAAGCCCCTATTTTCTGTCTGCCTCAGTTTGTTTGTTTTTGTTTTTGTGGTTGTTACAAAATAAAGCTGATTTCTTTTTTTCTTTCAATAATAAGTACAGTTTTATTTAGTTGTTGAGTGTAGGTATGATTGCTGCGGACATACACATGTACATGTGCATACATTGGCTAACAGAGAAGATTATCCTTAGTTAACAGGATATTTACAGGCGACGCGGCGCGGCGTGGCGGCGCGAGATGTCTCCAATCTGGTTTGTCAACACGCGTGTCGGCCGAGTGTTTGCTCTCCGTTGTACGGAACCTCATTACCCGCGCAAGGGACGCGCGCTACGTGACCCGAGGAATGAGAAACCATTCCAGGAATATCGAGACCTGATTGACATGATATTGTTTGCGATAGTGATGTCAGTAACAGATATTCAAGTCTCTCCTACAATTGTATTTTTTTTTTTAATTTATATAATTGAATAAACAAGCAACACACCATTAAAAACTTAAGCGTAAGCGTAATTATGTTTTTTATGGTAAAAGTAATGAGACGAGTAGCATTGATGGTATGAGATAACGCATGACCATCGCAGCGATACGCAGAACTTTGAGTAATAAATCAATGTCCTGGGCATCGCTGCTTTGGCACTCATTGCATTGACACAATAGATGGTTAGTCTAAACAACCCTGTAATTTCTCACAGAGAAATGCTTACACACTACTGCTTGGCGGTAGAATATCTACCTAGACGACGACCTACCAAGGAAAGCTTACCGCCAAGTAAAATGGTATGCTTTGGGGTGGTCATATTGACCTAACAATAAATATATAATTATCTGGCTAATCTTAATACTTGATTGCTTATATTGTGACGCACCCCAATTTTTGAAATAAATTCTGTTAATAAATATAGCCTATGTTACTCACGCAGAATGTAGGATTCTGATGGTGAAAGAATTTTTGAAATCGGTTCAGAAGTTTTTGAGCTAATTCGATACAAACATACAAAACTTTCCTCTTTATATGAAGATTTAGATAGAGTAAGCGAAGGACTTCATGGTTAGTTTTGTGGTGGGTGATCGCGAGGGGAGAACTGACCGAACTCTTATGAACAAATTTGAAAACTATCTTTTTTATTTGAAATAACATACTTTCAGATTAGTCCTATAGAAATTTCATGAAAATCGGTTTAATAGTTTGATTATTTAATCGAAATAGCTAAAATCTAGCCGTGATGAGGCTTAGAAGCATAGTCGTACTTTTAATTGTTAATTTGTACTTGTAGAGGGCAATACCACCCCGGTCACACAAAGTAGACCGCACCCTAAGAGTGCATAAAGAGGGATGTAAACCCTACAGTTACTTTCCTTGATCGTTATTTCTAATTGCTGGTTATAGTCCACTAAACAATGATCGGTTTTATTGCATTTGCGATACTAGATTAGTTTGTGACTTTGCTTGTGAACTTGACAAAAAGACGTTAACTCACGGGCATATAAATGAAAAACGCAAACATTTATCTAGGTCGAGTTAATGTGATACTAGAAATACAATTACTAGGCACCTTCATTGCCCTACATACTCTATCTTCTGACACTGTTTATTTTATGGTCGACAGGCGAGATGTTTGACTACAGCTCACCTGATGCTGAGTGACGGTGTCGTCGAAGATGGTAAAACACCTAGTCTGGTTTAGAACTGGCTATCAAGTGAGGCTGTCGGAATATTGTTTGAGACTTTGTGACAGATTTTTAACTCGAGGATGGTAGCCAGCCGAGTACTATAAAATACCCTAACCCTACACTATGCTATGTCTTCCTTCATCGGCAGCTCAGGCTCTTTGTTGGGGTTTAGAGCCACGCCCTTCAGCGTGTGAACTGACCACGCTTACCACTGAGCTATCATCGCTACAAAACTGTTACAATTTTTCTGTCCTTCTAACGATTGACGATGAATAGCAATGCGTCACATTGTTTGCCTCCTACACCTATACCTACATCTATATAAATCGACCGGTTTGGTCGATTTCCTTTTCGTTGTATCTGTAAATGTCAGAAGTACAAGGTTTCCATAAAAACAAGTTATTAAAGTATTCCTATAAGTATTCTATAAGTTATCTGGTTCCCACAGTACAAGCTTTGTTTAATTTTGAGTTGCGTGAAATCTCCTACGATATTTATTTACTACTACAAACTACTACTTTTATACTATTATAAAGAGAAAAGATTTGATTGTTTGTTTGTAATGAATAGGCTCCGAAACTTCTGGGCCGATTTCAAAAATTCTTTCACTATTGGGAAGCTACACTATCCCCGGGTGATTTACTTTGTATCCCGGTATTCCCACGGAAACGGTAACTACGCGGGTGAAACCGCGAGGCATCCGCTAGTTAATTATAAACAAGAAGTATTAGAAAAATTTAAAACTTTAAGTTAGTCGCGACAGTTTTGTTAGTAGACATTGTTCTAAGTCTAACTAGGACGTATAGTTCCGCGGAGCTGTCGGCGTGAGTTTAGTTTACGACTGGTTTACATGGCGCTACAATTGCGGTTTATCACTCGTCCTGCCTACACAGCGCTATAAACTGCCGGGCAATCAATAACGATTAGTAAAAATGATACATGTGACTTTTCGCGACTTCGTGCGGGTGTTTCTTAAAGCTACAATTTTGAGTTCACCTCACCTGATGTCAAGTCACGGCGTGCTGGTAGTTGGCAAATATACTCTCAATGGCTTCTCTCTCACATCACTATGCGCCTATATATCAAATTTGTATCAGTTGGAACGCCTTCACTGCGGCAGTGTGCAGAGGATAGAATGCAATGTGGATTGAATTGCTGAGCGCTGGCCTTTTTTTCTTTTTGATGCACTCGTCACTGCCGCGATAACCCGCTTACCGTCATTAATAATTTGTTGTGTCTCTATGTTAATCTATATCTTTATATGTGTGTGTGGTCTGTACTTATCTGTTGTTGTGTCTAGTGTTTTATAAGGAAAAATAAATGGTTTTCTTGCTTTCAAATAAAATTTTCTATAACATATTATGAGAACAGATTCTGTTAAAGAACTTTAAAGACAGCGTGCAACTAGTTTTACCGAAAATGCATACATAACTAATATCATAGTAAAATCGGCGACGTTATCGCTTAGAGCTATCTCTTCCTGACAACCTATGTTCGGATAGGACTCGGTAACGACTGGGTGTGCTGACTAGAGACACTAAGAGAAGAGACGTCGAGTACGCTTACCTCTCTCATCCTCATTTGAAACTTCTCCACAATAATTCATTGAAATCCCAAATGAACCCTTTTCCTAAGCCGTGGATCTGATTACATTACATTCAATTAACGTTTGCTCTCTTCAAAATCGTTAAAAAGGATTTCGTGAACATTTTCCGCTCCGAATACGACCCTAATTTACCAAATTCAACCTTTTCAAGGTGTGATACAACTTGACAACCTTTGCTTGTCAATGACGTCATGTGACGTCATAGAAAGCTGTCAAAATGGGGCGGAGATTGGCCGAAGCTGCGCGGCTTGGCTCCGCCCCCTGGCTGAAGCCGCCGAGTGGTATATAAGGCCCGCAAGCCCCGAGCACAGCCAGTTACCGCTCCAACCAACACCTGAAAGCACGTTCCTCCACCTACAAAACTTTACGTCGACTCACATCACGGTAAGTACTAATTTTAGAAAATTTAAATCGAGTTGCGACGTAGGAGGATGCCGGGCCATGACGGTACGGACTACATTTTAAAACTGATTTTCTATTTAAAAAAAATCGGTACTGGCTGCTTTTAACACTATCGGAAAAAAAATAGGATCACAAATTACTGAAACTAATTGTTTAGACGGAATGACGTTGAATTTCCTAGTGCCGGTAACGTCAGTCAATCTTCGTTGAAATATTATTTAAATCTACATCGTTATTATAACTACATAATATTGAACTCAAAATCAAATTTTAAAATGCTAGTTTTTCCTTTGTTTTACTGTTAAACATTTCATTGGCGGCTTTTTCCCCCATCTACTTAATCTTCGTCCACTTTTTACTGATTTTGATAAAACAAATTATAAATGAATTGAAAATATAGTTTAATAGAAATTCTTTATTGTGTACACAAGAAATAACAAAACATGGTCAAGTGCTACAAGTGGTAGCCTTACCGCTAAAAGCGGGCGAGAAGAAACAAGAAAGCCTAGAATGTTTCTTAGATTTTTTTATTATAACCTAACTTCAAAACCAAGTGGATCGGTTTTGGAGCTTTAGGGAGCCCTAAACTCACGTTTTTCTGATATGAAGAGTGAAGAGTTTCCATCTATGTATCTCCCAATTAGTCCTGTTGTACACGGCTGCTTAAAACAGGAGTGTAATATTTTTGAGGTACATTCAGTCGCTTTATTCCACCATAACTTTTAAATACCCGAACAGATTTGAATGTTAAGGGTATCTTTAGAATCCTTACATGACCCCGAATGACGCTAGCTGTAAATTAAAGAAATATATATTAGTGGGCACTCGTGTTTTCAAATTTTCTTAATTGTGCTTGTTATAAACAGTATTCACTTCTTGATGTGAGCAGATTAAGACCATACGCCTCCAAACTGACTAAGTGCGAGTCGGAAAGCTTCAAACATCTTTGAGGGCATTAAGAACTCTTCGAGTTTAATGGAGGTTGGTTTGGAACTTGGATAGATTCCACGGAAACATTGTTTTATTTTGAAACCTGAGCAAAGTTCGGAAGCCCGTGAAGTTATTAGCTATAACTGTACAATGAGGCATAACTGTTCGATTTTCCTATATCTCGCCTGTAATATCGGATAGTAATTAATTCGTATTGGATTTTTCCCGTTGATTAATGAGCGGAGCCAGCGAGTGATGTGGCGTTGGCGCTAATGTTGAGAGGAAAGCTGTTCGTCATATTAATGTATTACATTATTGTTGCTCCGACGTCGACGGCGACTTTCGAGAAAACTGTAATAATATATGTTTCAGCTTGTACGTTAATACGTCACGTTAATGGCGTATACGATAAAGTAAAGAGAGTTAACGCAGCGATGCCTGGACTTTGTTCTGTTACTCAAAGTTCTGTGTATCGTGGCAATGGACATGGACATTGGACATGCGTTATATCTTACCATCAGGAAAACGTCTCGTTTGTGATACTACATGATAAAAATATATCTCCTTATTTGCATTAGATTGTTTCATCATTTTGTAAAGTGTTGATTGAATTCTTTTAATGTTTTTTGTTGTAATTTTCTATAATACACATTACTATCATGTCAAATTTTGCTAAAATTATTAGATTGAGTCGTTTAGTGGTGGCAAGCTAACAAACAGACAGAATCAAAGAAAACTTTGGTGCTTAACTTCCAATTCACATGTTTTCTCTCAAATATACTTAAACATTGCACCAACTGCCTTTTAATCGTATACGATAGATGTTAGTGATGTACGGATCACCTGATACTAAATAGCATATAACCTTTCTTAAAAAATGAGGAGCTAGCACATGCAAAAATAGTTTTGTAAATCCGATTGGGGGTTTCAGAGATAAGCGCGTTCAAACAAACTAACTCTTCCGCTTTAAATTAGTATAGATTATTAGGTACACAGAAATGTAAACTTCGTATTACCTTAATGAAAGATATCATTCGGAGTAAAAAGTTGAATATTTTGAGATCAATGACAAATCCGCGTCCATTTTAGCCGAACAAGGCTATTTTTCGGCAAACGCAAACTTTTTACAACCGATTTATTTATCTACGCGAAAAGCTTACGAAGTTTAGTAGCGTAGCACCTGCTACGCGCTCACAGCAGATGCTACGCGCTCGTAGACCCATGAGAATCAAATAGTCATTCAAGTATTTTTCTTTTGAAGTTACAATTTGATAAATATTCCACCGAAACAAAATATATCTGCGCTTACATTATAAGCACTCAGCTTTTTATTGAAAATATATCTAAAGCAACACATTACGTGTCTTGATAAAATCTCATCACTTTCGGACAGCCTAACCGATGAAGCAAATTTTTAAAATATTTGTGTATGATATCAGAAGGATCAAGTAAAATCTGGAAAGTTGGTCTAGTTATCAAACACACAATAAACATACTATTTTCTGTTTATTATTCATTTTTTCGTATAATTATAGAAATTCAATTAAACGTTTGGGATGAAGATACGGTAGACGTGTAATATACGGTACGGTACGGTAGACGTGTTACATTTGCATCCGCCAAGCAATAGTGTGCAAAAATTTGGGGTATCCATCAAAAGATGACGTTATTAGTAAAATCAAAAAAACTTTACCAATGTTTTTACAAAAAAATAATATTTTAATTCTAGGTGTTCTGTTTTTATTATAAGTATGTATTTACAAAAAAAAAATATTTAAGTATTCTATGGAGAAAACATTTAAGTATTATTTAAGTATTTTAATTCTATAGTTAATTTCAGCATCTTACATGTTTTTTACTCTCAATGGAATCAGACTCGATTTCCGCACAAGGTTTTGAACTGTTGACGTTCAAAACTCTAAGTAAAACAGACGCTTTACGTAGGATGTTAAGTCCACAAGTGACGTTTACCATTGACCAAGCGACTTGCTCATCCTGTAACTCATGTTCACAGAAGTTTCCTGACTCACTATTCGGGTATATTTTGTAAAGTTATGTCGCTCGAACCAACAATGCTAAAAAGGGTAGAAGAGTGTTGTAATTAAACATTTTGGAAACTGGCCGAGGACGTACCAATTAAAAGAAGTGCCATTAATATAGCTAAACTGCTCTGAAGTTCGTTTTTCATATTTTTTGGAGATTTTAATTTGCAGCCGGTTATTAATTGGAGTTTGGAAGAAATTACGTAAATGTCAGAGATTGTTTGGAAGGAAAATGTCTCAGCGAGGTAGTTCAGGGTCATCGTGCTGTGTTTCTTGAATTCAATTTTTATTTTAGGTAGATTTGTTTACTTTCTAGTTTTACTGTTTGAAATGAGAACTTTGCAGAGTAATGACTGTAAAAAAACAGAGAACACAGTGTTTTCAATACGCCGTAACGTTTCACTTTTATTTCGTAGTATATGTAGGTATTTTAGTAATGGTTGACAGGCTAGGTTATTAACCACAGCTCACCTGATATTAAGTAACGGTGTGGTCGAAAATGGTAAACACACTTAGCCAGAAATGGAGCTGGCTCTCCAGTGAGGCTACTGGACACATCGTTATTTGGGGGATGGTAGCTAGCCAGCTGAGTCAATTAAATTTCCCAATCTATTCGAATCTAATCATCCAAATCTATTAATTAAATATACATAAATATAAAAACACAAAAAAAATCATGTTTCTAATATTAGTAGGACTGCCATAGAACTAGGAATTTAATAAAGTCTTTTATACGAGTATATATGATTTGTTTGTTTGTATTGAACAGGCTCCGAAACTACTGGACCGATCTGAATAATTCTTTCATCATTAGAATGCTATATAATCACGGAGTGATATGGGATATATTTATATTGTTAATCGAGTTTTGTTTTCCCGTGCGAAGCCGGAACGGCCCGTTAGTTGTAAATAAAGTAAGGAACTGGGTAATGCTTACATTCGATGCTCTATCAAGAATCACTAAGGAATTCCTCAAACCAACTTCATACCGGTAACATTTCAAATTGAAGCCTCTATTAGAAGTAGGTTAAAATCGACTTCCAACATTGTATTACAGATATAAGTAAAGATACTCTGTGTTAGTAAACCGACTCCCGCAGCCTGTTAAGCATCTCCTCAGCTCGGCAAGCGCGGAGCGATTAAAAAAGGGTGTCTGTCAACATAGTGGCGGGTGCTGTGTAGTTGTTTGCTCTGTGCCTGGCAGTTCCAAACCTATCTATTACGAGCACACGTATTTATTTACAAAAAAAGTACATGTTATGATTTGGATTATTAGTACAAAAGTTATCGTTTTTAGTTATCCACTTGGAGCCATACCTCCAGGGAGAGAATTCATTGTCTCATTGCTATTACATAAAAATACTTGTGGAACTAGCTGGTAAAGTGTTTATTTGTATCATTTATAAAATTTCTGTTTCTTTTTGAGTTCTGGTGTAAAGTATAAAGAGTATCATCTGCATATATAAGTACTCTATCAGTTATGTTTCTTGTGAACAAGTTTCGCTTAGTTTGGGGCTAGATGGCGCTGAGTGAAATGTTTCCGATATCTTCACATAATTATGTAATACTTCTGTGCATGTTTGTCATTAAACTCCTGCTAGGTGACTGGACCAATTTTGATGATTTTTTGTGGGTTAGAGTGAGCCCCGGAATAGTTTAGCTTCGCAATTAGTCCAGTTGCAAGGCATTCAGCTAATATTTATATATTTTTATACATTTCCTAGGTGAGAGCTGTATAAATTAATTGGTATCCACAAACGGCTATTGACTTTTAACCAGGCGAGATATTAGATTGCAGTAAAAAAAAAAACTAATAGGTATTTACTGGGAGCGTAAAGAAGTATTTTCCTTATAATTTTTTATCGTATTCTGTCCTCTCGGGATGCCATGCTGTGATTTCTTGGATTAATCTCGTTGTGTAAGGGCGGCTAAAGTTGCTTTTTGCTTTGAGAACAAAGTCGGTACAGCCGACGAGGAAGTAGGTATCGACATAGCTTTGACAAAATAATCTTTTACAAGGAAGCGATGGCGAATATTTCGCTGCTCTTTTGTCTAAATAACACTGAAATTTTTATATTTTCTTTTTCAATCATTCGAAACAAAATTGCAACCATTTTTTTCTTTTCGGGAATAGGTATGAGATAAGATGACTGCCGATGCAATAACTTTCAACTTTGACGACCTTTATAGCTCAATGGTAGAATTCTCGTAGATTTAATTTCTTGGTAGGCATATACTATAATTATACCATAACCATGTAAGCCTTTATTATAACTTTTTAGGCTTTTGAATGTTCGTTTATCTTTTATTTATTTATAAAGTTAGCAGCTGTTTATAATAAATCAAATAAATAAAATAAAATATAACAAAGTTGTACATATCTAGTATTCATTATATCCTAGAAATAACAAAAAAACAAGCGAACGCCTCGCGGTTTTGCCCGCGTAATTTCCGTTCCCGTGGCAATACAGGGATAAAAATTAGCCCATGACACCCGGAGATAGTGTAGCTTCCTAACGGTGAAAAAATTAACCTAGTTTTTGGAATCACTCCAGTAGTTTTTAAGTTTATTCGTGCACCAGCCACTGCAGCGAGAACCCGCTTGTTGTCTTGTCAAATTTGTTGTCTTTTTGTTAACATGTATCTTTTTATTTGTGTGTTTTGTTTGTACTTATCTGTTGTTGTGTCTGGTGTATTGTTAGGAAAAAAAAAAATGTTTTTCTTTCTTTCTTTCTTTCTTTCTTTACATACAAAAATAAAAATCTTTCCTATTTATAATATTAGCATAGATTATTTATAACAAATCACTAATCAACCAATTTACGAAAGAGTTATTTAAATTTTGTTACACAGAACCTTACAAACGTCCCTTTTGTGAACAGTCGAGTAAATACCGTATCGTAGGCGTATTTAATAAAACTGTGGCCACTGTTTGCGCCAACAGTTGGCTAACGAGGAGCTGTTACGCCTAAACTTATTTTGATAAATGGAAATAGCATTACCGATCGCCTATCGAGGCGGCGTAATGAATTGATTGCGTTGTAACTTTGATGATTAACTCCAAGTTTCGGACTCGGTTAAAGGCGTAACCGGCTGTTACTTTGTTCGGCTGAGGGATGTATGAAGCGGTGTATTAACTTCTTAAATGGCAGCCAGGGGCCCAGTAGGAGTTTCATTCAAAAATATAACTAAAGTTCCGACATTTCTCATTTGGTGATATTTCTGTTTCGAGTGCTGAAGGTTGAGAATTCGACTCCCACTCAGAACTAACATATGTTTGTTCTGTGTGTGAGTCATCTAAACGTTTTTTCTCAAACGGCTTTCCTTAGTTTGGGGCTTAGTTTGGGTTTTAAATGGCGCTGTGTGAAATAGCCTTCAATATATTTGTTTTAAATCAATATTTTAGTCGACACACATAGCATCGCCACAACGCATAATATAGTAAGTATAATAATAATTTGTACCAAGTTAAATCCCGATTACAAGTACAAACAGTCATTTAGCTTTATTTACGTTCAAAGGGAGTTAAAACGACATGTCCACAAGACAACTACACTTCCTATAAACATAGCATTTAGCTGTGGATGAGAAAAGATCACAAATAACAGCTAAAAAATAAAGAGTAATGAAGAGTTTTTTATCTATCTATCTAAAGCAATTCATGCGAAAAAAGATTTCATCAACAAAAAAGCCATTTATTAATACGCAATGTATTGTAATAAAATATTTTTCCTGCTGATCTAGTACACAAGCGCACTGTGTTTACATCTGCATTATTCATTTTTTTTGTGTACGAACTATGCGCTCTCCTGATGGTATAAGATTATGCAATTGATCCTAACTTCACACACACATTTACTCTGTACACATGTCTGCCCGAGCGCATGTCCACCGCTGGGCGAGGACCTCTTCTCGCAGTGGAAAGGGTTATCCACCGAGCTGGCTAAGTGCGGGTCTTTACGATACTTTCTCCGCCCCTTAAAGCTAGCGATAATACACACGTAACAGAAAAAAACTGAGATGCGTTCCGGGGATCTGCCCCAGCTTCATGTGTAACCGTTCCTTTAAAGTTGGCCGCAGCTCCTCCCTTCACATCTCTCTAATGAAGGAAGTTATCTTCCTTAGATAATTCGTTATTAATTAGAATTATTCAGGGTGTAACGCAATCTCGTCATCTCGCGGAGTTTGCTGTTTTTGGATGCAATGTGGATACCGGGTGTACGGTTACGACTGAAACAGCTTACATAATTTACTTAAAACTCACAACTTTATAAATGTTCGCGAGTTGCAAAATTAAATATTCGACGAAGTTTGGAACAACCGGGTATTTTTGTCTCGGGCTGATGAAACGACTTCCGGGTGTGTTTGGTTGGCTGGTGTTCGACTTGTTTCGCAGATTCTGACGATGGTGCGTAGACGGTTTGCTACGGCGCGGCGTAGCACGGCGTAGCGCGTAGTAGATATTTCTTTCGTAGCATGGCAGTTTTTGTCGAAAAAGACATGATTATTAAAGTACTACTTCAAATTCAATTTACTAGACAATAAAACCTGGAAAGTAAATTTAAAATAATGAATTAAAACTGACAAATAAAGAAACGGTGGTAATTACCGAGCGGTTACGGCACGTTCCACAGAACACTCACTTGAGAGCAGCTTTCATTCCAAACTAAGTATACTTACCAACTTCGATGACATAATTACTTAACATCAGGCAAGCTATGGTCAAACACCTAGCCTGTCACTTTTTAGAAAAAGATTTAAACATTTGCTTTGGCATTAATTTATTCGTTAATTATAATTATGTAGTTTATATTATGATTGTTTAGTTGATTACTAGAAAGTATAAGAAAACATTCATCGTCGTCGTTTTCTGCCGGCGTCGCCACCTGCCGAGTGTAGGCCTCCTTTCGGAGCCCTACAAGCTGCCCACGTTACACAATCGCGGCGAGCGTGTTCCGGGACAATATCAGCTTATGCAATGTACTCATGGTTACTCAATCAGAATCAGCCTACAGATGTGATTATGTTTAACTTGAAGCTCTAAGCTCGACCGCATCAAGTTCTGTTGAACTTGAGCACGCACGCGACTCCGCAACTATTCTGTGTCCCGAGCAAGTTCCTCCCACAATGTTATAATTATGCTCACAGATAACAGAACAAGCGAAACACAAATACGAGCTGATAGCAGTATGCTGCCGCGCAACCAAATCTAGTTAACGAATGAGGTTTGATCTTGAAATTAGATAGATAGACTCTTTATTGTGCACATCATAAATAGAAAAGAGTACAGAGAACAAAAAACCTTATTAACTAGTGACACAAGTGGCGGCCTTATCGCTAACAGCGATCTCTTCCAGGCAATTAGTTGAGCGGTTTGTGTACAAAACATTTATCTCACATCATACTAATATTATAAACGCAAAAGTTTGTTTGTATGTTTGTTACTCTGTCACGCAAAAACTACTGAATGGATTTTGATGAAATTTAGTATGGAGGTAGCTGACACTCTGGAGTAACACATAGGCTACATTTTATCTCGTAGACATATAGCGGGTAACAACTATAGCTAGTATGTTTATTTTGAAAAAAAAGATGTGACATATTTTAGCTTCTGAATATATACATACAGTCATGATGATGACTTATCGTAGTACTTCTGCGTGAAGGTCTCTCCCAAGTCACGCCACTCACTTTGATGGCGGTCATACGCAATCCTATTTATTCCAACAAACATGTTACATATTATTTTGTACATGCCAAAGCTGAAGACCGGGCAGTCTGGAAGAATGAACGGGAAGGCTTTGCGCAGCAGTGGGACAACAGAGGCTGATAAAAAAAACATGCTCTGATTACTTTAGAACGTTAATTATTATTAATTTTTCGCAATGATTGCTATCATTTGCCCGACACCAAATTAGATAAAGTAATTTATCCCAAATCCAAAGTCCCCCAACACTATTTGTCATTCTTCAGATTTTTTTAAATGAGTTGAATGTATTTTGAATCGTATTAAACTCAGTCAATTGCACTAACGTACATTGAGTACCGCTTAGCACTTTCTAGACAAACACTCATTGCTAGAAGGCGTAATATACAAATGACGATGTAGCCATCGGTCATGATCGTCGGTGTCGGTCGAGGTCGTGTCATGATTGCAAGACCCTTCATAAATGGATAAAAGTATATAAAACACCTGATAGTTTAGTTATCAAAGTTTTGTGGAAAGTGTAATTAGACATATTTAATAGACAATAAGACTGATTACAGCCATTTTGCGGACATTATGAAAATGTTTAAAGCCGCCCTTTCAACATTGGTTCATGATGGATTATAATCATTTCGCATCGACATAACAAGTTTTTCGTGTGCAATTTGTAACTGATGTAAAAATGAAATATCAAAGGCCTACTTTACATATTCCCCCTGTTCGAACCAATTTAAAACGTGACGCTGTGGTCAAGTGGAAGCCGAAACGTTAAAATGTAAAAACCTACGTGTCAGGTGTCGCGACCACAGCTGGGGCGCGTTTTAACCAAAGTCATATTTAAAATTCGCAAAAGCTTTTTACTCTTTGAATTGCCCGCGAAACTCAAATACTTTATTGATAAAATCAAAATTACAGGTAAGTTTTCCATTCATATTTAAAAAGTCAAAATCGTGACACACATCAATGTAATAATGTGTCTATAAAATTAAATGTTAATTAAAATATTGTAATTACTTACTTACTAGTAATTCAATAATAATCTCTTGTTTTTTAATAATCACCAAAGTCATAAAAGGTCTCTTGAAACCAAGATCTCAGCTCGCTTCTGAAGCGCACGATGGAAGGTGCATCTCGGATGGGAGCGGTATTAGAAAATTTTAAATTTTATTTACTGTAATAACTGCCACATATTTTCATTCCACTAATATTGTAAATGTGGATGGATGTACGGATGGATGGATGTTTGTTACTCTTTCACGCAAAAACTACTAAACGGATTTGGATGAAATTCGGTATGCAGGTGGCTGAGACTCTGGATTAACACATAGGCTACTTTTTATCCCGAAACATGTAGCGGGTAACACCGCGGGGCGCAGCTACCTAAATACCTCGCTAAATACATGAAGCGTGTAATTGACCGCAAAAGGACCAAAGGTAAAATTTCTAGTTTATTTTGCTCTAAATTTTGAGAATTTTCTTACATCCACGTCCGGAATATCCAGTGAGAACGGGTCACTAACACCTAATTATTTTATTTAAATAGAACATGCGCCGTCACGGGCGGCAGGGGTAGTATCGCGACCCATTTTAATTTACCAAAAGCTTTGGTTTGCTCATTATGTCATTATTCTCGTTCAGCTGCTAATGGCTACATACTGGAGATCATTGTAGCGTGGTCGGGGCATACTTAGTTGCGATCAATTTAATAAATAAATAAATATCGTAGCACACACAGCGCCATCTGGCCCCAAACTAAGCAGAGCTTGTGTGATGGAAGTCAGGTAACTGATAGAATACATATATACTTTTTTTTTGTAAATAAATACTTATAATACATACAGAACACCCAGACACAGAACATGCATTTGTTTATTCACAAAATGTTTGCCCTAAGTGGGAATCGAACCCACGCCGTACAGCTCTCAAGGCAGATATACTACCAATGAGCCAAAAGGGGCTGTCAAATTCAACAATTTAATACAATACAAAATTCATACAATTTCACCTTGAACAATACTCGAGCCAGCTGCGTTCAACGTACTTTTGTGGGTGACAGATAACTGGTAGTATTGGTAATGTAACGTTACTTAGGACGCCCTGGGACTCGACTCGAAGCAGATATTGTACCAATTGGCTAAACCAATAAATAAGAAAAAAATATACTCGTACTTCCCTCCAATTTTCATTTGCAAGTAAACCCCAACGAGGCCCTTTCCCCCTCCCAGAACTTTAAACGTCCCTTTATTTTAAAAGGTTATATAAATGGAACTAGCTATTTGATAGGGGTCACGTTTTCACGTGATGTACCTGAACAGTAATGTCATTTCAAGAAATTAGCCGCTTTCGTCCCGCGGCCCGAATCTGATACTCATTATAACAGCCGCAATTGCATTGTTCCTCTTAATTAACGCACATCCAGTTGTTTTCGTCAACTGGCGGAGACATTCGCTTAATGGCCTATTGTAATTGTATTGCGTATAATGTAGGCTTCCTTGATTATAATGGAACGTCAAGTTAACTCGAAAACGGTTCATTATTCATTATTGTTCTCAATTATACGCGAGCGACTTGCGCGCGCAAAAACTCTATCTGGGGCAAACATTATATATACTTTTCTCTTCTTAGACACAATATTCTTTTTAAATATGGATCGGATTGAGAACCTTATTCCTTTTTGAAGTCGGTTGAAAATAAGCACGAGTTACATAAAAACAGATTGTTCGGTAGTCCTTGTTTATACACCAGCTGTTAGTTAAATGTGTGTCGCTCCACGTAGAAGTATTGTCTGCGTTGTCATTTTAAAACAATTTCTGAAGCAGTTTCTCGGAAAGACTCGTTCCATTTAAAATGTTAATGATTTCGTCCGAATGGTCCCGGATTAATAACCATTTACTCTGTCTGCAGTCGCGCTGGTGATTAATGGAAGAAGACATTAATTTGCCCCGTGTTTGCCCAGCATTTGCCTAATATTTTCCCAGAGATAGCCCGACATTTTCCCATTGTTTGCCTATTATTTGCCAAGTATCCGAGCAGCTATTACGGGAAAGGCTTATGCAAAGCGATTCTATTAATGAACATCAACTAACTCCCGAGCGATGAGCTCACGGGGACGCGCTTCATCACTAGTGAGGCAGCCTCGCTTACAGCCAGAACTATGTTGGGCTCAGTCAGGTCGACTCGCGCGAGGCGGGGCTCCGCTCTCGGGAGCGCCTCGCAGGCAGCATCAGGTGGACAGGCCAACCTAACAAGAGGCTGAATCGGGAGCGAAGTTAATCCGAGTCGGATCACAGAACCTATTCTCAAATTCAACATTTACCAACCGCCATTAGTAAAATCTAGCGTCTACCAAACTATAATAGTAAAAGTCTGAAAAATAGTTATTTTGTTGTCGTTAATTTACAAGGAAGGTATAACAGTAACGTGTAAGCTTAATCATGTGGTAGGTGTTTTATTCATCATCATCATCATCCACAGCCTTCTTTATCCCACTGCTGGGTATAGGCCTCTCTTTTTGCATGCCATCTGCCTCGGTCCTGTGCCAATCTGGTCCAGGTTCGACCCGCGACGGTGACGATATCGTCGACCCATCTTGCGGCTGGACGACCGACGCTCCGCTTCCCTTGCCTAGGCCACCACTCTGTTGCAACCTTACTCCACCTGTCATCACTTAGGTGATGTCCTAAACACCTGTCAGGTATTTTATTATCATCGATTTAAAATAAATTCATAATAAACACCGTAGGACACCGTAGGACAAAAAAAAAAGTCAGATAACTAATAGAATACTTAAACATTGTTTTTGTAAATACAGACAAAACACCCAGACAGAACAAACAATTGTTTATACCCCAAAATGTTTGTCAGTAATTTTACTAATTCAGCAAACTTTATTTGGCAGTAGATTTACTTAGCAAGAGGTCCTCTAGGTAGGTACCGCCGTAGTACCACATATTCTCCCGCCAAGCAGTACAAGCAGTAGTGTGTAAATATTACTGTGTTCCGGTTCGAAGAGTACAGCATATTGCTACAAAACCATCTTTCTAAATGAAATATCGAGAAAGGAGGAGATTTAAGAAGCTGTCAGCTTTATTAATGCGCTGTCGAGCCGCGTTTCTGAACGTCATTGTCAATTTGACAGCATAATGAGTCTTCGGTGCCACTAGCGGCTGTCTACCATCCTCGACCAGATTAGGTATTAACAATTTGAAAATAGAATTTGCATATCATGGTTGGTTTAGGTCGGCACTTTTTGGGATTACAAACAAATAATAATTATAAAACTCGCACGTTTAATTTTTCAGCATTTTCCTGTGATATACAGCGACCTATGTCGTAACTCCGGATAAGTAGAACACCAAATACATCTGAATCCATTCAGCCGTTTTGTGTAATGGAGCCATAAATAAACAAACCCCGAGCTGTAACGCCGGATGCGTACAATCGCACGCGCTGTGCGTTTGTAGCTCAAATTACAAAAATAATTTTCCACAATTTGTTACAGACTGTCTGGTTAGCTTTCAGCGCACCAAAAGAAAATGGATTCATTGTTCTCAGCTTTACAAACAACTTATTACTACACCCCAATCATTCCATGAAAAATTGTACTTTTGACATTACACACAGCGCCATCTAGCCCCAAACTAAGCAAAGCTTGTGCTATGAGAACCAGATAACTGAGAGAATACTTGTATGCTTTTTTTTGTAAATACATAGACAGATATGCTCGTCACACAATGTGTTTGTCCTGAATAGGAATCGAGCTCACGCCCTACACCATTTGATACATCCCACTAATATTATAAATATGAAAGTTTGGATGGATGGATGGATGGAAGTTTGTTAGTCACGCAAAAACCACTGAACGGATTTGGATGAAATTTGGAATGGAGGTAACTGACCTGCCCTGGATTAACACATAAGCTACTTTTTATCCTGAAAACATGTAGCGGGTAGCACCGCAAGGCGCAGCTAGTTAACAGGGCAGTTAACTTAAAACTACGAATAACTTTTACTGCGGGACAAAATTCTAAAATCGCGATGTATCACAACATCAGTCAGTGATGCTGGCATTCTTTGGCAAAAAAAAATACTCCCAAATAACACCGCGGGAAATACAGACCTCTCTAGGTTTCACCGACCCGTAGTAGAAAGGAAACTTTCCCAGGGCAACAACGTTTCTTTACTTATGCACGATTAGCAATTACTCACGTTTCTTTGAAAAAAATTTGAAAAAAGTTATTGTCACCTATCTAAGATAATTTGTTTATTCTATTCCACCACACAAGCTCTGCTTAGTTTGGCGCCAGATGGCGCTGTGCGTATACTCCTACGATATTTATTTATTTATATTTATAATGCACCAATCAAACCCGAACCCATAACTGAAAACTGCATCAAAATCGGGCTAGTAGTTTTGGAGAAAAATGGCAACATGTATTTTCACAAACAAACATCTCACCCCAAACGCATACACCGTCTCTCTTCTGTTGCGGGAAGTACTTTATGAAAATAAAAATAGGTAGATATCTTGCGTTTTAATCGTTCTTGAGGGAACATAGCGAGTCCCTCGTATTGCACACAAACAACGCGGACACAAGGTTGACTCAATTTAGTTTAGTGCGGGCAGTAGTTGATGATTAGACCAATTGGACAGTTTATACTCTATCATAGAGACGTAGGTACTTCTGTCACGGAAACCTTTTCACTTATCGCTTTCATTTCTCTGTAGTTATACAATTTAAAACTCGTTCGATGCGCAGCTCTATGGATTTTTAATCAAATTAAAAACGAAACTTTAGTTTAACGATGTGTAGTAGCGATGATAGCTTAGTGGTTAGCGTGGTCGGTTTGCATGCCTAAAGTAAAGGAAAACATCGTGAGGAAACCATAGCATGGCGGTAGCGTACTTTCTAGTACTCGGTTGGCTAGCTACCACCCCCAAGTTGAAAATCTGCACGCATCTAACGGTGTGTTCCGGCAGCCTCACTCGAGAGCCAGTTCCATTCCAGGCTAGGTGTGCTTTACCATCTTCGACTACACCGTCACTAAACATCAGGTGAGCTGTGGTCAAACATCTAGTCTATTGGCCGTAAAAGACGTTATTACGTCAGTTCTACACAATTGTACGAGTGTAATTTCATTTAACTATTCAATAAAACGTTTGCAACGAAACAAACAAAACTACAAGTTCCTTCTAAGTATATAACAGAAAGTTTGCGAGTTAGAGGTAGCTGACGGTGAGCCATACACGAGAGTGCACTCCCGCCGCGCGTCGCGCTCCAGTTAATGGAACAAAGCCCTGGCTCGACTTACTTGCTCGCTCACTGGCACAACACCACTCGACGCGATCTCAACACTCGCAACTTCAAATGTTACATTTAAAAAATATACACGAAATTTTACATAAAACATCTAAACGTGAGTCGATGCGGCGTATTTCCATTGAACATTGCAAGTTACCCGCTACATGTTTTCGGGATAAAAAGTAGCCTATGGCAGCCCGTACACGTAGCGCGCGATCCGCGATCCGCGATCCGCGATCAATGATCGCGATCCAGACTGATCGTGTACGAAGCGGATTGACGGACTGATGCTCTGGATCGCATAATATCTAGAAATTTTGAAATCATGATCGCGGATCGCGGATCGTGATCATGATTGAACGTGTAAGGCGACCCTATGTGTTAATCCAAAGTCTCAGCTATCTCCATACCAAATTTCAACCGAATCCGTTCAGTAGTTTTTGCGTGAAAGAGTAACAAACATCCATCCTAACTTTCACATTTATAACATTAGTGGGATGATAGGTCAGTGGTTAGCGCTGTTTAGCTACCACCCTCAAGTTGAAAAATCTGCCGCTGTGTTCCGGCAGCCTCGGAAGCCAGTTCCATTCCAGGCGGGGCGTGTTTACCATTTTCGATCGAACCGTCACTTAACAACAGGTGAGGTGTGGAACAACTAACCTGTTAACCATTAAAAAAATCTGTTCTGTTTAGTTATATAAAATCATTTGTTCTTCGTAAAAATATGGAAAAAACATGTAAATAATTAGTGACCACCCCCTATAAATTTCAAAAATCCCTAAGGCCTTCGGTTTTTGTTTTAAAAATATAAAACAAACTACCACAACTTGCAATTAAGAAGTCATTCGGCCCACGATAACGGTAAAAAAATAATGCCAATCACGGTCACCCATCCGAAAGCTGACCGGATCGTCCGTTGCTTGACACCGGTAAACGTCTGAGAACACCGCCAGACTGCACACAGCACACATCGCGGTAAAATAGCTAAAATGCTCCGCTAACCCAGACATAGAACAAATACAACACGTAGACATATTTCTTTGACAAATAAACATTTTTGTCCTTCGGCGGAAATTGAGCCCGCTCCCTCGCAGACGTTACTAGAAGTTTTAATACAAACACGAAATAGAAGGCAATTTTTCTATGCTTCTCTTCTACTCACTCGTAACGAGTGGCAGATAACATGGTCTATTAGTTTCTAAATATCTGAAGTATACTTCTAAATAAAGAAAGTAGAAAGTGGAGCTTCTACTACAGGAACCAGATAAATGATAGAATACTTTTTATTTGGAAATACATAATTCTAAAACATCATTGAACAACCATTTTTGTGTTGAAAGAGATCGTATTTACACCAAATTGGATTGAACTCGTTCATTATGAGTTTAATGTGGGCAGAGTGCGGGGCCTTCTGTCCAATCTTAACTCCCAAAGAGGCTACAATTATTTATGGCTGGCTAATTCTTTCCTTCAGGCCAGAAACCATCCCACTTCGAGGATTAAGCTACGTAGTTGCCTATTCCCACTAATATTATAACTGTGAAAGTTTGGATGGATGGATGGATGTTTGTTACTCTTTCACGCAAAAGCTACTGGACGCATTTGGATGAAATTCGGTATGGAGGTAGGTGAGACCCTGGATTAGCACATAAACATTTTTATCCTGAAAACATGTAGCGGGTAACACCGCAGGGCGCAGCTAGTTATAGTATAAATATTTAAAAACTTAGGTAACGATGGGCTGTCATAAATTTGCGGTCTAAAAAAACATTTGGGTACAATATTATACAAAATGCTTGTCCTGGATAGGAATCGAAGCCCACCAAGTAAGCGAGCAACTGAGCAACATTTACAGTCATATAAACAGTACTTAGTATTTCATACTGTAGTAGTAAATTTCACTTTATTCGTTCAAAGGAAATTGTAGAAAATCGGAAATTCGTAGATGAATCTTACAGCCAGCCATACTTAGCAGTTATTGCGATATAAAATCAATGTCCAATATATGTCCGAGCCCCTCCAGCTATAAGAACAAATGGGCTTCTTTCTGTCAATATAATAAATGGCCGCTTAAGGGATTCCTTACTCCAACATGACTTCATCATAATACATGTTTACTAGCAGCAAACTATGCTTAGCTAGCTGTTACGCGCGACTTCGACCGCGTGGAATTTAACAAAAAAACGTTCGTTCGGTTCAAAAATTAATATTCAGGCTCAGCCTAACCTCGTTCTTTTTCTTTGCAAATCGATGCTTCGGTACTTATATTCAAATTAAATGGTATTGACTATTGTGTGTTGTGACACTTGGCGACATCTGGTGGTGGGTAGTGGTAGTGTCCTTGCATGTGTTTGATAATCCCACAGTAACTAAGTAATGTAGTGTTGAGACTAACCATCGAAAGTCTCAAAGTAATGAGCGCCAAAGCAGTGATGCCCTGGACTTTGTTTTATTACTCAGTTCTGTGTATCGCTGCAATAGTCATGGACAGGCGTTATCTCTTACCATCAGGAGAGCGTCTCGTTCGACTCATTATTTCTCACATAAAAAAAAACAATTTTCTGATATGAAAAGTATCCTATCTACATAATTATAATTATGGGTCTGTATAGATATGTCATAAGTAACATTATTCCAGAATAAAAGCCCTTAAAATAAATGAATGTAATCTGATATAAAAAGTATTCTACATATTTATCCAGGTAATCCGTTTATACGTGATTGAGTAACAAACATCCAAACCCACAAACCTTTACATGTAATATATTAAGTAGTACAAAGTGAGAGAAAACATCATGTCAATTTGCACTCAACCAAATAGCGTACAATTCAAGCACCGCTTAAAAATAAAACAAAAACTTCGCTTAAATGTTTTTACAAACACTCGCTGTTTTTATCGCGAAATGAAAAGGTTTTTAAAAAGTTTAGAGCCTCAGGATGTCGCTAATGAGAGAGTATTTTTAAATCAACCGCAAGAAGAAAGTTTCGCCTTTTTAACGAACGTTGCTGTATTTGTTGCTCACAAGTTTTTCACTCTTCAACATAAGTAGCGATGTATGTTGCAGCAGCGGAGCTACGGAGGTGAAGTAGAGGCATTCATTAACAGGAACCGTAACAATCATTCAGGTAGCATTTTTATTTCGTCAAAATTATTATGACTATGAAATGAGAAATCAGAACTCCTAAACGCGTTTTAGTATTTTTTTGATGACTGATGGTTAGTCTCAACAGCCCAGTAGTATCGCTAGCTGCAGTACCCTTCAAACCGGAACACAGTAATGTCTACACAATATCTGGTACTGCAGAGGTATCTAGACGATGGGCTACAGAGATCTACCACAAATTAATAATCGATCATTTAATAATACGTATTATTAATAAAACCAAAAAACAGAAATTGATATTTCAATATCTTTTCCAAAAAAATAAAGCCTACAGAAGGGCGCGTATCGACGCGACACGTTATCTCTTTACGGCCGCAGTTAATGTTTTAAGGTGCCTGTTCGTACTAGTATTTAAGGGTTCGCACACTTAAAAATCGTACCACTGCATTGAATTTGAAACACAACAGAAATTATAGAGAAGAAGTTATATTAGAAAGAGGCTTAATACGTCTAGGCTAGTCTAAATAGTACCTGTTGAATTGCAGGCCCTGGGCGAGGCAATTCATCCGCGATATAGATCACAGGCTTAGAGATAGAACAGGTGGTTTCCGCTCCGGTTCGTTCCTGATGCAGAGGCTGGTCATTGCCATTCAGCGTGGGAATGCGGCGAGTGGGATGGGCACCTTTGCACCGAGAACGGTCAGGGGTTATTTGACTACTATAAATATATCAATGACTGACGGACGCCTCGCAGTTTCACCCGCGTAGTTCCCGTTCCCGTGGGAATACAGGGATAAAAAGTAGCCTATATCGCCCGGAGATAGTGTAGCTTCCCAACGGTGAAAGAATTTTAAAAATCGGGTCCAGTAGTTTCGGAGCCTATTCAATACAAACAAACAATCAAATTTTTCCTCCTTATAATAGTGTAGATAGATGTAACTTTAAAGCAACAATAAAATATATTCAAAGAAGATTGTTGATTTGTTTCTCCGTGAATATTTCTTTGTACAGGAAAAATACGGTTTACCTAAATAACACTCCAAAGTTAACAATGAAATACAAGTAGCGCTCGATACTTTCAGAATGGTAAATTACAATTCTAGAACGGAATTCCGGTTTTCACAAGTATTCTAACCGAACGTCAAATACATCTCAATACCGTTGACAGCCCTATCAGCGCTAGTATCAATTTTACGTACTCCTCCGTCCGCGGACGACGTACGCGTCAGTTATCGAGTATTTATGCGCCTTTTATCTCGCGTCTTTATGTTTACAATGTGTTGTACGCGCGATACGCCGCGCCGCTGCGGCGCGGCGGCGTGCTGTCAATGCTGGCAATGTGTGACACGCTTTATGTCGCACTAACTTGTACTCTTTGATTTGAGAATTCTCTGACGGCAAATACGAATTATTTGAAGTTAATGTGTTTTAGTTAGGTATTTATATAATTGGTACTACACATAAACATGAATTATATTTATATTGAATAAGTCTAGAAGCGTTTTAAATGCCTATTTTTAGATCTTTTTACTGTCGCTCAGGTCGTCTAGGCACCTACCACCGCAGTACCTGATATTCTGCAGCGAAACAGAAGTTTATAAACATTACTGTGCTCAGTTTGAATGGTACTGAAGCTAGCGAAAGCACAGCGCTGTCGAGACAAACCAGCGAATGTGAGACATTACTGTACAAGTACTGAGCTCCAAAGCAGCGATGCCCCGGACTTTGTATTGTTTTCAAAGTTCTGTATATCGCTGCGATGGTCATGGACACCGCTATCCCTTACCATCAGAAGAACGTCTTGCTACTCGCACCTGTGCCACAAATTGTTCGTGTTAGCAGTTTATACGTTGTATATATTTACGTGACACCTCACAGCTTCAAACCAACATTGTTTTTACTGTTTTTTTTCAACAAATGTATCGTAACAATAGAATATTGGGGTGAAATCGTGAAGCTCGGTTAGCTTTCTTCGTAAGTTTTCTTCAAACGTTATTTTTACTTTGTAATATGTTAAAAGAATGATCAAACAAATAGCTGAGCTTGTGCGTCATACGGAGAATACTAATATTAGAACATCACAGGCGCGCGCGGCCTCCGCGCGTGCCGCCGCGCGCCGCCTCCGCGCGTGCCGCCGCGCGCCGCGCCGGCCCGCTCGACAAATACATATATATGTGCGTAGTACGTATAACTAGTTATTAAAACATACTTGAAATTTGTTTGCGAATAAATGTTTAATAGTTAGGCATCAACAGCAGCTTCATTCCGCCCGAACTTTAGGTAAACCAACACAACTTGCGAAACAAAGAAAAGCTAGTCGTGCCATGGACTAGGTTAATTAAAGTTGACAAGCAGGGCAAAATAGTAATGTACAATATTCAATCATACAGAATTAAAAAAACCAATCAAATTTGTCAGGTTCTCGGAATCCTCATTTTTGTGTAACACAAACGCAGCTATTTTAAATATAAGTATGTTCGTTGTTGTCCCTCTAATATTACAAATGTGAAAGTTTGGATATAAAAAAATTACAATTATTAAATTCTGCAAAGACACAAGGTTTTTATCTGGATCTTCTCGGTAAACGTGAAAAAAACCCGAGCGGGATAATGAAACCGATCAGCTTCAATAATTCCCCAGCGCGCGGAGTCTATGAAACTTAGATGAGTGTTCTCTACTCGTGCTGAGCCGGGGAGGTGAGGTGACTTCATTTGGAGACGGATATTTGGTTTTTATCCAATCCCGGCGTCCCCGGCGAGTGTGCTGCTCTGTGTGGGAATATTACCTCTATGGTTTGTGTTTAGTTTGCTACTCGTTTTACGTAAACACCGACGAAAAGTTTTCGAGTATATTTTGATTTGTCTATGGTTTATTAATGCCGACTTATTTAATTGCCGCCTGACGAATCTTATTATAATAGATGACAGGCTTGGTGCCTAACAACGTCTTATCTGAAATTTTAATGACTAATATTTATTGGTAATAAATATCAATAATTGTAAAGATAAGTCACTTGTTACAAAAAATCTTGAAAATACACTTTGACTTGAAACTATATAGTTAACTAGCTGCGCCCCGCGGTGTTACCCGCTACATGTTTTTAGGATAAATAAATAAGGCTACTTTTTATTCCGAAAACATGTATTAATCTGAGCTACCTCCATACAAAAATTCATCCAAATCCGTTCAATAGTTTTTGCGTGAAAGAGTAACAAACATCCATCCAAACTTTCACATTTATAATTTTAGTGGGACTAGCAGTGTGCGAAGTTTTCAAGGCCTAGTAGTGTGCCTCCGTTTACGAGAATATCTCGCGCATTACACGGTTTAATTTATTACCTAGTTTCATCTTAATAACCGAGGGGACTATCCTTTAGCAGAAAAAATATCAGGTTACGATCCAAGTTCCATTTTAGCTATAAATTAGAGACGCCCAGTTTTGTTGACGCGGGTGTTTCGTGTGGAAGAATGTGTCCTCCTCTTACATTATTTTATAAGGCTAACGGGTCTGCGGGGAAATAATTGTTTCAAATAAGTAATACAAGCGATGCAGCGGGCTAGTTTATTCTAACTCACGGAATCTCTTTTCTTATTTATTCTTTTTATATCATGTTTTGTTTATTCTTGTAGTTTCGGCAGCCTAATTGAAAAAACGGTTGGCTTTCAGTCTGGAGGTCCTGGGTTCGAATCCCACGTACCTCTGTCTTTTCTAAGCTATGCGCGTATTGCCGCTGATTTCAAACGGTGAAAGAAAATCTCATGAGTAAACCTACATACATAAAGTTCTTCAAAAAAACTCAAAGATTTATGTGTAGTCTGCCAACCCACACTTATTTTTTCTTTGGTTTTGGCGTCGCCTTTTAAGCATTTGCCAGTGTCAAGTGTGTGTGTGTCATTTTCAAGTTTTAAAAGGTAAATAAGTTGCCTTGTAGCTATAGTTATAGACAAAGTCCAGTCTTGGTCAAGCATAGTCCGTGTCAGTCAAGTCCAGTCATGCTTTAGTAAAGCAGTGGCGACTTTACTATGAAGCTTCGATGGAGTTTCGAAAGCATTACAAAAGTCATGTTTCACCACATTATATCATTTTCCCATACTCGCGCTTGTGATGCGATACTTTATGAATAAAACACCACCATTTTTATGCATAAACACTCGACAAAACACTAGTTTTGGAAAAAAAACATAACGGTGTGACACGACTCTTTCCGCGTTCCTGCCAAAATTCACCAACCCACACTTGGTCAGCGCGGTGAACAAGGGTCTCACCCTTCTTACAATGGGAAGAGGCCCGCGACCAGTTGTGGAACAGTTCATAAAAACAGGATTGATTTGGAATTAGTTAATTTTTCAGTTGAAAAGTCCTTACCAAAATTATCTTGGGGCCCATGTTACTGTGTTAGAAAATAACAAAATCAATTACAATCAATATATTTTTTCAAATTGTGAGGTTCGGCAGGTTTTGTATGTATACAAATATGCTGATTATTGTCTGTTAATTTATTCATTATATAGCAGGGGTACAGGGGTCTCGCGTAGCATTTTTAATTCCCACATTTAACACACAGACTTTTTATTGCGGATTGTTGCCGTTTCTCGTGCGTAAATAATAAGAAAACAAAAACATCTCATCGAATAGATTAATTTTATTTACGGCGGGCCGGCCTAGAACAGAATAGAGCGGAATAGAATTTGTGAAGGTGCTCTTTAACTTTCCATTATTTCCCGAGTTATTCAAAACCAGCCTGTCCGAAAATCTATTGTTTCGTGAAATTAAATTATAAATCTGTATTAAACATTTGAATTGTAAAACATTTCTGATAGTTTTGAAACAGCTTCAAAATCGTTGAATGGAATTCCGCATCAATAAAAATACAACTCGATATGAGAGTTTTATTCGCGTGGTTTAGAGATACGTTTTTTTTTATTTATGTAAAAGTAATGAGACGAACAAAACGATGTCCTGATGATATGAGATGACCATTGCAGCAACAGGCAGAACTTTGAGTGACAAACAAAGTCCAGGGCCTCGCTGCTTTGGCACACAATGCTAGGAGACTTACGAGGGTTAATCTCAACATCCCCGCAATTTCGCTGGTTGCAGTATCCTTTAAATTGAGATACGGTAATGTTTACACACTACTACTTGGCAGCAGAATATCTAGTACTACGGACAACTGCTAGGTAATCTCGATCTCCAACTAAGATCTACCATCAATTAAACGTAGATTCATTAACCCGTGCAAGTGGCTAAAGAGATCAAAACTGAAGCTTTCTATTATTTCCAATAGTTAAATACGGATTCATAACGAATCCATATTTGAATGAAAATTCAATCCACGATCAAAAACAAAGCAAACCAGAAGCCGCCCGTTCTCTGCAGCCAGTGCCGCGCCCACAATGCTGTGGCATAAAATTATTCGCGCGCGTACGAATCAGAAAAAAATTAAATTGTTTTTAACATTTCGCGCCCGTGCGGCCATCTGGCGCAATTTGTATGGAAATGCGCGGACCCGTGCGAGCTTAAGTGTGTATTCAGCCTTATATTTTTATTTTATTGTAAATTGATGATCGGCCTCCCGTCCGGTTTACTACTGCTGCTGAAGTCGAGTTTTAATTACGCGCGGTTAACTTTTATTGTTTCCAGTTGGTACAATTTCCGTAATCGACACTTTACATTATAATGCAGATGGGGCTGCCCACGCGTTTGTACAGGACCGGTATTTTTATTAGTCCATGTGGTAGAATATCTGCTTCAACAGCCGTAGGGCGCGGGATCGATTCCCACCAGGACATACACGTATGTGACGATAAATGTTTGTTCTGTGTCTGGGTGTTAAGTATGTATTTACAAAATAAAGTATACAAGTATCCTATCAGTTACATGGTTGCCATAGTACAAGCTTTGCTTAGCTTGGGGTTAGATGGCGCTGTGTGAATAAAATTGTAATACGATATTAAAGTGGCATGGATATTGTTGTGGTCCATACCGATAACCGAAGTGTTTTGTAACTGTGTTTAGGGATAGTAAACACATTTAAACACACAAACACTCTAGTGGCTGTTTTACCCGCCTATTCAGAGATGAAAGTAGCATGTACGACTGTACGTATATCGATTTATACATCTCACAAATGTCACAGCGTCATAAAGTAACAAACAAACATCCAAATAAACTATCGCATTTCAATATTATCATTCTTAACAAGAATAGCTCTGCTTTTGTTTTTGATCAGCATATAAAGCAGTTGGAAGCAGCCTCCGCCGAAAGATCCCAGATGCAGATATAAAACCATGAAATTGTTACCGTGTCCTATTCAGCGCAATGCCCACTATCTTCAGTTGTAGAGCTCATCCCGCGCTTTCAAGTTACGCGTCTCTCGCGGCAAAAATATACTCTTCCATTGTGGCGACGATTTTATGGCATTCTGCTGACGACATTTCATTTTTCGAGCCTTAAATTCTTACAACGAAATGATCACACGGAGACGTAAATATATTTGAAGTAACTTTTCATACGTTTTGAATCTTCGAACTGTAAAGTATATATCCCCTTCTCTCATTTTCTTGTCCTTTACTTTGCTCCGGTTACTTGGCGGACACAAGCCATCAGCATTTGAGTCTACGATTCTAATTCGTACAATTAAGGAATGGTACAACCTAACACTGCGCACTAACTGCGCGACGTCTGCTCGTCTGAATTACCTCAGTGCCTCAAGTCGAAAGTTTTCGACCAGCGTATGTTACCAGTGATGACTTATGGCACTGAAACGTGGTCTCTGACTGTGTGCCTCCTTGGTAAGCTCAAAGTAGCACAACGCGCTATGGCTATGCTCGGAGTTTCCTTACGAGATCGAATCAGAAATGAGGAGATCCGTAGACGAACCAAAGTTACCGACAACAACGGATTAGCAAGTTGAAGTGGCAGTGGGAAGGACGCATAGCACGCAGAACTGATGGCCGATGGTGCTGCAAAGTTCTGGAGTGGAGGCCACGGACCGGCAAGCGCAGCGTAGATCGTCCACCCACAAGGTGGACAGACGACCTAGTAAAGACCGCAGGAACGCGCTGGACGCGAGCCGCTTCCAACCGGTCTTTATGGAAGTCAATGGGGGAGGCCTATGTCCAGCAGTGGACGTCCTACAGCTGAAATGATAATGACGATTATGACAACCTAACATTGGTTACCAACATATAACATGGCTACAACGATTTTTACGCAGTCTAAAAAAAACAGAAACGTCTTCCACGACATTTTGACGATGCAATCAGCAGCTGCCGTAACACTTCCCGGACATTCTGTGAGTGCCGCCGATAAAATATTTATTTGCGTTTTAATTTAGTTCGAGCTCCAGTTTCCTCGGAGCGGTTTGTTTTAAGCGTTAGTTTATTACTCCCACGAAACTCGTCATTTCTATTTGTATTAGAACAGTAAACACGGGATCAATCATTAAAATCATTAGGCAAACAGACATCGCTTCACTTAAAATACGAGCAAACTGGTCATTAAACAGAAAACTATTCTTATATAAAATAAAGTCGCGGCCGGTTTACATCATGTTCGTGTATGCAACGCTTTGGTTTACGGTTTTACGCAAGATTGTGCAACTTGGCCATCGGGCTGGGTGGCAGGGCGGCAGGGCGGCAGGCCGGCAGGGCGGCAAGCCGGGAAAAGCTCGTCAAACACGATGGATCACTGGCTGACATTGTTTGTCCGTATTTTCATATATCTAATGGATAGCTTATGGATAGAGTTGCGGATATTGTTACACGTTGAATCACTCATAATATTACCCATCCCTTTTGCTGCTAAACTTTTTCTATGGTCGTGTTATCTGAGCCTATTCAAAGGCGTCATTCCCCTTCGACATCAACACGTGAGTCCCGCGCCTTACTGGCCGATCGATCACAAAAACATGTGACATTTACTTCTAGAAAGGTCGCTGTGATTAGGATTTAAATGTCACTGGAATCTAAAGTAATCGTTATCAAAAACCTATTTTACACTTCAGTGTGGAGATATTGGATCATATACACAAAAAAATAAAAATAGCAAAACACATAAAACACATGGAACTGACAACAAAACAAAATACCATCTCATTATAAAATAAAGTTTCCGTATCATAATAACTCTACTACTTGAAAAAGTGCATCGTAGTTTATAAAAAGTCCAAGTTTGTTTAGCTAGAATCAAATATTACTACTAACTATAACAAGTACCTAACAATCTTCTAGGCGAGCGTGCTCCATCGTCGATCACAGATGAGAACAGGTGCGATGGCGATCAATCGCAAGCCTATTCATGATAATTTAAAAAAAAGCAATGAGTGACTCGCGTTAGCTGCAGCGCTCCGGAGCGGCTCGCCCCTGGAGCCGTGTTTACGAGTTCTCGAGTCAAGATCGACGAAACGAGACTCTTAAGAGGACGTGCTGACTTTAATTACAAACGGAAGGGGAATCTCACTTTATTTGGATTTTATCGAAATAAATCGGAAAGATTAAATTAACACCTATATTTCCCCGGAGTTTCCAACACTTTGTGTTTGAGTTCATCAGGTAGATTATTCATTCATTCATTTGCTTGGTATTTGTGAAACCTAATTTTTTATCGTGAACGAAATCAGTACGACTGTAATCAATCAGCACTGGGCGAAAGTAATAAAACCCAGAAGTAGCAGCGCCGGGCCAGGCGGGAGCCTGAAAATAAATGGTTTTTTTTTGTCGGTACATTAATGGTAACACTGAGTTTTGGCGGGAACCGGGAAGTCGAAAAATCATGTCACCGCAGTATTGTTTTGGAAGACTTGTGATATTGAGATTGTTTCTACATAAGCTTGTTAAAGTCACTATTTAAGACTTATTTTATTTTATTTATCATGTAATGTAATAATACTCGAAATAGCGAAATACTTGGCAAATACACAAAGTGCGGTGCCAAAAATGAAACAGATAAAAAAATTAGGTTCCACAAATATCTAGCAAATGAATTAATGAATAATCTACCCGATGAACTCATATATACATACATACTGTCACTGTAATCAATTTTATGGGCAAGTGTTTATACCCTCTTTGTTCGTGGTGTCACTATATACGGTCGAGTTGTTTGACTACAGCGTGTGATAGTTTATTTTCAGTTTAAACAATCGGATAATAGGAACTTGCCTGCAGCCTACCTAACACATTATACTTCTTTCTTCGTTTTGGCGTCGCACCTTGTGAATTTGCCAGTGTCAAGTATTTCAATCTTTTCACGTATATCATGTAAAGAGAGATAAGTCTGTCATAATCAAAGTCACGCAGAGCAAGTCATGGTAGAGTCCAGTCAAGCCTTACTCAAGAAGTGGCGACTTCACTGCAAACTTCGAATTTCGGAAGTTAAACGAAACGTCAAGTTACTCGCAAGTTATTCGGCACTCTATGAATAAAACACCATCATTTACATACATAAACACATTAAACAACACAAGTTTTAGAAATAAAAACAATGGGGCAAAATGATTCTTTTCGCTTTTCAGCCAAAACTCCACATTATACTTAGTGTTGCCAGATAAAGATTTTTTTTTTGCAAAAAAAATAAAACTTTGTGAATCTCTCCAGAGCAAGTAGGTCGTTTCTGGCTAAACGGGTTTCCTGTCCCTTCAAACGAACAGCTTGAGCATTGAATGGATTATGGAAAGTACAATAGCGGCTTACAATTTGAATATTTAATTATTCTGTACAATAATTTAAACATTTATAAACAATGAAACTCTTTGTGGAAGGTAATGTTTCTTTAATACAAATCTGTTCGCTACGATATTTTAAAGTAAGTACTGCGGGACTAGCTATCAATTTTCGACATTTTATTATTATTTCTTTCAAATTCTTGGGATATTCATTAAAAAATATTTTCTACTTTTGTTCCAAGAGGAATGTCAGTAAAATTTGTTTTCAAACCTATTACTTCATTTCAATATAAATATTACGAATTTGTTTCTAAAATAATAGTATAATTTTATTTTATCTTTTGTTCACTTTCACAAGTAAATTAGGAGCAAGCAATATACGTACTACCTACAACCTACGCCATCTATTGGATTTGAAGTTTCACTACTACAGAGTGGTTAACGTGACGCCAAAATAACTAGAAACACGCACAGCGAGTGGCGCCATCTAGAACATAAAAAATATTATCTGTTTCTCAACAATGCCTCAAATGTCCTCTTGCAAAGTTTTTAAAATAAACGCTTTACAAAGACTGTCAGAATATAAATAGATACATAGATATAATTAGCTGTCATCTGTAACGGTGCTTATTGAATAAATAAACTTTTTATTGTGCTCACCAGAAATATGAAAATATAAAGGAACAAAAGATTTCTATGTGGGTTTTTTTGCAGCTTTTATCTATCATGTAACACATACAGATCCCCTTAGCGTTTTAAAGCTGTACAACGCCATCTAGTTTTACATATTTGAACTAACACTTTATATATAACCATTTGTAGCGACATTTTTCCATATGAGCAGTAGGCAGGCAGAGTGCGTGCCAAAAGTGATGCGGTAACGCGGGCGGCCGCACGCGTGCCCGCCGCGCGGGGCCGCGGATCATCATCGCGATAATAATCGAGCTCACATCGGCTGTTTGTTCTGTAAGCCCTGCGCTTTATCCGAATTATACTGTTCGAGTCGCTGTGGGAATTAAACGGATACTCCGTCGAAACTAACTGCGCTTCCCGGCACGGGAAGCTTCCCGCGCTGAACGCGTCTCCGCTTTACACTTCTAGTACTTCACTCCTTGGGTAGGTAAAGAAATGTCCATTTCAACAAACATGCAGTTCTTATTATTATTAACTATGTTATTTTTGTTTATTAGTTACATATTCTCTAAATAGTGTAAAACTAGTATGTTTTTTTCTCCGTTTACTTATTTTGAACCACGACTTTGAAAAAAATTTCAAGATATTAAAAAAAAATCCGCTGAAACAAAGTTCTAACGGATAAGTTTATTCGAGGAGTTCCTGGAAACGCACCACAGTCATGAAATTCCATGAAATATTAGTATTAGTAGTAGCACAACGCGCTATGGAGAGGGCTATGCTCGGAGTTTCCCTACGAGATCGAATCAGGAATGAGGAGATCCGTAGACGAACCAAAGTTACCGACAACAACGGATTAGCGAGTTGAAGTGGCAGTGGGAAGGACGCATAGCACGCAGAACTGATGGCCGATGGGGCTGCACAGTTCTGGAGTGGAGGCCACGGACCGGCAAGCGCAGCGTAGGACGTCCACCCACAAGGTGGACAGACGACCTAGTAAAGACCGCAGGAACGCGCTGGACGCGAGCCGCTTCCAACCGGTCTTTATGGAAGTCAATGGGGGAGGCCTATGTCCAGCAGTGGACGTCCTATGGCTGAAATGATGATGATGATGATGATTAGTATTTTAAAATATTGAACTCGAAAATTCCTATTAAGGCCATCAATCAGGATAGTATCTGGTCTCGATCTGATTGAGATCTGATCGCAACCGATCCATCAAAAAGTTATGCTAACTTCGAGCAGTTTATAAAAGATGTCTTACTGTTGTAAAGTATTGTCTCTACTGTCGAAGAATAGTTATCACACGAATCAATCAAAATATCAAAGAACTTCAAGATGCTACGAAATCTGCGTAGATGTTGTAATGTAGCGCGCCGTAGCGCTCGTAGCGGCGCGTAGCAATTGTTCGCTGCCACAGAAAAACAATAGTACCTTAAGCAGAAAACCTCACTTTTCAACAAAAGTCGATTCAGGTATTAAATGTATCCTCTTATGAGCATCACCTGCACACGAAATTGAAACTTATCGTTTTTGTAACGTCGACCATGAAACGATGTTAGTTTTTTGAGTTTCTGGCTGTCCGATAGAAAAATGGACATGGGCATTAGACCATGTAGTTCTGAAGCGCACGCTCCGAAATGAATCCAATACTAGTAACTTTGCAACGATTTTCTAAGCTTAGTCGTCGCAGATGAGCCTCTTGGCGCGCTTCTCCGTGGACGCCAACGCCTCTAGCTGGTTTATCTGCGTGTCAATATACGCCTCATAGTCTTTCATAATACTACGTAATAAGCTACTAAATCGTTCGAGGTACTTTATCGGGCGTTTAGTAGAACCTGCTTGTATAAATGTTTGCATCTAAGTCGATGCAAGTGTGCTGCATGAGCCGCGGAGGGCGCGGGCGGGAAGCCGCACCGGTTTGGCTTCATCGCGTCGGAACACCTTAATCCTAATCCCTTCAAGCTCATCGCAACACTGCATGTGTTCACTTACTCGGTCCTTAAATGTTCGTATTTGTTCTTCGTAGGTTTGTAAGACGTTGAGCATAGGTACTTACTTATGAAAATTTATCACAGATCATTTTATACTTTTTCAATGTGCAAGTAATGAGACGAATCAGACGTTCTTCTGACGGTAAAAGATGACGCATGTCCATGACCATTGCAGCGATACACAGAACTTTGTGTAACAAAACAAAGTTCAGGGCATCGCCACTTCGGCGCTCATTACTTGGAGACTTTCGATGGTTAGTCTCAACAGCCCTGTAATTTCGTTAGCTGCAGTACCCTTAAGTGAAAACTTATTTTTGAGCGATTCATGGTAGGGGCAAAACTCATGGGCTCGCGTCACCGACATGCTAATGTGACGAGTGAAGTTTTCACTTCAGTCTGCAATCCCCAGTCCCCCCATGACTGCTTCTTTGACTTATTTCATTAGCATTTACAAAAAGAATTACATAAAAAGTCTATAAAACAAACTTTTTATTGTACCAAACTTTTATTCAGTGAAATAGCTTCGCTACAATGCAGCCCCATACATGCAACAGCCATCTCATAAACCTCACGAAACACAATTTAAAAAAAAGTAATAAATTTCAACTCATTTTCGAAGCGAATGAACATCGGAAAGTTTCCCGGAAATCAACAAGCAGACAAATGCGCCGCCAGAGAGTCGCTGTCGGCAGGAGTGTGTACTGTGTGCCTCACGACCCGGCCCCTCGCAAACACCCGCCGCACAGAACCAACGATATTGTTTCCTCGACTTTATTCATAAAATTGTATTGTTTCGGCTATTTATATACATACATATAATTAGTTACGAGCTGTCGCCGGCGGGTCAAATTAATGGAGAGCCGCCGGGTTTTAAATAATGAATGAGGCTTCAATATTCAATGATGGAAATTCATAATTCGAATGAAGCTGTCGACTCGTCTCTAAAATTATTCGGGTGTATGTTTATTTGGTTTCATTTCCACTGAGTAAACAGAAAATGTAGATCTAGTATGCTCTTGTATGCGTGAAAGTGTGTAGACTGCATGGTTAAACGGATTTGGATAAAATTTGGTATAGAGGTAGCTGAGACCCTGGATTAACGCATATGCTACTTTTTAATCCGAAAACATGTAGCGGGTAACACCGCGGGGCGCAGCTAGTAAGCAATATAATTTGAAGTAGAAAAAATATTTAATAAATTGAAGAAGGAACGCGTAATATTGTAGATTACTGCTCCTTTCCGAAACCCCCTGTGTAGAAGGTACTGCGTTCCGTCGCCCTGTCGGCGCGGTAAGCTGTGTGCTTACTCGTAATCTTGCCCACTTAGATGACAACGTTTTTGAAGGACTTGCCAGATAAACTTAAAAAGAGTTTTAAGCTTAAAATGTAAACAGATTTGCTTCGGTGTGGAAACAGATAGGAAGCTCGAAGGGCATCTTATATTTTTAAATAACGCTTAGATTGATAATTTGAGAAACACATCTTATTAAAGAAACATTTTTATTAACATAGATGACAAGCTAGGTGGTTGTAAGTGACGGTGTAATCTAAGATGATAAACATACCTAGCCTGGAATGGGAACTGGCTATCAAGTGAGACTGACGGACCTTTAGATGCTTGGCGGCAGATTTTCAACTCGAGATGGTAGCTAGCCAGCCGAGTACTAGAAAGTACCCTACCACCATGCTATGGTTTCCTCACGATGTTTTCCTTCACCGGCAGCTCAAGCTCATTGTTGGGGTTTGAACCCACGCCCTTCGGCATGCGAACCTACCACGCTAACCATTGAGCTATCATCGCTAAATGCTATAGAATGTAACGAACAGGCAGACGGAATGTGTTTTAAAAGAAAGTATAAATACGTTATTTTAGATAGAACTTTCCAATGACTTGTCGGCTGCCTCACGCCTGCTGGCGGCTCCCGGCCCCGCGGCCCCGCGGCCCCGCGGCCCCGCTCGGGACGCGCGAGCCCGGCAGCGGCTGGTGCTGTAAACGAGCGAGTTGCATTTCATTTTTGAACTCTTTTGACGGAGTGCGCAGCGGAAATTAGTTTTTCTAGCGGCAGAAATGTTTAATAAGGAAATGATGTCTTTTTGGGACGCTCATTCACGGCGCTAAGTAATTAAAATTTAGTTGAAATGGAGCGAACAACAACCTGAAAGTAGCTATAGCTCGGACGACAAATGTAGTCTACGTGTATCACCCTCACTACTCACGTAGTATTGCCACCCTAACGAACAGAACAGCGTCAGCGGTTTAGATATATTAAACATTGGTCACTTCTTTCAAGATACATTTGCATAAAATTTCTTAAGTAGGTACATTACCTACAATGTTTTTTTGAAATCGGTCCAGTAGTTTTAATTTTATTCGTTACAAACATACAAAAAAAACAAAAACACAAATTTTTCCTCTTTATAATATTAGTGTAGATTCCCTAAAAACAGGCGAAGCTGCGCGTGTAGCTAGTCTCGAGAAACAGAAAGTGAGAGATCCGCTGTTATACCTATAGCAAACAGAAGCAATCGAGATTGTCGACCTTTAAACAAAATCGATCAGTCCGCGTTTCCTATCAATCGCCAGTCACCGTTTATGAAAAATGAAGCATCTGGAGTGAGATGTCGACACCGCGCCATTAATCTTGCGCCCCGTCCGGCGGCGCGCCGTCCGCCGCCCCGGCTGCCGCGCCGTCCGCCGCCCCGGCTGCCGCGCCGACCACTCCACGGAGGACAGATAACAACTTTCACTTACTGATTAAGATATCTTAACTTTGTGATAATATTAACAAGATAGATAAAATTCTTTATTGTGCACACCATGAACAGAAAAAAGTACAGAGAACAAAAGAACCTTATGAACTAGTGCCACAAGTGGCGGTGTGCCTTATCGTTAACAGCGATCTCTTCCATGCAACCAAAAAAAGAAAAACACGATAGAAAACATAAGAAACAGACGGGAGATGTAACACTAATAAGAAACATATAGTAAGTATATAAAAAGCTGAAAAAAAAACAAGCTGACTACTGAAAAAAATATTAGTGGTAGATCTCCGTAGCAGGAAATCAGCTAGGTATATACCATCCGCAGTACTAGTCTGCCGCCAAGCAGTAGTTTGTGTACATTAACCCGGTTTGAAGGGTATTACAGCTAGCGAAATTACTGTCGTGACTAGCTATCCAAAAGTAAAGTATCCAAAGTCTCAATTGAACGGGCGCGAACGCAGCGATGCCTTCGATGCGATGCGAAGATGATGCGATGATGTCTCATTACTTTTACTACAAAATCGCTAAATTAGATTCGAACGTTTTCTCAGCCGAGAGCGTGCGGCGTGTCCACACTATCCCCATGTCTTGTTTATTTGTAATTAAGTTTTGTAAAGATTGAGAATTACGAACTTGTTGGTCGCGTTTCTTTTTAATTGTGGCCTATTCTTGTTTTAGTAATTGGAAGTTTTTGTCGCTCGAAAAGGCACACGGCTCACGTTCACAGCATTTTTATGAATTGTGGTATAACACCAAATGATTGATTGATTAACTCTTTATTGTCCACACTAAAAGTTACACAGTGTAGGAGAAAAATATAACTGAAAAAATTAACAAATATACTGATGAATTAATTAATTCCAGATGTTAATATAACTAGAAGTATCATCCACACTCACACTCATCCGCAGTCGGTCTGGAAGAGATACTATTAAGGTGGTTCGATTTCCATACAAACAATTTTTTCCATTTATGGACAAATGGAGCATAATTTTACAGTGAAATCACAGCTACTGACATTTATTTTGGTCTTTATTTGCGGTAAATCACAATTGCTTGAATAAAACAGTAGATTATTAACATAATCTACTGTTTTATTCAAAAATCGTAAATCATTCATAAACTTGATTTTATGCTAATAACCTACTGTTTTATTCAAGCAGTTGTGATTTACCGCAAATAAAGACCAAAATAAATGCCAGTAGCAGTGATTTCATTGTAAAATTATGCTCCATTTGTCCATAAATGGAAAAAAATTGTTTGTATCGAAATCGAACCACCTTAACACTGTGTGTATTTTTTTATTACAAAACAAGCTTACGTTTGACCACCATTTCAACTGATGTTAAGCGAAGATGCGGTCTACGATAGAGCACGCTTACCTGGAAGAAATCGATCCATACGCGACTTAAAGACACGCAGATTGTATCTATCAAGGTACACCCAATAGGGCAGCAAATTCCATAGTTAAGAAGGAAAGAAAAAGATTTTATTTTGGTACCTAAAAGCACAAAAACAAAAACGAACAAACAGTTACAAAATAAGGGCTCACCTCAGCGTAATACTGCTCATACTAAGTATGACCGGCGCTGTACAATTTAAGCGGTTCGTACAATTAAAGTGGAACCGTTGAGCTCGAGTTTTAGAAAACGATGTCTCCCTTTAGTTAAAACGATAGTTTAGCATGACAGTGTACCATAGATTAAACGCAGAGAAAAGACAGCAAACTAACCGGTCTCGTCGACTGGCAGCCCATTAACCACAGAGCTATTAGCTCTGGCATGTCCAGGCGCCTGGACTCTCACTCAATAAACTTACTGTCAAGTCACGCCCACGCCGGGAAACTTCTTTAATAGAAGGAAGCTTCAATGACGGTACGTCATGAAACTGAAATGAGACTGAAAGCACGATCATTTGCAGATTACAATACAAAATAATTAAAATGTTGACTTTTTCAAATAATGCTTCCTTCTCTCTTCTAAGCTTGCTTTGCCTTACAGGGTTAATATTTGTGTACCATACACTACTGTTTACTTACAACATCTTGCACTGGATGAAAGCAATAAATATCTTGAACCTGGATTTTTCAAACTTTAACTAAAGCGTAGTAGCAATGATAGCTCAGTGGTTAGCGCGGTAGGTTCGCATGCCGAAGAGCGTGAGTTCATCCCCCAACAATGAGCTTGAGCTGCCGGTGAAGGAAAACATCGTAAGGAAGCCATAGCATGGTGGTAGGGTACTTTATAGTACTGGGCTGGCTACGCTCAATTTGAAAATCTGCCGCCAAGCATCTAACGGTGTGTTCCGGCAGCCTCACTTGAGAGCCAGTTCCATTCCAGGCTAGGTGTATTTTACCATCTTCGACCACACCTTCACTTAACATCAGGTGAGTTGTGGTCAAACACCAAGCCTGACAACCATAAAAAAAAAGTTAAATGGTGAATGAAAACATTAAACAATTGGTCGTGGATTTCTTTAACAGCAGATTATCTAGGTAGTAAAATCGCAGTACAAATAAAATGATTAAGAAAGAAAGAAAGAAAGAAAGAAAAACATTTATTTTTTTCCCAACAATACACCAGACACAACAACAGATAAGTACAAACAAAACACACAAATAAAAAGATACATATTAACAAAAAGACAACAAATTTGACAAGACAATAAGCGGGTTCTCGCTGCAGTGGCTGGTGCATCAACTAGGAGAAAAAAAGGTCAGCGCTCAGCAATTGTGCTGGGGATTACTCCACAGCGCTGATATTCAGCACTGACCAATTCATTAAAAAAAAAACAAAATAAATAAATATATAATCATATGAAATAAATATGTATAATAATTGTATATTAATTTGGAGTGCAGATAATTTAGTAATGCAGGTAAGGAAGATAAGAAGATGAAATAAGAGAAATGTTACCGTGCTTGTACAAAATACCACATGTTGGAACATAGGAAATATAAACATAATATAATTAAATTGCCAAAAAATTTTAATTAAATAATAATATATATTTATAATATACATATATATTTACTGGTAAAAAATAGATCATAACAACATAATGTAAAATATGCAAAACTCACTACATGGAATGTGATCCGAGGAAGAACACCCACCAGAGTAATATATTAATGTACTAAAAGGTCCTCTATTATATTATATACATATATTATTATAGTTGCTCGTAATAGTGACGAGAATGGTTCGCCTCTTACACATTATTAATTATGCCTTTTCCCGACAAAGAGCACTAACCACGAAGTAATTCGGACTAAACATGGTTACACATAACGCCACAGTAGTATCGCAGAAGCAAAGCATGCCGCGCACTGCAAGCGGAGCGTATCCTCGCAGCAGCTACGACATCATACAACAATAAACAAACATCGTAGGACATTACACTCAGCGCTATCTGACCCAAACTAAGCAACACTTGTACTAAGTAACTAAGTCAGATAACTGAAAAACTTTTTTGTAAATACATACAGTACACCCAGACACAGAACAAACATTTGTTTATACCACAACATGCGTGTACTGGTTGGGAATCGAACCCACGCTAAACAGCTCTTAAAGCAGATATACTATCGATAAGCCAACAGGGTCAACTTTGGTTCATACAATGAAACACAAACTGACAAGACCGGTCACACATTCCATTGTACATCAAACCAAATCGGTGTAATAAAAATATCGAAACTTTTTTCAAACAGCGCCATCTAGCCTCAAACTAAGCAACTGTCGTACTATGGAAGTCAGATGCAAGAATGTTATAATTTATATTTTTGTAATTGTAATAGAAAGGAAGAAATTAAAGAATTAGTAACATGCGTATGTTACTAATACTTCACACCTATTGACCAACGTTGAGACAAAGAAAAACATTATTTATATGAGATAGACAGATATAAACTACCTTTAAGATTTCACCTTCATACGTAGCAACGTCGCTCACAGTGGAAACTGCACCTTAACCTTCAGTAATGTCATGTGGGAGACGGGAAGCCCTGTCAATAGACATTCTGTTTTTCTGTTTACTGTCACGCCGGCTTAATTAGGGGCCGCATTGTTCTTGGGTTCCGCAGTTCAAGGAACTGTGTGGTTCCGCGCGGGCACTGTATTAGTGTTTGTTCTGCCGTCCAAGCCTGATCAAATAACGCGCGCGAATCCAATTACATGCAATGTTTCTGTTGTGTTTGTACCTAGCAATCGAGGTTTTATATGAATTCAAAATATATCTCATAATAAAATAGCTTGCGTAATTTCCTTTTTTTATTGGATAGTTTTTATTGTGTTAGATAAAGATTAGTAAATTTTCACTTCACAAAGTTGGCGGCAAAAGGTTAACCTCGTTTTCATCTTCCAAAAACTGACTTTTAAGTATAATTTTATTAACTTTACATATCACATTTCTTTATCAGTGTGTATGCGGGGGAGTGAATATGTGTATGAGAGAGTGTGTATATGTTTGTGTGGTGTGTAGTGTGAACAAACATCTTTTTTTTTATACAAAATAGGTTCGCGTTTGACCACACTCTGCCTGATGTTAAACAGTAGTGTGGTCTAAGATGGAGCACGCTTACCTAGAAGAAACCTATTTACTCTAGATTTGAAGACGCCAATATTGTACCTAACAGGGAACACAGACTCCGGCAGGGAGTTCCACAACCTCGCTGTGCGAATGAAAAATGTGGAGTCAAAACGCTTTGTGCGAACATGGGGAACATCCACCATATACGGATGACGTTTTGGCCTCGTTTGTCTGGCCGCCCGGTAAAAGAAAGGTGCAGGAGGAACCAAATTGTGCAGCTCAAGCGCACACTCTCCGAAATGTAGCCGGTAGAAAACTGACAGGCTGGCAATACTACGACGATGCTCAAGCTCAAGCTCAAGCAATCTTCGGCCGTGCGATATATTTTTAGCAGTATTTCTTTTTAATAAATTCTTTGTTGCTTAATGAGTGGAAGGCTTGACCCATCTTCACGGCTGTTCACCTCTTTATAAATAATAAGCCGTCAGACCTACCCCACGCCTGTATCGATTGCACGGCGCTGAATTAGTGATGTCCGAGACTTCCACTGCTGGGAGTCGATAGCAGGACGTCGTCGAGCTTTTATCGGGAATTATTTATGTCTTTGTGTGTGCGAGTGACGTTGTAGTTATAGAAGATCGGTTTTAACAATACCCCTGCAGTGTCGGCGTCATTTCTATTTTCATTTTGTTAAAAAATAAAATACGAATATTATCTTCGAAATATCGCCCGTTGGCAAAAATTAATTCCATTCTTTTTTTATTTGAATTGATTCCATTCCAGGCTAGGTGTGCTTTACCATCTTCGATCACAACTTCAGGTGAACTGTGGTCAAACAGCTAGCTTGTAAACCATAAAAAAATTTAAAAAACAACAACACAGTGGAACGCAATTGTAGCGCATGATTTAGTTGCTAAATTATTACTTAATTGCTACTTGTTTAAAAACTGTTCTTTATGCTGAAAGAAAACTTACAGTACTTATCTGAGTTAAGTTAGAACACCTTCAAAACAAACACAAACCAAGTAAACAAATTGGAGTTGTATGCTGCAGGGGACTCTACAATAGCGCTAAGCAAATTAACTCTAACTTAACCAAGATAGCTTGAACTGAACTAAGTTGCTTCAAAGTTAACTTGCCCGGGGGTTCCCTCGTAAAGATCAACTGCACGGAGACCGCAGCGGACTAGCTGTGCTCGGTGAACTTTTGAATGCTTGAAATGTTGGAAACAACAAATAAAATCGTTGCATTATTGTGAATCTTAAATCGCTTTATCGATATAATATGTAGTAGTTTTCAAAGTTCAGGATCATAAAGATCATGTTTGTTCTGTGTCTGAAGGTTCTGTATTTATTATAAGTATGTTTTTTGTATTTACTAAAAAAGGAAAACATCGTGAGGTTCCATAGCATGGTGGTAACGTACTTTGTAGTACTCGGCTGGCTAGCTACCACCCTCAAGTTGAAAACCGCCGCCAAGCATCTAACGGTGTGTTCCGGCAGCTTCATTTGAGAGCCAGTTTCATTCCAGGCTAGGTGTGCTTTACGATCTTCGACCACGCCTTCACTTAACATCAGGTGAGCTGTGGTAAAACATCTAGCCCGTCATCCATAAAAAAAAATTGTCTGTGTTTATGTTATGCAGAAAATAATAATAAAAAAAAATACTGAAGCAGAATATCTCTCCGTTGACAAATACTCCGGCGAGTATGTACCTGGTCGGTCGGGAGTACCTGGCGGCGAGGCGGACCAGCTCGCGGTGAATGATGACCACTAATTATACGAATGTCAGCCACGATGTCGAAGAATAGGAGACAGATGGATAGAACTACCTACTCATTTGCGGAGTGGAGTGGCACCGCCGCCACATTCTTTGAGCGAATGTCATGAAATATCTGCGGAAATATACATATAGCTAATTGTACTAGACAACTGATCCATTGATACTTTATAGTGGTCTTACTCAAAGTGGCCTAGAAAAAAAAGTTAAAAAAGGTAATAAAGAAAATTGTGGGGCCCTAAAAAATAATTGATTTTCAAAGTGGACGGTAGATGAAACAAGTTTGAGAACCTCTGCTTTATACCAATTAAAATTTCTAAAAGATCGCTGTTTTTTTTTACTTACATTTTTCACGTTTGATTATAGCGTATATTCCGACTACAGTTTCGGTCAGATCTTGTGACCTTTTTCAAGGAGTCAAAACAAGAAACGCACACGCGCCTTCGTCTTAAAAAACACTTCCAAGCCCTTGAAATGTGCTCTTAAACCTTCGTAAAGATACATACATGCCCGTGTATTACACCAACGTTGTTTGTTTATGACGTATAAATGGCAGCTTCAGACACAAACTACAAACGCTAACTCGTAGTAATGCAGCTGCACTGCGTCTGTATGCTATACTTGGGAGACACGAACCAACGAGCTAAAGTTTCATAAGACATCGTGTAGATGAGTCCGTTGTTGGCTCAGTAAAGCGCGTAGTTCCCCGAGTGATCAAACAGCGGGTAAACTATTAGAAACTCCCTCGTAAGAATGTTGTTCACTCGTCACGACATTAGCGAGCGAAGTTGCGGTAATCAGTAATTAGTTCGCGATTGCGGCTCCTCGGCCGCCTGTCGGCGCCTGGGATAGTTTCTATATTGTTTCGCCATTAATGTTGCAAACTTACGCGACTGATCGGACTATTTCTAATTACTCCCACAAGTCTGTTCGTTTGGTTTGTATCTAGACTCATATTATAAAAACGTTTGCCTCTCTGTCGCTCTGTCTGTTTGTTACCTTTCCCCGCCTAAACGGCTGATCTGATCTTACTACAATTTAACGAAAAGATACCTTGTATTATAAGGAATAGATAAATACAATAATAAATATCGTAAGACATCACACACAGCGCCATCTGGCCCCAAACTAAGCAAAGCTTGTGCTATGGAAGTCAGATAACTGATAGAATACTTCAATACCTTTTTTTATAAACACATACTTATTTATTACAGAACACCTAGACACAGAACAAACATTTGTTTACACCACAAAATGTTTATCTTGGCTGGGAATCGAACCCACGCCCTTCAGCTCCTGGAGCATACTACCAATGAACCAACAGGGCAGTCAAATATCAATTATTTCTACGAAAAGAGTTGTTCATACAATGAACTCCTTTCAGCTTAGTGCACCCTAAGCGTATAACCTAGTATACGTGCATCCTAGCACGGAAATTGGCAACCCTCGTGACCACAACATAGTTACTGGTCAGTCAGTAACTGCAACATAAACTAGCAGGGCAGTACCGCGCGGTGCCGCGAGACGACGGTTCCAATAATACCCGAATACTTTCCTAATCCGAGTTGCGACCACATCGGGTACTTGTTTTAATTAATTCTGTTTGTCAAATCTCCCGAATCGATTATGGCGATAATCGAGTGAAGCGAGTTGAGAATCGACTCGTATTTGGAACCGTTAATACGCTGAGACGACCCGTCAGCGGGGATTACTGACAAATCGTTTCGCTAGTTCCACTAATTTCAATCGACTTGTAAGCTGTACTACGACCCGGAGAGGGGTACGCCCGAAGTGTCTTACCTCTAACGGGTACTACTTCAAAACTTATTGCGGTCGTTTGTCTGTCTGACGTAGTTTTCATAAAATAATGCATATTTTTGTTACTGCGGATTAATTTAGGGCTCGGTGAAATTATGGACCACTCCAACTGGCTTTGTTGAAGCTTTCGTAATGTAGGACGCTCTGAGACCCGATGAAGTGACGATGCACGTAGGACAGCTGGCAGCGATTGGAAGACTGTGAGCCTGTATTAACTATTATATTTGTAAATAGTGCAAAACTTTTTTTTTTCATTGTTGACAGGCTAGGTGTTTGACACAGCTTATTCGATGTTAAGACCACACCCCGTGAGATGCGTGTGCTCGAAAATGGTAAACACACTGTTAGGTGCTCGGTGACAGATTATTATTAAACTTGAGGTAGCTAGTCAGCCGAGTACTAGAGGACGCTACCACCATGCTATGGTTTCCTCACCATGTTTACTTTCACCGGCAGCTCAAGCTCATTGTTCGGATTGCACCCACGCCTTTCGGCATGTGAATCGAACGCGCTAACCACTGAGCTATGATCGCTGCAAAACTACTATTAATTATATTACCTGATCGAAGACGTAGTAAGAATGGAATGAGTCTTCGACGTAGCGGCATGTGACAACGTGTTTAGTTTGGCTTTACAGTTTCGAAAGGGAAGTTATGCAAACTAATATTGGCAGGTGAGAAAAGTTCCACGAAGCGGAAAGTGATGTTTTTTTAATTATTCTTCTTGAAATTAAAAAACTTCGGATACTTTTTCAAAGGCTTTCGCCGGCGATGGAAAGTTGGCCGGGTTAATAAACGTAGTAGATTAAAAATATCTCCCGACGTTATTTATCATCCGCTGAAAAGCTATTTATTAGGAAAAGAAATTCGAACGTTTTAAAATTAAATTGAATTAAGTAGGTACATACGTTTTAATCAATATTATACTGAAATTTAAATAGGTTTAATCTATTTATACTATTATAAAGGTTTTCAACTCTCGTGTGGTAGCTAGCCAGCCGAGTACTAGAGAGTACGCTACCACCATGCTATGGTTTCCTCACGATGTTTTCCTTCACCGGCAGCTCAAGCTCATTGTTGGGGTTTGAACCAACGCCCTTCCGCATGCCAACCGACCACACTAACCACTGAGCTATAATCGCTACAAATTGTACCCTATCATACCCCACTTGTACTAATCTCTTATTTTATTTGGCAAACGCAGTAAAACTCGACGTGTTATCGCCTACGTATCGCTGGGAGCTCGAGAACGTAATAAAGACACGCGTGTAACGTAAACACGTAGCTTACGTTAATATGCGTGCGGGTGAAGCGTAGCCTACGTTAAACTACGTTGATAAAAGACGCGGATGGGTCGCGGGACTTCCCCGAGTATAGCTAACGTGATTACTTTTACTTTTTAATGTTAGCGAGCGCGTGTCGACGGCGCCGGTACGGTACGGGTCAAACAACGAGGGTACATTTTTCATTAAATTCTTTCAAAAAATCTAGATTAATCATTCTCTTTAATAAACTGAACTTAAATTAATCTATTCTGTTACAATATATTTAAAACTCATGTTAATCGTATTTCATAAGTAGAGTCCATTGTAGATTCAATCATACTTTTAAAAGAGACAAGACAAACAGGCGAGTGGTCAGATGGTAAGAAATTACCGTTATGAAAATTTACAACCTTATTTGTCTCTCGAATAGTTGATTGATTTTGTACTTAGTAAGATTTTAGGATTCTAAGCAATTAGCAATCACTTCATTTTTGTATCAGTGAGTATCGTAGTTGTGAGGTATGTTGGGCTGTCACGTCTCAGTCACAGATTCAAATCTCAACATCGTACGGTTCCATTCAAGCAAATGACGAGGTTTTTTTATGGTTGACAGGCTTGGTGTTTGATCACAGCTCACTTGATGCTAAGTGAAGGTGTGGTCGAAGATGGTAAAGCAAACCTAGCCTGGAATGGAACTGGCTCTCAAGTGAGGCTGCCGGAAGACACCATTAGATGCTTGGCGACAGATTTTCAACTTGAGGGTGGTAGCTAGCCAGCCGAGTACTAGAGAGTACCCTACCACCATGCTACGGTTTCCTCACATTTTCCTTTACCGGCAGCTCAAGCTCATTGGGGTTTGAACCCACGCCCTTCGGCATGCGAACCTACCGCGCTTAGCACTGAGCTATCATCCCCACAAAAAGTATGAATTAGTATTTTATATTTAGTGTAGTCGCATTTCAAAATGACTTCAACTTTGTCAATAATTCCGTTCGCTTCCAAACGCGGTCGCTGGAAACTTTGCCCATTGTGATGGTAATTTTATTTTCCTGTTAGCCAAACAATGGGCATCGATGCAAAACGATGAAGCACAACGTTAATGACGGCCATTAAGTGCAGACTACTGGGAGACTCAAATGCGAGGAGGTCATTACACTTTTTAACTATAATTTAAAATAATGCGAATTATTTAAAACTAGCCGATGCTTCGCGGTTTCACCCGCATACTTCCCGTTTCTGTCAGAAAACAGGGATAAAAAGTAGCCTATGTTACCCGGGGATAGTGTAGCTTCCCAACGGTGAAAGAATTTTTGAAATCGGTCCAGTAGTTTCGGAGCCTATTCAATACAAACAAACAAATCTTTCCTCTTTATAATAGTATAGGTAGATTACGGTTGACTTATCGGGTATTTCACCACAAGCCATCATACGCTGCATGACAGTGTGGTCGGAAATGGCGCATATAACATTAATGAGAACTCACGGTCAAGTGAGGTAAGTGTGCACTTCTAGGTCCTTCGAGCCGATTCTTTAATCGAGTTTAGTCTCGGTAGAGCAAGTAGCAAGCGAGGCGAGTACTAGAAAGTACTCCACTGCCACACTATAAGGTTTTTTACAAGATTTTCCTTTACTGTTACTTTAACTTATTATTGGGATTTGAATCCACGTATTGTGACGTGCGAACTGAAATCGCTATCATCCGATTAATGATATAAATATTGAGTTAGACGTGAGTTTGTTCAGCGAATGCTACACGATATGTGAAGCGGCGCGGCGCGGCGAGCGAGCCTTGCTACTAAACCCGGATAAATGTAAAACTCGGAAACTTGATCCATTTTTCGCCCTTCTCATTATGAAGGGTGCCGCCACAGTCCGCCACGCTGGCCAAGTGCGAGTTGACTTCACATATCCTAGAGATTTTTTTTTAAGAACTGAGGTAGGATTCTTCACGATGTTTCCTTCACCGTTTAAATTTATCGATAATACATAGATAACTTAGAAAAGACAGAGGACTAGACCGTCTGGAAACCAGACATTCCTTCCTATGGTTACCTGGAAGAGATCGCTTTTAGCGATAATGCCTTCACTTGTGGCACTAGCTCCTAAGTTTCTTGTTTGTATTATTTTTTAACATTTTTAAAATAAAGAGATAGAAGATAGAAATCCCATTAATATTATATATGTGAAAGTTTGGATGGATGCATGTTTGGTACTCTTTCACGCTAAAACTACTGGATTGAATGAAAACTTGAAATTTGGTTTGGAGATAGCTGAGACCCTGCATTAGAGCAAAAGCTACTTTTCATTCCCAAAATCATGTAGCGGGATCTAGTAAAGAGATAAAAGATAACAAAATCTTTCAAAAATAGGCAAATTTGCCTAATATTTGGAGGCAGCTAAACAGAGCATATAAGTTTAGTGATTCAGACGTTTGACGGCGCGACAGCGGGATAATTAGACGCCAGAAATATTAATCAGCTCCTGTATGAGGAGTATTAATCAGCAATCTGTAACGACGACAGCTCGGTGGTCGCATACGAACAGGAAATGCGGGCTTTTCTAGTTGCTTGCTCATTTCAAGACGACATTCGTGTCGGCCCTGTTCGTTTTGTCGTCGTCGGCTTTTGGTTTTGCATCTTGTAGTCAACATTTTTTAATGCTTCAGGGAGTTAACAATCAAACGGGTCGCCTGCAACACCAGCGGCACTGCACATACGTTGCCGACCTTTTAACATTCTATTATTACTGAAAGATATCTCATCAATTTCGGTACTCACAAAGCACTAGGGCTAGACGTTTTGACTCACACGGTATGGTCGTCACACCTTTTTTATTAGGAAATCAGCGAAGAGTCGCAATTGATAACCAAGCAGGTTCATTAACTGCGACACGTTTACAGTTGCAGTGCAGTACCTAAACTTCGATAAACCAACACGCGCCAACGATACACTGCGGGACTCACTTCTCCAGAATTGTCGCTAACTAAGAATTATTCTATCGCTCCGCACCGCTCGGGCCGTGTCGATGAATCTTTTGTGTTGCCAGTCAAAGAAAAAAGTGCCCAGTTGTATGATTTACTTCTGCAGACATCTAACACTATTAACACGGGTTTTGTAGCGATGATAGCAGAGTGGTTAGGAAAACATCGTGAGGAAACCATAGCATGGTGGTAGGGTACTATGGCTAGCTACCACCCTCAGATTGAAAATCTGCCGCCAAGCATCTAACGGTATGTTCCGGCAGCCTCACTAGAGAGCCAGCTCCATCCCAGGCTAGGTGTGCTTTACCATCTTCGACCACACCGTCACTTAACACCAGGTGAGCTGTGGTCAAACGCCTAGCTTGTTAACTATAAAAAACAACGTGTGAATAGCACAGCGTGCAATTTTCACAGATCAATTATTATGTGGATGAGCTTTTAGACGAGCTGTTTGTACAGTGTGCGCGGTAAAATGTAGAGCTTCCCCAAAACTGAGCCAAATAAACACAATTTACGCAGATTATAATTATAAAGGGCACGTGAATTCGACGGAGCTGCCATTACCATAATCTTCCCGGATTATGGTAAATGACGTCGCGGGTAATTCAGATCCGCATCAATCCGGTACGGCCGGGACAGACGGCCGGGACGGGACGGGCGCGCGCCGACCGCCCGGGACGGGACGGGCGCGCGGCGTCCGCTGGCAACTATCAGCCTTACGTTGGAAAATTATTTTATTTTTAAAATCTGTTTTTGATGAACCATGTGTTCTGTTTGGTCTAAGATCTCTTTTGTAAAATGTTTGCGCTCGTTTTCCGGGCATGTGTTGTGGTATAGTGAGAATCTTATATCCGTAACAAAGTCTGTTGCATAGTTCAGAACACACGCAAAATTAGATTTGTACTTGTAAGCGATGATAGCTCAGTAGTTAGCGCGGTCAGTTTACAAACCGAAGAGCGTGGGTTCAAACTCCAACATTGCGCTTGAGCTGCCGGTGAAGGAAAACGCCGTGAGAAACCCATAGTAAGTATGGTGATATAGAAGATCTTTATTTGTTAACCAGAATCATTTTGATGGCTTAGTAATATTTGGTTGGCTACCAAGTCCAGCAACCTCTCTTGAGAGCCAGTTCCATTCCAGGCTAGGTGTGCTTTACCATCTTCGACCACACCGTCACTTAACATCAGGTGAGCTGTGGTCAAACACCTAACCTGTCAAACATTTAAAAAAAACCTGCGGCATAAAAAAAACACAAAACTGTTTGCAACGAATGCCTGTTCAATATTAGATCTTTGAAATGTTGAGTAGATCTGGGCCGCCACTTTCATTTCTCGAAATGTCTAGACCAGATTATCTTCGACAAGAGACAGATGCTATAACTCGAGGTATATCGCAACGTGCAATTCATCTCCGAGGTATAAAAGCACCCGAGTGTGTCCCGCTCCGGCGACGGCGACGGCGCTCCTCGACACTCGACTCGTCTCGGTACTAAAATGGAATTGTATCGATTCGGTGCTCGCGTGAAGTGTCCGGAATCAATCCCCACGCTAACGAGAGATCGCGATAAGATCCGACGGCGGCTCTTAGTGTCGCAGCCGCCGGAGCGATCCCTTACTCGTGTTTTAAAATAACTAAAGATTGACAAATCAGCGACGGGGAATTTTGTTTCAGTGTGTTACACTATATTGAATTTGAAGTTAAAAAAAAATGTTGTTGTTGAAAAGTTAGCACAGGTCCTCGACAACGCGGGTGAAACCACGGAGTCAAAGCATGTATAGTATTTTTTATGTAATTGTAATGAGACGAACGAGACGCCGTCCTGATGGTAAGGGCTGTCTGCCTGGGATAACCATTACAGCGATACACAGAACTTTGTGTAACAAACTATCTCGAGCATCACTGCTTTGGCGCTCATTACTTTGAGACTTTCGATGGTTAGTCTCTACAGCCCAGTAATTTCGCTGCAGTACCCTTCAAACCAGAACACAAAAATGTTTACACACTACTCTGCTTGGCGGCAGAAAAATGTTTTAAACAAATTTAAAGTTTTAAAAACGAAATCCTTTGAATTACTTATATTGCACATGAAGCTTCTAAAAGATAGAAATCATTGTAGAAAGGTTTGTTAGGTGTGGTGAGACGGCAGGCGAGAGGCTCGCGACCTATTCCGAGCAGACTTCAGCCAGGGGGTTAACTGCAGCGATTTTTCTCAGCTCGGTGCGTTAGACGGTAAATTGGTTGTATCCAGGGTTAAAGCTTGACAGATACCGCGCCGCCTACGGGGCTATCTGAGACAGGTTCATACAGGATCGTGGCATTCTGTTATCGAAATGATTCCTAACTAATAAATAATAATAAATAAATATCGTAGGACTATACACACAGCGCCATCTGGCCTCAAACTAAGCAGAGCTTGTGTGATGGAACTCAGATAACTGATAGAATACATAAGTACTTTTTTTTTGTAAATACTTACATACTTATAATACATACAGAAAACCCAGACACAGAATAAACATTTGTTTGTTCACAAAATGTTTGCCTTGAGTGGGAATCGAACCCACGCCCTACGGCTCTCAAGGCAGATATACTACCAATGAGCCAACGGGGCTGTCATATAACATTATACATTTGTGTAATAGTTATATTTCTGCCCCTCCTTGAGGAAGGGCACCGAGTGATCACGAAACATAAGTCGGATTTAACTAAGCGCGAGCAGTTATTATAATAGAACAAATAAATATAGGATTTTCTGTTGACGTCTGACTGGTGCTACCAACCCGTAGTTAATAAAAAACTGGAGGTTGGCTCTAAACAACAGTAAAATATATACATTTTCACTTTCGCGTTTTTAACTTTTTTTAAATTTTTTCGGCATTAACGCACGAAAAAAATTGAAAATTAGAGGTAAAACAGAAAACTTTCTAAAAAATTGTAGATCTACAGCCAAATCTGTGGGGTCGACTACACGTCAACCTGATTTTGAATTTATTTTTGTCCGATATGCAGGAATCTAAATTAAATTTAAAAAAAACTAAACTTATACAAATACGATGAACTGATCTGAATTTTGTAACTGTTTGTGTCTATTTGTTACAAAATAAAATCATTTTCTTTCTGTCTTTCTTTCAAATAAAGCAATCGCGTCTTGTTGCGCTTTATTTGAAAGCCAGCGAGCGGCTGACGGGCCGCACCATTACATTGTACATTTATATTGTACACTTACACTGTTAAAAATATGTGTAAACCCATTTGAATGATTCCCTGGCCCTTTACCGTGACCAAATTAGTATTATCTTCCCAGTGTTATCTCATTGCATTCAGAGACACGTTCCGTTCAACGCAGCCGCGCAGAGTGCACCGCGTCCTCAAACTATTCGTTTTTGTGATAGCGCCCCATTTATGATAATGAATTATTCACGTAAAACGTAGCGACATCCGACAGTCCCTGAAATAATCTAGTCCGGCGATTCTATATCCTACGCCGCGGCAAGAAAGATTAAAGTCTAATAATGTCTTTATCGTTTGGAATCGTTTGTTGGATAGCACCCCATGAATACATGAAAACCGCGGACGTTCTGTACTTGGCCCGTTTCCTGGAATAATTGTTGTTTAGTACTTTTCCGAGAACGATCACGAAATGATCAATTATGTATTCTAACTAACGCCCTTTCGTGCTTGTTTTCTAATTTGTTTCAATTGCTTTCAATATGTTCAACGATAAGGTTTTAGGTAGTTATTTTAGTTTGAAAATCATACTATCAAACCGATTTTCATATTTCTATAAGCTAATCCATTCAAATAATAAAATCTCGAATCGCTTTATAAATGATGGAATTTCGAGGAACATAAAACAATACAATCGAATCGAGAACCTTCTTCTTTTTTTAAGTCGGTTAAAAAGTATTAAGTTAATTTTCATTCGGATTTTTCAATACTAATGCAACGTAAAACATTAACTATTCTTAATTTTATAACAAGAAGATTCTATCAGCATTTTCTTTGAAGCAAACAAACTGGCTCCGCAAAAAACCTGTTTCACATATTTATTGGTATTTACGGAGCGAACCAGTCGAAGAGACAGTTGAAGTTGAAGTTTTCTACAATGTGAGCGCCTCGGCGGGCGAGACGAGTGTCCACTCTACGTACTTGTATCTCCTTCACGAGGCGAGTGTCGGGTCTGAGCTCAGCGCCCTTTAGTCTCGGCAGGCGCAGTTAATCCTTTACATCAGTCATAGCTAATTAAAGAGGATGCTTTTGTTGTAGTTGGCGAGTTCCTTCGAGCTCCTAACGAAGGACAGCTGCTGCGCCCCACGCTCCCCTTACACTCTACAACAGTTCCTAAGCGAACGAATTGATCAAATACTCTTTTTATAATCACATAGAGACCTGCGAGGCGCTCTACTGTTGGCGAGACATAACGCCTGTTATCTACACAAAAAATCTTTCCTAGATTTGTTTTTCTTATATTGTGAATAGGCTCCGAAACTACTGAACCGATCTGAATAATTCTTTCACCATTAGAATGCTATTATCAATGAGCGACATAGGCTATATTTATATTGTTAGTCGAGTTTTGTTTTCGCGTGCGAAGCCGGGGCGAGCTGCTACTGTCTTATATCTTGAATAGCAGGATGACGGGGTCAAAACCAAAACTTTTGAAGCTGCAGGTGAACCAAACTTAGAAATTTTATTTTTATATCTCCGACGTCACCAGAGACAAGAGAGCGCGCCGCCGGCCGTAAAAATGAATGATTTTACTTGAACAACAGTTGGCAGCATACTTAAACTGCCACTTTCCAAATATGTAGTTCGCAGCCGGGCTCCGGCTCTCGTCCTCCGAGCGGCCCGCGGTACTAATGCTGACAAAACAGCGGCTCGTAAAATATTACAAGTAAATGGAATAGAAGATTAGGCGCGGCTCCCGCTGACAGATAATTAGTTATTTAACACTACGTCGAAGCCCTTTCCGTTTAGCCAGATTATCTGCATCATCCCGCGTAAGAAGCTTCATTATTATGTGTTTCCAATCCTCGGAGAAGTAATTGCCGGCACGAAATGGATTCGAGATCAAAATAGAAACTAGAGTTGCCTAAAATATTGACGCGAACTGACGACTTCAACTTTTGAACGCATGTTTTAAATCATGAAATACGCCGTTCGAGATGTAAAGATATAAGTCTGACGTCGATCGTTTTAACATATTTTTTTGCTGTTTTGGGAGAGTGCACCTGCATTTAATATTGTTTCTGTAAAGTATTAGAAAGTATATAACAGTGAATAGAGTCCGCGAAGGTAGACAATGATCCAGTTTTAAGGAAATACAAGTGATAGAAAAATGTCAAAAAAATATTTTTTCTTTTAAAAAAAAGAAGATTCTTTTTTTATCACCTATAAGTCAAAGTGTGACCACCAACTCGCCTGATGGTTAGCGATGATGTGGCTGTCGAAGATGAAGCACGTAGACTTAGAAGAAGTATTCCAATCTAATTTTGTATTCGCGCGGCGAGGATGTGGAACTTTTTAGAATTTGAGTTCCCGAATACTGTAAAGCCGTCTTGATAAATAACTTCCTCCTTGGATCGCATCGCTTCTTAACATCGTACCTGTACGATGTGGTCAAACGCACAGCTATTTGAAATAAAGCAACTGAAAAAAACATTTCCGACTGAGGTACCAACTTTCAAACCAAGTTTTTTTTCAAACAGCTCTCGTTGCCTTCACGGCAGCTCAGTGTCTGATGCAATTTCCTTTCTACACATTAAGATGTATAACACCTCCGGTTTGACGCCCCTTTGTCGCTGACGTTTGCTCTGTAGAAGTATTGAGAGGGCGACATCCGGTTGTTATCAGCTTCCTTACTTGTTGAATGCGCTTCTAAGAAACATGCGAGTTTGCAAGACGGTACTAGTACTGGTATACAGTACCAGTTCTTCGTACAACCTTTGAATATGCTGACGCGCGCGTTTAGAGTATTTGCCAGCTTGCAAGATTACTAGGAAGTGTGTGAACATCATTATACGTGGGTCGGTGTTTGCGCATCTGTCGGCAAATAGGAAATAGAACGTAAGTAGGCGCCGACTACTCGTGGAGGTTAAAGCAGTATCTGCATCCTTAATTTTTAATATCTGTCTTATTTAAATAACGCACATTATTTTTGCAGATTTAGTAGCGGATTTTTTTTTGAAAGAAAAATATTTTCATTTAGTAACATAAAGACACAAAAAACAAACACGAACAAACAGTTACAAAATAAGGGCTCACCCCAGCGTAATACTGCTCATACTAAGTATGTACCAGCGCTGGTCTTGCGGTGAGCCCCTGTACTTGAAAACCAAAGTGTGTGTGGGCGTGGGTATGGGTGTGTGTGTATGTGTGTGTGTTTTGTTGTTATTTATAAGCAAATCTCAGGCGCCCAAACATTTTATATTAACCCATAAAAGCGAGCTAACAGCGGAAATGTGCTCAAACGAGAAACGGCAATGAAACAAAATAAAGTCTTACAAAGCTTTTCAAAAACTCACAATAACATTTTGAAAGTTTCTTTTTTTAACGGTGAACAGAGCAACCTTGCTGTAATTGACTACTTATTAGATATATTTTATTTCTAAAACGAAAAGGAATTAACAAAGGGAAAAGTGACGCGAACAAAATCGATTAATCGTTTATTCTTGTGTGTAGAAGGATCGCGCACTTGGCTGGTATATTTGCACATAGCGGGTGCTTCGGAAAGGCTAAGATATTAATATACTTGCGCACAAAGGCCTCCTGACTGCGAGTCTGGCCTGCGTGCCATTTGCGCGGCATCCGTATATTTATAGTCTCGGACGATGGGCTGGGATGCAGCGCTTGATATATACCTATACATACACACATATACCCAATATATGCATAATGCATGTCTGGTTAGAAAGCTTAAGTTAATAAATGGAGAATGTTTACAGCAGACTAGGTATGCGTTTGACCACAACTTGCTTGAAGGAAAGTGACGATGTTCGCCTAGGAAGTACTTGTTGACGTTTTTTCTTGAGGTTGTAAGGGTTGTACTTAATCGGAGAGACAGATGCAGGTGACAAGTTCCACACATTATTAGTTCTAAGTTAGAACTTACCTTCATAGTTAAAACTTCGCAGAAGATGGTATGAAAACGTTTTGAAAGAGCTACCACTGTGTGTGTACATCGTGATGGCAAGATTAGGTATCTATTGCTCACGCGCCGTAACGTATTCTTATAAGTAATATTTACACTATTTCACAGGCAAAACTGATGACAAACTTGAGCACATAACTTTGTTTAGTGAATCTATTATTTCTAGGAAATTAAATAGCAAATCCGAAAGCAAACTTACAAATTATCTCGCGTTATAAAAAGATTTTACAAAGAAAGTTGTCGAACATTTCATTATTTTCTTTCCTAACATGACAAAACTAAACACTAGGTTAATTTGTAAATTTGTAGATATTATTTACAATAAACGTATAAGTTGTTACATGACATGAATATTGAATAAAATATACAAATACAAAAGTCATCATCATCATCATAAGAAAGTACAAAGGTAAATTGGAATTAATTGTCTCCGAACTAGATCTATATTACAAAGTCATAAAATAAAATGTAAGATTATAAAAGGACCGCAGCTAGCTATTATACTGTTAGTAAGACCTAATTGTTATTCATTAATTTCTCCTTTTATGACAACTCCATTTACAGGTCGCAAACTGAGAGGAAATCCATTATGAACGAGTTATCTAGCTTAATTCCTCCTTCATTCAGCTCGCCGGGCGCCGCGCGCCGCGCGCTGCTCACAATGAGGCGGCAATCATTCCGTCGAGTCCGTCGCGACCCAAATTACCTGAACTTACTTCCGAGTCGGGCTCCTATTCTGACGCAGCTGATATTTATCTTTCTTTCGATTTCTTTTCAACGGGCGTGCTCCTTCGTAGACGGAATCATTGCTTACTAATTACACAAAATAGTTATCAAACGTCGCCTGGCGATATTTTTACATTATGAAAGTCATCGAGATAATGTCGACCGCGCCAGAATGTGGGCGAGTCGAAAACAGCCGCAGTAAAATTACTGGCATTTCCCTTTCACTGAGCAGTAACTTGGCAGAAGTTACTAAGTTGGAAAAGCTGTGTTTCTTAATTTGCGTTTTGACTTTATAACACCTCATGATTTATTACATTAGCCGCTAAGTAATAAGTTATTACCATTATGGGTTGCAGCCCAAACATACTGAGCGGTAATAAGACAATCGAAATGCTCTCCTCATGGTAAGAGATGGCGCCTGACTTTAGCCAGAACTTTGAGCAACAAAACATAGTTAGTTTAAAGCATCGCTTTGCCGTATATTCTGTCAACTTATCACAAATCCCAGACCAGGGGAGACTTCCTGAAAAACAATTACCTGTTCCGATCATGAAAATTGGTTTCTTTCAGTTTTGGTAGTAGGTACATCATCTCATTAGTGACATAAGACTCTGCCAGCATTGTATGGGCTAAGTGTCAGCATGTTGGTGAACAGTACGTTGCTTGTTGTCTGCAGATGCGTCGCTGCGTGGCTGCGCTGTGGCTATCGGCCCTCACCACGCTCGCCGTGGCCGCCGCCGAGGAGGCCCGCCACGACCTGCCCGCCGCCCCACAGGTTACTATCGCACCCACGTAGATCTGATCCTACACAGAGGCCCAAAATTTCCCAAAATTCGAGTCCATTGTATTTGCACAAATCAGTACATATTTATATCCCTTACAAATACACATAGTTATTTTTATTACAATAAGCGTGTAAATGAACGATATTAATGGCTCCAATTAAAACGAAATATATTTTTTTGCGCTCGCATCTCCGACTAAAACTAACACAGTCATGATTCTATTTAAAAGTAATGAGACCACCTCGCTCTTCAGATGGAAATATAACCGAGGGAATTGTCTTTACTTTCATGTGTTTTTACAATGCCGCGCGCCTTTCGTGCAAAGATATTTCCAATCACGCGGCGATACAGGGTCTACGATAAAATTAATAAAATACTTCACTTGGTTAAACTAAGCCACCATGACTGTAAAGCCATCACTAAAATCTAAAAAAGGCTTCTACAACGAAATTATGATACCGAAGTAATTTTAGTGAATTCCTCTTAGACTACAAGGGTTTCAAATAATGCATATACAGACACACACACACACCAATGTCTCAAAATTTCCAAATAAATAGTTACTTTTTTCTAGATTAATGTATTAATTTGTTTATGTCGTGCATGTGGTGTTTCAGCATAGGTAACAATGCTTTTCTATGAATGTTATCTTTCAAACAACACTTGTATACTCGTACCTACCTACTGATAGACGACGTTTGTAACTGCCAAATAATGCCAAACTTCATTTCGTTTCAACCACAGCGCCGACAACAGCGGCGTAGTTCCATACATACATTCTCGTATAGTTCCATGGAAGCGAATACTTTATAAATAAACCTCAACCAGGATATTACGAACAGTATGTATTTGAGCATTAAAATATAATATCGTTACATCTAATCATCACGTCCCATTCAATCTAGAGTTAGGGGAATAATCCAGGTCTCAACATAAACCTATTTCCCTAATCTTGCACCTACTTACATAAATTCTCATTACTTACGAGTTGTTAACTTTAATCCTCTACGACAAATCAATCGACATTTCGATTTGATCATAACATTATGACGGCATTAGTAATTCAGCTTCTGAAGGCGCGAAAGGCTACCGAGCTCATTATCGACAATGTTGCCAGAACATTAAAATTATTTCCCTGCCATCACACTCGGTTAGGTTATAACTGTAAACTGGGTGATTATGTTCGATGTACATTGTACATAATCGGAATCAGACCTGAGGTCTCGACACGTCTAGTGTCGAGCAAAACATTGTGGAACATAATTTGATTTATTCTGTAAGTCTACATTTATGGCTCAAGATATTTATTTCTCAAAATAATTTGAATTCGTTTAAAATGAGAAACAAAGTATTCTTCAAAGTTTAAAAAAACAAGAATTCTTTTAGTCTAGTAATTAACACATTACAATTAACGTAGACAACATAGTAGTATTACAGATACAAAAGCACAAATTGGTTATTAACAAAACTGTTTAGTTTAGTTTTTTGTTTGATAACAAATCTAAGTTATAAGTCAACATTACATAATCATAGATACAGTATTTAATGTAATAGTAGAAAAAAAAATACATCATGTAATTAAAATAAAATAATCTATTATAATTATAATAATAATAATCTGTTCTTTAATTTGTTCTTTAATCTGTTCATTCATTTTGTGAAATTACCAAAGTTTTGAAACGTGTGCAAACTTCATACCCAAGGATTAGCAGTACGGACCTTATAATTTAAAAAGCTCAATACGTTTAGCTACATTGCAATCGCAGCCTCCGTTAAGAGCAAAATTGAGCGAGCTAGAGTAACGAATCCGCGAGTAACCGAGTTTGAGAAACTCGGTCACCGCATTTTAGTGGGAAACAGCGAGTGTGGCCGCACTGCGAGCGGCGGCGGCGGCGCGGCGGCGGTTGAGAGCCTATTATTGTTCGCACATTACAGCTAAGTACTCGGCGTAAATACAAACGGTACGGTAAGCTCCGTGTGGAGTGGGATTTAGATGATTACTGTGTAATTTGTATTTTCAAGTCGGAAGGTGACACAAGCCGGCCTTACTGTAAAGTCATAACTATAACATAGCAACTACGTACGTTAACCTATAACCTATTTATTACCAATATTATACAATTAAACGGCTGCGGTGCATATTATCTACATAACCATCAGTCGGTCGGTCGAAGATCGTTTCCTTCTCGCAGTAGTAGGTAGCCGTTAGAATAATAAGCGGAGTGTTTTTATTTAAATAAATAGGTAGTAGTCATTCTCCGAGTTATAAAGAGCGCTCGTTCTAGCACAATTAACACTCTCGGCGTGGCTTCGTCCAGTTTAATGGAATAATAAACCAGCTCGCAAATGGCTCGAAATCAACGCCAGCAGCTCCAACGCCCGTCGCCTTTAGAATGAGGACTTTTTCTTTGCCATCTTTCTGCAATTCTAAGAACTGTGACGCAAATTAACAACGAATTATCTGAGAAGTTGATTTATTCATCAAGTGATACTGTTATAAGAACGCCCGTGTCACATCAATCTCAGATTTGAGCGAGAATTACTTTCTGTTTTGGCTTTTAGGCATAAGTTGTGGACATTACGTATCCACACATGGCCGGAGAAAAACTTTCACAAACATACTTCTACTGACTGCGACAAATTCCTTTTATATCTATAGTTACAAGTGTGCAATTCGTTTACCTCCGTTGTATTAAGGCAATACATTACTCTGGTGAAAACATTTGTAGACGTTCTACGATTACTTTGTAAACGGTCACGACATGGCTATCGTTGTTTGAACAAACTTAAAACTTTCTTACATTCTTAAATTTGACTATTTTCACTTCACCGTATCTAATGTTTGTCATTTTATTTCTAGACTGACAACGAAGTAGAATTAACAGAAGAAGAGAAGCGAGCCTGGGCAAATTTACACGGAGGCTGGGGCAAGCGGGGCTGGCAGGACATGAGCTCCGCGTGGGGCAAGCGCGCGTGGCAAGACCTCAACTCCGCATGGGGCAAGCGAGCGTGGCAAGACTTAAACTCCGCCTGGGGCAAGCGTGCGTGGCAGGACTTGAACTCCGCTTGGGGTAAAAGAGGATGGCAAGATCTGAACTCCGCATGGGGCAAGCGTGGCTGGAGGGACATGTCGCAGGCATCCTGGGGCAAACGCGGATGGCAAGATCTCAACTCTGCTTGGGGCAAACGTGCATGGCAAGACCTGAACTCTGCCTGGGGCAAGCGAGCGTGGCAAGACCTCAACTCCGCCTGGGGCAAACGTGGTTGGCAAGACATGAGCTCCGCCTGGGGAAAGAGAGCACCTGTGAGTATTTGGTAACATTCATTTCGATCGATTCCCCTTAAAACTTTAGCTACGTTTCATTTAAAATCAAGTTTCAATGTCATTTAGTGAGCAAAATCAATTATAAATTAAAAGTGAACCATATTAAAGTAAACTAAATGCATTAAACACAATTGTTCGAATATTACTGAATATGAATCAATTCAACCCACTCTCGTGCGAAGAAAACTCGCTTCAGAAACTCGTAATGGGAACTATTGAAAGGCACTTAACGATTGAAAACTTGGCTTCAAGTTGCGAAGTTGACGTGTGAGCGGAAACTGAACAACCAACAAAAGTTTGCTGTGAATAACTGAAATATTTGTGTGACCAAGTGTGTGCTAATCTAGGCTGAAGGTGCCCGCTTTCGGTTGGGTGGTATTTGTCCATTATACGGAGAAATGTAGAAAGGTTAATAGAATACGTTGCCCTTTTGTTTACGTGTAAAACTGTGACGCAAGTGGTTTAAAAAAAATGGGAAACAAAAAAATCGCTAGCGCAGCTAGACCAAGAGTGGCAGCTGGAAGCTTTGGAAGTGGTGATGGCTTGCTGTGAGGCTTATTGGTGATAGCGATTAAGTCGCCAAAAAAATGCTAATTTTTTATAACCGCCGCAGAGGAGCATGGCGGTCTATTCGTTTCCGATACACTTCACTTTAACAATATTACAATCACCTAACTCTGCCATTTTATTCTCAAACTTGTATCTGTTGTAATGAATCGAAACTATCGTTTATTTACTTGCTACTTATACGTAAGGGTTAACAGTGAGGATATTTTCAGGAAAAGTGGGCTGCGTTCCACGGCTCGTGGGGCAAGCGCTCCAGCACCGAACCCGACTACGAGGAACTCGAGGCCGCGATCGAAGAACTGCTGCCCGAGCAACAGGTGAGCCTCTCGTGTGTCTAAGTCTTCTCACCAACTTGCCTGCTCGTATGAGAGTAGTTCTTTTGTATTGACTCTGAATTCAATTCAAATTCATAGAATATAAGGAACATCACTGCACGTCACAAATATAAACTAATAGAACGTGGTTTTATCTGCTGTCCTACAGAAATATTAAGGTTTTCGATTTAAAATATTATTTATTGAGTAAACTATTTGTAATTCGTAGTTGTTAAAAGTAGCCTAAAATAGAAGCTACCTTGACGTCGAATTTTAACCAAATCTGTTTGCTGTTTTAATTTACTACTAATGTACTAATAACTTATGTACTCATTTTTGCTAAAACATGGAACATCATTTTATATTTGTATTAATTTGAAGTCCGTGCAGAATGCTTATTAGATTAGTATGAAACATAAGATCTTTGTCTGCGTCGGTGAGTCAGCGTCGGGGGAAATAATCAATGTTAAGGAAGCAGCACTCGGATGACATCACGTTAGTGTTGGTTTTGTAAAAGTCTTGCTCTGTCTGCAGATGATGGAGAGCAGCGAAAGGATGGAGGCGCCAGAGAAGAAGGCGTGGCAGACGCTGCACGGCGCCTGGGGCAAGCGGCCCGCCAAGCAGACGCAGTACAACGGAGGTATGGAGCACCAGAGAACAACTCGCTGCTTTCAATAACGCAACAATCGACCACAAGCAACCCAGACAAAAAAAAAGATTTCATCTGAAAACTCAAAAGTTAAATCTCTAAAATCAATTTCAAAATCTTCCACAAACCAAAACCTGAAGTGTTCTCTAATCTGATAAACTTGTAACAATTGTTTGCCCCTAACTGTATCCTCGCGAGCCATATGCGTTTCACCGATTGCTCGAATCCAAATTTGAGATATGTATTTGCATGGACCACATTGCTGACCTTTTAAGACCCTTTTGCGTGCCTATAGAGGCCAATATTATGTTGAATGATGTCTACGCCCGCCGCTAGTAAATCGTGTGCGGCGGCGGCGGTACCACTCGACAGATGTCAAAGTAATAAAGCGCCATCGGCGAGCCCGCGTCCCCGCGGGTGACAGACGGCCGCGCGGGCCCCGGACGCGGCCCCGCCCGCGCGGCCGCGGCGCTCCGGCCGAATTAGATAATAATTCTCGGAGGCTCTTTAATTTAAACAGCCCCGGAGTCAATATGGCGACCGCCCGACGACGCGGCAGCCCATTAGATAGAATTTTCCGAGCGTTATAACTCATAATTTCGCGGCAATAATCGTAAACGACTTAATGAAAAATATTATTCACATCCTTGTAATTTTCGATGGGTTTTCGAGTTAATGGACGGAAAGTACTGAGATATGAAATGATCAACAGGAGCGTATTACTGGAAGAGGGAACCGGGCTGGACTAACTTAAGAGGGATGTGGGGCAAGCGCTCGGCGCAACACGCGGCGGACGCGCTCGGCGGCGACCACGGTACCACGCGCGGCTCGCTCTTAACGCGCCGCAGCTGTCTCCAGCGCACTTGTCTGTCGTAGCACACTCTGTCTCTGTCTGTCATCTCTAGCAGTAGCCTCTTCCGCACACTCGACTGCTCTGTGTCAGTAGATGTTAGCTCCGTAGCGCTTGCTCCATCTAGCCTCCTTCTCTCTTCTAGATCTCCTTCCACGCTGATTGTTCGATGTTGTTACATGTTACCCGTGAGTGTCACTAGAATAGATTCGTGTAGAAGAGTAGTTTTGTCTTTATTTAGACTGTAAATAGACTGTGTGTGAACGAACATTCCACTTCAGCGATTGAAAATCAATTGAGGCGCTTGTTTCCTTTTCTTCTGAAAAGATTTTGGCATCGCACATTTACTTTTGCAGTGTTTGTTTTAAAATCATAAGAATGCTCTGTAAGTATCGTCAAATGAGCGGTCAGGCCGGGCGAAGTCACGGTATGACCCCACTCACATGTTCTTTGAAAAGCATTGCCTGAAGTTTTGGCATAAAAAAATAAATAAATAAATAAAATAAATTTATATCATTTGTCTCCACCAGTCGACTCATCATTTATGTGACAGCCCTGTTAGCTCATTTGGTAGAACATCTGCTTCAAGAGCTGTAGGGCGTCGGTTCGATTCCCACCAGGGCAAACATTTATGTAAATATAAATGTTGTTTCTATGTCTGGGTGTATTTACAAAAAAATGTATATAAGTATTGTATCAGATATCTGGATCTCATAGTACAAGCTTTGCTCAGTTTGGGGATAGACGGCGCTGTGTGAAATGTCCTACAATATCTACATATTTATTGATTTACTTAATAAAACAACACTCCACAATAATTTTATTTGTTAATACTAAAATAACAAAATTATTAAAGTTAATATCGAGTGATGACTCTTCACGTCGGCGCCAATACTACCAGACCTTTAGAGATATCAGCAGTGACGTCTCGAATTTAAAACATATCGCCGTCACGTTTCTATCAAAATAAGTGGAATTAAAAGGAGCTCAAGTACGAAGTCGCGTATCTAATAACACGTCGGGGCAGCGGAGCGTGGCGCCCCGGCCCGGGGCTCGTCTCGGGCCCGGCGGCGCGGCGACCCGTGCGCCGACCCGCGACCCACTGATCCATGCCAGCCCACGACGTGTCCGCTCACACATGTTTTATTGTTCCATCCAACATTTTGCCGATCCGCGACGCAAACATCTAGTGACGCGTGCGACACGAAGCAGTGATCATCTGGACGTCACTTCTATAATGATAATGTTGACACGACTGGTTCTATTTTTTTCTTGTGTCGATCAATCGAAAACCAACTAACAGTAGAGTTGGAACCTGAGCAGCGGCAGCGGCCCGGTACCCTGGTCACATAACTTTCAAACGCGATGATTGTACAACCGTCGCTGCCAAATGTACGATTTGCTATTTTGACATTGATGATTTTACAATCGAGGCTTCCTTATTTCCAGTTCGGTAATTGCTTGTTAAGTCCCTAATATTGATTTTTAGGGATCGTAGTATAAACTACTTGGACTCGGTGGTAGATATTCTGCCGCCAAACACTAGTGTGTAAATGTATGGGAACCAGATAACTGATACAATACTTAAATACTTTTTTTTGTAAATATATAATTACAATATATAATAAGTACATACAGACACATTATAAGACAGGAACTTTTATATTTTTCATGAATTTTGGTTTCTCAACCATAATTATTGGTCTTAACTTGTTATCGTAAGTAAAACCTATTTTTCTTAAATTCACATCAATTACATCGCGGCTCGTAAGATTGGGAGTTCACGTCGGCCGCGACATTTAACTTTAAAGAACTAAACTAAGTTGTTTACAGTTAATCAGGCGGCAGTCGGTCTCTGCTGCTGTTTAGAAGACATAAGCTCTGCTTAGCTCTGCTCGCGTGGGTGTAACGGCGGAGCGCGGGACCCGTAACCTTGCGTTTTTATAGCGCTCGCTCCGGACACACGGCTTTGCGACATATTTTGCGCGTTTTATCGAACCCCGACTCGAAGAGGTATAGAATCGCGCTGGATCTGACCCTCTTATTTACAGTAATACGACATACTGAGGAAAAATCACGATCCTATAAACAACTACGTGTCACTTACACAAACATCGACACATGGTTTGTAATGACGATAGCTCAGTAGTTAGCGCGGAAGGTTCACACGCCGAAGGGCGTGGGTTCCAATAACAATGAACATGAGGTGCTGGTAAAGGAAAACATCGTGAGGAAACAATAGCACGGCGGAAAGTTACTATCTAGTACTCACCTCCACTCTAGTTGGAAACCTAACCACCTACCGGTGTTTTCCGGCAGCTTCATTTTAGAGCCAGTTCCATTCCAAGTTAGATGAGTTTACCATCTTCGACCATACAGTCACTTAACAACCATAACAAATGTAAATATTTGAGCAAACCGACGAGAAACTTCAATGAACACAGAAGAAGCTAAAACAAATTATAAAAGCAGCAGTTTTTTAATCTAACAAAATCACAGATTAAACCAAAACCGCTGGAAGCTCAACTCCCGCTAATTAAATCAAAGAATTTATAAATGAAGTCCGCCAATCACCGCGGCTTCGGCGCCGGATCTCGAACAAAGCAAACTGAAACTTCGCTCGGCGAATAGCTGGGAGGCGGGAGCAATCGCGCGTCAGTCGGCGCTTTGTGCGCGACCGCCGCCGCCGCGCGGCTAGCCCGCGACCAAGTCTCTGTGTAACCGATCCTAGAGTACGTGCGGCGACGCCGCGCGCCGCTCGTGCGTGCTACAGGCCTTATAAAACACGATATGTTCTAATTTATTTATTAAATTCAACATTTTTTGCAGTAGTTTTGTTCATATGAAAAAGTTTTTCTGTAGGATATCTTCATCGACCTTAATAACCATCTTCGGAAGGCGAGAGGATATGTTCCATAACGCAAGACACGAGCGGATTTTTTAAATTGTTTTTGGCATCGCACTTCTTTTAAACTGGCCCGTATCAATGTATTTCGATAAAATATAAATCAAGTGAAATGAGTCCATAAAATATGTTAATGTCAAGTTCGATCGTGCCCTAATGAAGTAGTGGCAACTTTATTAGAAAATTTAATAGAATTTCGGAAGCAATATAACATGTTTCAGCGAGTTCAAGTAATTTATATTCGCTCAACATGATATCACTTGCTCAATTCAGCACTTTTTGAATAAAATACCACTAAGTACTTTTATACATAAAGACTTTCAACGACATTCATTCTGCGTTCCCGCGAAAACCTCCCGCGGCGACTTAGCGGAACTAAAATAAATGCATGCATGTACAAACAATTTGCAAGTTGTGTACCTACTGTAAATGTGGCATAGATAATAATCATTAGCTTTCTTATGATTCAACAGGCTTGGTGTTTGATCACAGCTCACTTGATGTTCAGTGACACAGTGTGGTCGAAGATGGTAAACACGCCTAGCCTGGAATTTAACTGGCTCTCAAGTGAGGCTGCTGGAACACACAGTTAGGCGTCATATTTACACACAGCGGCAGATTTTCAACGTGAGAGTTGTACCATGCTATGATTTCTTCACGACATTTTTTTCTTCGCTGGCAGCTCAAGCTGTGTAACTATTCAATGTTGTGTGTGTTGTACATATTTATTAGAAAGTGTTTATTTGGACTTGTAGTACATTAAGATTAAATACTTAGGTTTTATTAAACAAAATAGATTCGACGCTTTGTGCCTAGGTAAAAATAAAGTTGTATATATCAGGTACCATGCACACAAATTGCCTAAATCTCATAGGAGAGGAACAATAAATAATTAAATACAGTGAAACCTGGTTAATTGGGATCTCAAGGGACCAAAAATTTTGTACCATTTAAAGAGGTTTTCATTTATCCAGTTTTCCAATTAGGCAGGTTAAAATTATAGTTGTCTCATTTACAGAGGCATTTACTTATAGAGGTCGAAATGTACCGTTATTCCATTTATAGAGTAATTTGTGTTATATTTACGTTTGGACATTTTGTACACTTTTATTCTGAGATAGTACTGACAAACAAAGGGGTGCGAAAGAAATTCAAATGTTTTTTTTTTTTTAATGGTTGACAGGCTAGGTGTTTTGACCACAGCTCACCTGATGTTAAGTGAAGGTGTGGTCGAAGATGGTAAAGCACACCTAGTCTGGAATGGAACTGGCTCTCAAGTGAGGCTGCCGGAACACACCGTTTGTAAACAAACGTGTCGAAACCTGTCCCAACCTGATAAAATGTTTCACTTGTGCAGGGAATTGAGCTACAGAGTTCCAATTATAGAGGTAAACATCGAAAAAATCCTACAAATCAAATCTCATTTAACCAGGTTCCAAAAGTCCCATTAACAGAGGTAATTCGATAAAAAAGTGCCGGGACCTCATTGGAATTCTCAATAATAGAGGTTTCTCACTTATCGTGGTCCTGTTTAACCAGGTTTCACTGTATTACCTACTTCTCAACGATGAAGTTTTATTAAACAAAATAAAAAATACCTTAAATTATACTATTTACAAAATGTATACAAAAAACTTAGTCTAAAAAACCGTCAGAGGAGGGATATGTGGCCGGAATGCTGGCAGCATTGCCACGCTGGATGGCAATGCTTAGCTTTTGACCAAAGTAGATACCAGCATTCTGGTCACCTGAAGCCTCCTCTAGACGTTTGGCCAGGTCCCGATACAGTTCGAGAGCGGCCGGCCCCCACGGACCTAAAGTTTCAACCCCAAACGGCACAAAAAGATACATTCTATCCAAATAACTATCTAAAACTACTCAACTCAAAAAAATAAGTCACGCGATGTCTCGTTGTTTTTTACATTACTTTTACATCCCACGTGTTTTCTGTAACATCATTTCAAGTAAATAGACGTCATATTTTGTCGGTAACGGGAACCCGCGCCACGTGATCACGGCTAAATTATCTGCCAAGAACACGTGGGATACCCAATTACCATAATGCTGACGTTACGTCTAATTTGTTCCCGTATTCAATTCGGAAATTAATATACGTGTTTGTTTGCAGACAGCCGTGCGGCGAGCGACGAGGCCTAGGACACCGGACCCTGTATCATATAAACTATAACGATTTCTATATATAACGTCATATGTTTAGGTTCGACTCGACATTCTGCCAGTGTATAGTCGCGTAGCTGTTGCTTTCCACTGTATTGTTTGTATAATTGTACCAAACTAGTGTAAAATAAACAAAAACGAAATCAGTTTGTAATAATTTAATTTGAAATATTTTTAATTCGCTTCACTTCCAACCAGTGAAGGGAATTAAACAGCCGTCGGTTATAGTTCCTATCGTTTCCGTTGTGTTGTAGGTTATCTCAGATACTGCGTGAGTAACTTTTGTTAGTTAGTTTTCGTTGAAGGCGTACAAATATAGCTCTGTAGTCTGTAGTATTATGCCACCTCCTGGGAGTAGCAGCCGGGCGCGGCGGCCCGGCGCGGTAAGGTAGCTAGGTAAGTGTTAGTTGCTGCACGGCCCCGCCAGCTGGCGCTGCTCGGGCCGTGCATACGTTGATGTACATTGTAAGACGCTTCTAAGGAAGTTTACAGTTTGTCCAATAAAAGTTTATTCGGAAGACGAATCTTGTTTTATTTCAACCTCTCGCGCAGCACAGCTTCGGAACTATATGTGATTGATTAACTCTTTAGTGTGTACAACACACTAAAAATAATACAATACAGAAGAAATAAACTTAATTAATAGGTGTAACCACTGGTGACTTTATCGCTAAAACCGATCTCTTCCAGGCAACCTTAGGACGTATAGGATCACAGAAAGAATAACGAGGATATGCACAATTGCACATAGGAGAATACATAACTAGAACATAAATAATAATATATCTACATCCTAATACATAAAGTCACTAAAAATACACTATTATTAAAATTAAAATAAATACTTATATACGGAGAAAATATATACAAATAAGCGACAAATAACGGAGTATAATGTATGTATGTGGAGTAGGCATATATAACAATGGGAGTACCTTTAAATCTTAGATTGTTTTATCAGTTTTGGTTGCGACTATAGCTCAGTGGTCGGTGTTATTGCCATTGGAATCGCGTGCTGCACATATACAGCGTGACTGGTGAGGCAGCTACGATACTGAAGGATAGTACTTGGTACTCGATTCTCGTTATAATTACGAGTATGTAGGTCATAAAATTAAGTACATCATTTTTGCCCAAATTTCTCAATAAATAAATGAAGCGTTAGTTAGTTAATATCCTTAAAAGTAGGTTTATTTCCATAAAACTGCAAACAATATGTTCATCAAGCTGTGTATGTCTATAACTGGCGCATGTATCGGAACATGACGAACGAGACGCTTTCCTCATGGTAAGAGATAATGCTTGACCATTACAGCGATACACAGATTTTAGTAACAAAATAAAGTTAAAGGCATCACTGCTACAGCACTCATTACTTGGAGACTTTCGATGATTAGAGTCAACATCCTAGTAATTTTGCTAGTTGCCTTTTAAACTGGGACACAGTAATGTTACCAGATTCGTCTCTACTGCTTGACAGAATATCTGCGTGACGTGGATTCAAATGCCAATAATCAACTCGAACTGAGGATAAAGGAAAATATCGTGAGGGAATCATAGCATGGCGGTAGGAAATCTTCTAGTACTCTCGCGTTGATAATTACTTCACTTGAAAGCCAGTTTCTATTCCAAGCTGGATATATATCGGGTGAGCTGTGGTCAAACACCTAGCCTGGTAATCATAATGACAGTAAGTATTGAAATATTGCAGGATTTAGCACAGGTAGCTGTCGAGTCCCGTACCTACGTATCTTCCGTAAAATTCCGTACAATTTGGATTCATTAATTTTGTGCGCAATTAGGTTCCGTTTTCAGTTTTTTTTAATGTAATAATTTATTTTTCCTTTTATTTCTACTGCTACATATAAAGCAATTAGCAGCAACCGGAAGCGATAAGTGGCCGAGTATATAACGTTATTTTATACAGAAATTCTTTATTATGAACACCAGAAATTAAAATATGCAAACATCAATTATGCCACTAGAGAAAGCCTAAAAGCGATCGCTTCCATGCCACTATAACTTCAGACAAACTAGATAAAAACAGTAAACAAATAGGTATGTACATATAAGTTATCTGTGAAGTGACTCCCGCCCGCCAGCCCGCTGACGAAGCATTGAAGTGTCAAAGTTAGCAGATGGGCAGGAAAAGCGACCTCCGAATCCGATATAGCTCGCGAGACGGCTTCGGCTAATGAATGATATTGGCTGTCGAGAGCGACGCCGAGTTCATATCAGTTTTATTAGCTTTCATCTTCCGGGAGCGTTATTAAATAAAAAGTGAAAGTATAATTATTTTTCTATGACTCCGGTGCAAGTTTAGGCGACAGAAGTCGTTATTGCTGGTTATCATTGTTAACGTAGGTTTCTGGGGTTCAGAGAACATATCGCACAGCGCCGTCTAGCCCCAATCTAAGCAAAGCTTGTACTATGAGAGCTAGATAACTAGTAGAATACCTATATATCTACTCTTTTTTGTAAATACATATTTATAATATATACATATATGTATGTATATATAAATCAAATGTTAGTAGGTACTGAGTGCCAAACGGCAACAACCGATGGCCTTCATCATGGAGACAAAGCTGAGTACGTACACGTAGCGTAGCCATGCGCCTCGCACGTGAAAACGCGCGGGCGCGGGGGTGTTAGTGTGTACCGAGATGTGTAGTGAAGATTTTTTTAAAGAAAAAATCTAGTAAAATTGGGCAAAAAATGTAGATCACAAGTAACACTGCTGGACTGGCCGCTCTGGACAACAGCGACCCGCTTCACGGGCCCGCTGCGTGCGGGCGCGGGCGCGGGCGCGGGCGCGCGCGGCGCGGTACTGTGGACGACAGTTCCAGAGGCGAGGCTTCCGACTCGACTGAACTCGACGGTGTACTACTTGTATAAGTATAGTATACTAGTTAGTTATAGTATAAGTAAGCTGTTTATAGTAAACAGTAGGCTCGCGGTTGAGTCTGCCGTCCACGTCAGTCACTCGTCTAGAAGATACTGATTTCCTTCAACTTTAGGTGTCTATAGGAAGCACTCGGGCAGCAAGTCCCACTGCTTTGCAGTTCGCACAGTGAAAGTAGTATCAAACTATATCATTAAAGTTTTTTATCAATATACAATGAAATAAAATGATGATTATGTAATAATTATTATTATTTAAAATAAATCAATAATTCTGATAATAATTTTGTCTTTTTTCTGACTCGCTTTCTTATCTAAAAATGATTTAACACTTTTTCACATTCTATTACATAAAAACCTCATTCTGACATTTACAAACACAAGAAAAGAATTAGCCAAATAGGTACAGCCGTTCTGAAGTGATGCGCTGACATACATCCGGCAATTGATATTTATTTATACAGATTAGGTAACTTCTTAGTCCATTGTCAGTTTTAATTACGTATAATCACAACAGAATCAGCTATGGGTGCAGGTAGATGAAAAAAATTGTTAATAATAATTTATTTAAGAATCTGTTACCTATACAAATAGAATCCGCCCAAAGCTTTCATTAGTTCTGAGGTAATATCTGACATATCCTAACTATTATATTCTATTCAACGATATCTACTTAACAATACATCCTACTTTTGATCGAAACCTTATGATCCACGATTTCCAAAAGCTTGGACTCTGCATTCTGTAGTGACACGAGTTAGTACAGAAACAAAGTGTAACATTCTCCTGGAATTGCACGGGTTTGCGTCCCGGCGCCCCGCATAGAAGCTGTGCCCCATACAAGAGCTGCGCCCCCACACAGGAGCTGCGCCGCCGCGACGCCAGGTGGCGACACAAACAGTCAGCTCGAGTATTCTCCGCCGTGTTGTCTCTGTCATGGTAACCGAATGGATTCTGCAATGTTTGCTCACGCAAGCACACTCGAGCGGGAATTCTGTTTAGGAAGACAATGTTTGTTCGAGTAAACCTAGATTAAACTCAGTCAGTCACCCAGTCTCGACCAAGCGCTCGAAGAGTCAATACTTCCTGAGGATGCCTCGTGTAGAGGCGAAACACGTGTCGGCAAGTAGTTACTTTTTTTTTTTATGTAAGAAGTAATGGGACGAATGAGACTCTCTCCTGATGGTAAGAGATAACGCCTGTCCATGACCATTGCAGCGATACACAGAACTTTAAGTAACAAAACGAAGTCCAGGGCATCGCTGCTTTGGCGCTCATTACTTTGAGACTTTTGATAGAGTTAGTCTCAACAGCCCAGTAATTTCGCTAGCTGCAGTACCCTTCAAACCGGAACACAGTAATGCTTACACACTACTGCTTAGCGGCAGAATAACTGGTACCGCGGTGGTACCTACCTAGACGACCTCCTACTAAGGAGATCTACCACCAAGTAAAGTTACTGCAGGGAGAGGAGGATTTTAAGACTTGTGGTTATTTTAATTAAATTTTTGTCAAATAATAATTTTAAGTTTATGTCAAATTAGTTTTATATATTAAGTAAGATAAGGTTTGTAATAAATAAGTTGTTGTTAATCAGTTAAATTTGAGTCCTCATCACTGTTGTAACTGGAACGACTGTTAAGCGGAAATAAACTAAATATATACTTGATTATATGAACTTCTGCAAAGTAACGCTTGAATCAATCAATTATCTAGATTAAACTAGCAAACCGAGTCAGCACTGATTTTTATAAGCTGTCCCACTGCTGGGCGTGGGTCTCTTCTGATTTTGAGAAGGGTAAAGCCGTAGTCCAGCATGCTAGCCAAGTGCGAGTTGGCATACTTCATACATCTTCTCGAATTTATTTTTAAGAACAACACATGTCTGTAGTTTTCCTCACGATTTTTCCCGTTTGAAGTTAACGGAAATACGCACATAACTTAGAATAGATATAAGTGTGTGCCAAGGGATTCGAACCCAGAACCTTCAGATTAGAAACCAGACGTTCTCCCAACTAGGCTGCAGAAACTTTTGCCGAAAATTAGCAATCGCATGACGTAAATCGACGAAGCAGTGAGTTGCGTTGGTGAAATTCATAGCAATTGCAGTTGTGGGACGAAAGAATGCCTAGATAGTTAAACACTGTTTGGAATCGAACCCCTCCTTTTTCTATTTTTATTGCAATTAGAACTTTTCATAGAGCCATCTTTCGGTTGACTCCACAAGGCAGTTCATCAGCGACACATATCATTACGCGCTAACTAGAGCATCAATGTCAATTATTTCACAATAAAACAAACCATAAATTGCGGATTACCAAGTTGAAACGGCAGTGGGCAGGACGCATAGCACGTAGAACTGATGCCCGATGGGGCTGCACAGTTCTGGAGTGGAGACCACGGCCCGGCAAGCGCAGCGTATGACGTCCACCCATAAGGGGGGCAGACGACCTAATGAAGACCGCAGGAGCGCGCTGGATGCAAGCCGCTTCCCACCGGTCTTCCTGGAAATCATTGGGAGAGATTTATGGCAGCAGTGGACGACCTACAGCTGAGATGATGACGGAAACCGACCAAGCGCGAGTTGGACACTCGGTTCGAGGAACACCTAGTGTGACATAACACTGAAACTATGTTCTTATTTATTTTTTATGTCATTTTCAAGTCTGAAAAGGCTTCATTACAAATGCTTAAATAATGATATTCGCTTTGTTTGTGTGTGTGCTAGCACTCGCGGCTGATGCTCGGCGCTCGGCGCTCGGCGCTCGGCGCGAGTCAATGTTGACTTCAATTACTAAATAGCTCTGGCGTGGTGTCAACACTGCTGGGAACATTCGGGAACCATAACAACAATATTACTGTACCTAATTCAATTTTCAGCGATGGTAGCTCAGTGATGTGCGTGGTCGGTTCACACGTCAAAAGCCGTGGGTTCAAACCCAACAAAGAGCTTGAGCTGCCGGTGAAAGAAAACATCGCGAGAAAACATGATGGTAAAATCTTTCTAGTACTCAGCTGACTAGCTACCACCCTGAAGTTGAAAACCTGTCGTTAAGCTTTTTTTCTTTTCTTTTTTTTTACTTTTAATAGATCTACGTTTGGCCACCAACTCGCCTAATGCAAAGCGACGGTGTGGCCGAAGATGGAGCACGCTGATCGAGAAGAAATCTATTCGCTCTAGCCTTAAAAACGTCCAAATTGTAATTTATGGGAAACAGGGAAGCCGGCAATGAGTTCCATTCATGGGCCGTGCGCATCAAAAAAGGAGCTCCTATCTGTGTGTTCCAAAAGCTTCGCTCAAGAGCCAGTTCCATTCGAGGCTAGGCGTGTTTACCATCTTCGACCACTCCGTCACTTAACATCAGGTGATTTAGTCGTTTTTACGTGATTGAGTAACAAATATCTAAAGATACAAAGTTCCACATTTATAATATTAATAGGATATGATAAGCCTAATTTTCATAAAATAAACAAGAAATGCAAGCTGCAAGCTGCACCTTTGTAAACTGCAACTAATTATATAATTACCCAGGAAGGCGAGATGTGACCGCCGACCGCGCCCCGCGGCTGCGGCTGCTCCGAGCGCTCTACGTCCCCGTTACTCGAGCCAACCCCGCCGGAGCCAGCTTCACTTGCAAAAATGCCGTTACATAAATACGGGACGCGTCGCTTACAAAGCTTTATTAATATAACGGCGACGAAAACACTGAATGGTTTCAGCGCACGGAGCCGGGTCCTTCGCGTTGCAGGGACAGAAAGGTTAAGGAGCCCCTTTACCTACGTATTACCTCACTGGCCGCGTTTCCATCCTCGCCCAACAAAATTTGATTTGACCCTACTAACGCTGCTTTGGATACTCTTTACTACACTTACCTACTTCGTTCGTGTAGACCTCCCTAGCAGGAGGTTATGTAGGTAGATACCACCACAGTACTAGATCCCACCACCAAGCAGTAGTGTAATATGGACCACCTCTGAAGCATGATCTACCAAGCAAAAAAATAATCATCAAAATCGTTGCGTAATTATTATTTTACTTTTGGCCACCAACTCGCCTAATGTAAAGCGACGATGTAGCCGAGGATGGAGCACGCTGATCTAGAAGAAATCTATTCACGGAATTGGCGGAATGAACACGTAACATTCATACAAAAAGAACATACAGTCGAATTGAGAACCTCCTCCTTTTTGAGTCGGTTAAAAATAAAATAAAACAAATATCTCTCCAAAAAGTAATTCTTTGTTTTGTAGTTGGTTAAGAAGATTAGGCAGTTAAATTTTAATAAATAAATAATAACACGTAACCTGAACAAATCCTTCAAGCATATTTTCTGGCCTCGGAATCATTAGAGCATTTTTGTTCAAACCAGAAAAAGTATAGCACAAATACAGGAACCAAGTCTGTGCCACGAAACCATTATATTTACATAAGTGAAGGGGGAGGCTGTTCCTCCCCCCTCATTGGGCATTACGAGGTGCGAATTGCAAGCACGCGGCCCGGTACAAGAAAGCGCACTCACTGTGCGCTCCGAGTTTATTTGTTAGGGCTCGCGAGCACCTGCACGAGCAGAGATATCAAGCTGCCTATATCACAAAATATCTTATCTGTTTTGTTAGGAAACTCTTAGTTCTACAACGCTTTGGACAACGTACAATTAAAATATAGCAGAATAATAAATGTTCGACTTACGCGGGAATACTTTCGTTTCATTATTATAAGTGTGAAAACATAAAAAATAAACATCGGTTCCATAGTAAAATATGTTGAAATACGTTTTATGTCCCAAATAAAGTGTTGTCTATTGTCTAAAATAGATAGATGCAAATACAACAAAGAGAAACAAACAATAAAAATGAGTTTTTGGCGGGAACGCGGAAAGAATCGTGTCGCTCCGTTGTATTTTTTCCAAAACTAGTGTTTTGTCGCGTGTTTATGCATAAAAATGGTGGTGTTTTATTCATAAAGTGCCGAATCACAAGCGCGAGTGTGGGAAATTGATATAATGTGGTGAAACATGACTTTTAGTGTTGCTTCCAAAACTCCATCGAAGCTTTATAGTAAAGTCGCCACTACTTTACTAAAGCATGACTGGACTTGACTGACAAGGACTAGACTTGACCAAGACTGGACTTTGACTATAACTTTAGCTACGAGGACACTTATTTAACTTTTGAAGTTTGAAAATATAAAATATATGACACTGGTAACTGCTCAAAACGCGACGCCAAAACCAAAGAAAAAAAACAATAAAAATGAACAAAGACACCATAACAACAAAACACAATAAAGATAAAAACAAAGAGACAAAAAAGAACAACACAAAATACATACAATTTTTTTTTTGTATTTAGTATTTATTAGAAAAATAAACACTAATGTTATAAATAAATAGATAAATATGAATATGGATAGGATCTATTTTTTTTTGTATGGCTGATGTCAACGGGTATACGTTTAAACGAGTACAAGTGTATATATACCTACATAGAGCACCACCAGTCAAATACCGTTTCATTTGGTACCTCGGACATATCCGCAAATCCCAGCCAGCGCAGCGCGTCCCGCACTGGCGCCCCGGCTTCGCTCGCTCGCCATTATTCCCGCAGTACGGTGGCCATTGCTACGGACTCGATATATAATAACATTCGATATACATTCAATGCGACATCGACGGCGCACTCGATTTTATCGCCTAAATGGAAATAAATGTTTCTGTTAAAGAGAAGAAATAATGTTTATTCAGTCCGCGCGAAATGAACACCGAGGAAATAGAATACTAGCGTCATACCAAAGCTTTACACGCGACACAAAAAGTTTTAACGTGTGTTGAAACGATTTTGATTTCTTAAAGAAAATCTGTTCAAACGTTTGAAGATTATCACTCACTTATATGGACATAGCCTGACACAGAATATCTTTCGAAAGTCAGTAGTGGCCATTTTCGCATGCAAAATTCATAAGGACAATTAAAAAAATAAGTCTAGTGTATTACCAGGCTGTCAACAAGCTTAAGAGTTTTGGCAGGAACGCGGGAAGAGTCGTGTCGCTCCGTTGTATTTTCTTCCAAAACTAGTGTTTTGTCGAGTGTTTATGCATAAAAATGGTGGTGTTTTATTCATAAAGTGCCGAATTACAAGCGCGAGTGTGGGAAAATGATATAATGTGGTGAAACATGAGTTTTCGTGTTGCTTCCAAAACTCCATCGAAGCTTTGTAGTAAAGTTGCCACTACTTTACTAAAGCATGACTGGAATTAACTGACACGAACTGGACTTGACAAAGACGACTTTGACTAAAAGTAGCTACGATGGCACTTATTTAACTTGAAAATATATAATTACTTGACACTGGCAAATGCTAAGACGCGACGCCAAAACCAAAGAAAAAAAAAAAAAAAAAAAAAACAAGCTTAATTGAGATAATTTTTAAAAAAACAAGAGCCAGATTTTTTTTTAATTTTAACTAATGTCAGTTGGGCTAATGTTTGTAACGATAAACATACATCCAAATCTGTTTAGATTTTAAAAAGTTATGGTAGAATAACATGGTACACTCTGTGCCGTCTAACATTACACTCCTTTTTGGGGCAGTCATGCAAAAAGCTAACCGAATACTAAAGACGTGCGCCAGTAACAAACGTTAGTTTAGACTGTAATGTTAGATCGAGCTACGCAGACAGACGTAAGCAACAGTCGACCGGAAGCAACTATAGAGATTACTCCACGGAATTTAATAAGTACCCTCAAAGCATTCTCCGATGAAAGGGCTCAAACCCGCCTCCCTTGTATAAGCTGGCCCGAAGCAGAGCTGCTTTTTACTTCTTTGCTACATACTATGTTTGGGACGCGTTTTTATTTCTTTGCTCTCTTTTTGAATAATATACGTTAGCTCTCGGATGATCCGTGAAATCAGTGACAATAGTTTCACCACATCTGTGCTAGAGATTTAGTACGATAACATGACCCGCCCCTCCAAAATTCAACATTTGAAAGTATTTACAACGCACCACCACGCATGTGCGCTTACTGGTACTGCCGTCAAACACCTAGTCGAGCTAGCAAATCCATGGATTTGTGTGTCGACTAGTGGCGTTCATGAATCGCTCTTTATGATTAGTTTGGCGCTGCACTGACGTACTCTATGAACATGACACGTGCGTTGTCTTCCGCGGCCAACTAGTTATGCTAAGTTGACAATCTAATCTGGTGCTACTGAAGACGAATAATTAATTACAACTACATACAAGCTCTTTCTTTAAGGATGTGACTACACACATTAAAACAGTAATTTGGCCATGTTATCGCAGTAAATCTCTACCTACGTTCGCGGAATCAAATGGACCTCGACTGTAGATAGGTATTGTGGCAATCATCCGACGGTAATAACATATGAATATCTAGTCAATCTTCGCCGACGTCATTACAAGGCCCATACAATCAATACGGCGCACGCCGACCGCCGCTGTAACTCGGTTATGCACCTCGGATGTGCACTTAGTGGTCTGGACAGTAGCGACCTCTAGTACTGGGATAGTTCCATTACCATAAGAATTAGCAGCGGGTTCAGTTGTTCGCAAATCTCTTCATTGTATTAATAAGAACTTGACTGTCCTGTTAGCTCATTTGGTAGTGAGTAGCTGTTTCTTGAGACGAAGGGTGTGGGTTCGACCCAAAACAAATATTAATGTGATGATTACAGATATTTGTTATGAGTTTGAGTGTTTTATACGTATCACTAGCTGCGCCGCCTGCTGCGGTGTTACCCGCTCTATATTTTCGGGATAAAAAGTAGAATATGTGCTAATCCAGGATCTCAGCTACCTCCATACCAAATTTCATCCAAGTCCGTTCAGTAGTTTTTGCGTGAAAGAGAAACATCCATCCATCCAAACTTAAGTATTTACAAAAACATATTTGTAAGTATTCTATCAGTTATCTGGTTGCCGTGTACCAGCTTTGCTAAGTTTTTCGCTAGATGGCGTTGTGTGATGTAGTCCAATATTTATTTATTTAAGTAATGCATTAATGTGTATTTTTTTAACTAAGTTAAAATAAACCCAACACACACTCGTGCATGTTTTAATTTCGGCTCTCCACTTGCATAATTATCTCAAAACCTCATAACGATATGCCGACAACTAACTTTACGCGTTACGTTGTGTTTCGGTTTAGAAAACGTATTTCAGCCGACACGACTTGGAAATGACCGTTTTATTCTCCTGTCTACAATGTGATCTCGTTCTTCATACATATCCTGATTACAAATTGACATTTTAAATAAATTCCATTTTTTCTCCCAGCAGTACCCAGTAGTGGCGCCGCGAGCTCGAGCGCGAGAGTACAGGGAGGTACAGCAATAATTGCGCTCCTTAATCCGATCCCCGGTAATACCGCCGCTGATTACCCGCGTCCTTACCACTCCATTACGCGAACAAATAATATATGTACCTCTTTAATAAATAATCACCTTAACACTTTGCATTAAGGTTTATAATGGCGCCACATTTTTAATTTTACTACAAAATTTGCATGCTTTATGAATCACTAATCAATCAGTGGTTGATTCGTAAATTGGATTAACTTGCAAAGATTAAACTTTAAATAAAGTTCCTTTTGTTATGGAATAATATACTGAACATTGCATTCTTGTATGAGAAGGTGAACCTTTCTTTGCTCTACCCACATTTCTCGATTTTCTTGAAACAAAATTGTATGCAATTCATTTTCTCCCCTAAATCTATGAACTTAAGACTCTAAAGACTTTTCTTACTTATTTGTGCAAATTTTGAATTTACATGTTTATTATGTTTAAGATATGGTGTTGTCATACCTCCCCCCGCGCCCGCTCGGGGCACTTACGAGTACACTTAGTCTAGTTAGCACAAGTGAAAACTTTTTCAGATTTTGTGTTATAACTTATCTCCTATTTATTGTATCCATTAGCAGCTGTTCGTTTTCCATTTCAAACAGAATGAGAAATTTTTATTGGCTGTTAAAAGCATTTTTGGCCAAGTCTCAGTCTCAGTCAATCAGATTAGTGTAGATTAGATACTCACTCACTTGCTTAGATTTCAACCTATTGTAGGGCGCACTCAGGGCAAGTCAGGTCCCCTCGTCCGGCGACAGCGCAAGCCGAGGTTCGTACCGCTCTGGTGCCCTTGCGCTAGTCGTCCTTAACCTTTAGGCTCAGCGCCCTTTGCGCTCGCCACAGTCCGGTGACGCTGTAGAGGCCATCTGCGGCCAACACCAATAGTCAGTCAAAAAAAAACAACGTATTATGTCCACGTAAATATACTGAGCAATAGTTCACGATGCTCCATTTGTCGCGCTGATGGACGAGACAGCGCGGCCACGCAGCGCCCGCCGCCGCGCCGCGCCGGTAGGAACGACCCATAAATAAACGGAACAGTCGAAAAAATCTGAATTGTAATTTTATATACGAATTGGCAGTTCATTACAAAATTAGCGCTACGTTGCAATTACCTTCTTCCATACTAACTTCTTCCATTAATACCAACAACAACAATATAACGGACATAATTATTGGTGACATATTTCATTGTATTCTGATCATTTTTATTATTACTTATAAAATTTAACCAATTTATTGATAAATCTGTTTATCCGTTCACGACTCCTAGTTCCATTATAAAATAATTTTGACTCGCGTTTAAACGTTTCCCTGCCTACAGACCTAGTATATTTAGACTCTAATTTGGAAAGCCAAATTAGAGTCTAAATATAGCAAACATTATTATTAAACGCAAAAAAAACTTAAGGAATTAATAACAATTTGAAGATGGCAAAAGCGTCTGTAGCGCAAAGACAAAAACTCCTTCAAGGGGAAGAGGAAAAAAGTGTAATTAATAAAAATAAAACACTTCCGCCTGAGTTGAAGTATCATTTACATTAGTCGGAGTACATGATCATGTTTACCCCGGCTCTTTGTCGCGCACAAGATACTGTGAAATTAGTTTTGTTTATTTACCTCAACGTTTCGGATATGTTGCACGAGCCGTGGCCGCGAGTTGGCTGGAGAATAAATAATAATAAATAAATATCGTAGGACTACACACAGCGCCATCTGACCCAAACTAAGCAGAGCCTGTGTGATGGAAGTCAGATAACTGATAGAATACATAAATACTTTTTTTTGTAAATACATACTTATAATACATACAGAACACCCAGACACAGAACAAACATTTGCTTATACATACCACAAAATGTTTATCCTGGGAATCGAACCCAGCGCTTCAGATCTTGGAGCAGACATACTAGCAATGAACCAACAGGGCTGTCAAATTGAAACCCGTATCAACGCAAATAAACAACGTGCAATGCCAACTGCTAAATCCTTTTACAAACGAGAAAACTGCGGATTAATACGGGACGTTTATTTGGGAATTAATTAATTACTGGGTCACCTGGCGACTTGTAGCCTTTGATCCGCGCGCCGCACCGCGTGCGCTAATGGCTGCGACTAATGGAGGAAGCACTCCGCACGAGGAGCTGGCGCAGAGACATCAACCTATTGATACGTCTCACAGACAAACTCATAAGTATTCATTCGCTGACCAGAGCCGGAAGGCAAGTTTCGTCGTGGAAATAGCTGTGGTTAGAGCTGTCGGATGACACGCCGAAGGGCGCGGGTTCATACTCCAACAATGAGCTGGAGCTGCCGCCGGTGAAACCGAAACATGGTGGTGAAGAACTCTCTACTACTCGGCCAGCTACCACAACCCAGCCACCCCCTCCCTCCACCCAACAACCACCCACCCTCAAGTTAAAATCTGCCGCCACGCCCTAGCTTTGTGTTCCAGCCGCCTCGCTTGAGAGTCAGTTCCATTCCAGGCTAGATGCTTTACCATCTTCGACCACACCGTTGTAGTATCTAGTATATTCAAAAATAAAAGTCAAACACCTAGCTTGTCAGCCAAAAAAATAAAAATAAAATTACTCAAATAGATGGAAAACGGAACCGGATTTTACAATCTTAAAGTATACTTGGAGTAGATCTCCTTAACAGGAGGTCGTCTAGGTATGTACCGTCACAGTAACAGATATCCTACCGCCAAGCAGTAGTGTGTAAACATTACTGTGTTCCGGTTCGAAGGGTACTGCAGCTAGCGAAATTACTGGGCTGTTGAGACTAACCATGGAATGTTTCAAAGTAATGAGCGCCAAAGCAGCGATGCCCTGGTCTTTGTTTCGCTAGTGAAAGTTCTGTGTATCGCTGCAATGGTCATGCGTTATCTCTTACCTTTAGTGGAATGTCTCGTTCATCTCATTACTTTTACATAATAAATGCTGTTTGTTTGAAGTTACACTGAAAGCGTTTTATGTGCAGAAAGCATTGTTCCTCATTGAGTCCGCGTTCCGAGCCGCTAATTACGAACGGTTATTAATTAGCGCCGCGACAGGGGTCTCCCGACGTCGCGTCGCGTGTAATCTCGCGCTTGACGCTCATCATGACTCATTATTTAGTAATTCATGAGCTAAAAGCTGTCTCCTCGAATATTTAGGCGGTTTAATTCGTTGAAAACATCGCTTATTTATTATACATTCAAAACAATTTAAATAAGCGCCGGCTCGTTTGTGGGCGGCCAAACATCTTGTGAGACGTCGAGCGAGAGACGCTGCGGAAAATTAATACAAGGTAACCAAAGAAGGCAACTCCAAAGTTTGTATTTTTTTTTATGTGAAAATTAATGAGACGAACGAGACGCTCTCCTGATGGTAAAAGTAAAATGTCAAAATAAGGTATGTTAATATACAAACATGTCAATATATAAAGAAATATCAATTTAAAAAAAAACACTTTCGATTCACTTTGACATTGAAAAACGTAAAACATTTATATATTTGAGGAAACAAGGAAGTTAGCAGCTCGCTCTCTTCTCGCTCCAGTATTGTGATCACACAGAGCAGTTGGAGTCCATGGAGCGAAGAGGTGTTTCCCCCGAAGTTGTGCATCATTACAATTATGTGATGGTCAGACATATGAGTGACGAACCCCTAATGACCAGTCCGCGGCACTCGCGCTGCTCTAGCGATGTTTTATAGATAAAACACTTTTCCTCTAGCTATTTTGTTTGTTAACTGAAAAAGTTGCGAAGATTAAATTAGTCAGCGTTTTATTCATGAATCAATCTCAGTTTCTTAATTAAGTAATCTTTTCGCTGAACTTGTGATTTTATTATACTTAATGAGCGATATCTGCCAGCTTGCACGCTGACAAGTTTTGGATAAAACATGAGGTTTTTAAAGGGATATTTTATTTGAAATAAGTGCCAGCTAGTTTCTGGTCTAGGCTAGGTGTATATAATACCGACCACCACGGCTATTTTTTCCTCACGATCGATGTTTTCCTTTATCGACAGCTCAAATTTACTGTTGAGGTATGAACCCACGCCGTGCGAACCGACCGCGCTAACCACTGACCTAACAACGTTACAGAATAATAAAGCAGTATTTTTTCAGGAAGAGCATAGAGATGATATACTACAAGAGGAGCCATGTGTCAGCTGCGTGCAAGGTTCGCGCGGACGCAGGCGCGAACGTCGAGCTAGCTGCGAGTTGATGTGTAGTATGGAAACTTTGATATCAAAATAAACCTCAGGTATCTGTTTGTACCTGTCCATCTTAAGTCACACCTAGATATCGAACTATTTTTATAGTTGAGGAAGAAAAATCCAATAAATAAAAACCGTCGACCCTGCAACTCTCTCCAGAGGAAGTAAAAAACATAATAATTATACTTTTATCTGCAGTAAAAGGCACCTCGAGGCATTCCACACGTACGGCGCGTGTTTATGTGTGCGTTTACGGGCGCGGGAATGCGGCGCTCGTAAACTCGGGACAAATATGGGACAGATTAATATTTGTCCCGAATGTCCGTGGACGGGACCGGCGGGGCGCCGCGCCGGCCGGCCCGCGGCGAGGCCTGCCTTACACCAGATGGCCGCGGTCTCAACTCATGGAGAGCGACGATGTGAGCACGCTTGCCTGGGTAATTACTAAAAATAGTTTTTATACTTTCATTAAACTTAACAGGCTGGTTTTGTCTCTTTACGACATGTCCATTATCAGTTTGTTGGATTCCAAAGCCGCCCCATGCGTCAGCTATATAATCGTCTGATATGCTAAGGCAGCTTCCAAGCCCAGGAACTCCATAACACCGCGAACGAGGTGATGTTAATATAATAAGAAAAGTCGTGTATGGAGCACTGCTCTCACCTATGGGACGGCTCTGCTAGTTACCGGTTAGTGGCTCTGGAGTCGATCTAGAGGCGAGCTAGAAGGCTAGCAGGTGACGTCATTCTGGCCACGTCTCAGTTGCACCTACATAAAGACACTTGTTCTTTTATCGGATACATTTCGGAGTGCGCCTTGGAAATGCATAATTTGGTTCCACTTGCCCCTTTTTATTACCGGACAGCTAGCCAGACACGGCGAAAGTGCCGTCCGTACGTGGTGGATATTCTCCGCGTACGGACCATACGCTTCGATTCCACAATCTTCGTATGCACAGTGAGGATGTGGAACTCTTTCTCGCGAACTTTAATGTGAGTGTCTCTAAAACCAAAATAAACAGGTTTTGGTGCGTCATCCTAGACTGTATCATGTTTAACATCAGGCAGGGCGTGGTCAAACGCAAACCTATTTCGAATTTTAAAAAAGTGTGTCGTAGTAGTGCTACGCCGTAGCGCTACTACGAGCTACAAGCATGCGTGCGTGGCATGCTACGAGCACGCTACGCTTTTGTCGAATTCTGCCGTAGCTTACTTCTAGTGTACGTAAGCACTGGAAAAAGTGGAGTTTTCGATTTCCTTTGTGTGTGAGTGTATAATAATATGCAGGCAGGCCCGCAGGCAGCGGAGCGGAGCGGAGCGGAGCGGAGCGGACGGCCCCGCGGGGCCGACACTTAGCCGATAGGGTTTTTGATGTGATTTTTATGTTGTCCATGTGTAAATGCTAGTTAATGGCTGCTGAAAGGGTTTTGTATTTTATCTGTATTGTCGATTTCTTCCGTAGCGTCCCACGTTACGCACTCTACACTTGTTATATCGCACGTTATGACAGTTTTGATTATGATGATGATTACATTCCACAGGCACCTAACATGTTTCTGTCATAAAAAGTATCCAATATATATGTTAAACCAGGTAATAAACTGCATAATATTATGTGTGCTAAATTTCTTCTAACTGCGTGATTGAGTAATAAACCTCCAAACATACAAACTTTCATACAAATTAAAACATTTGTTTGTACCACAATATGTTTATCCTGGGTGGGAATCGAACCCACGCCCTTCAGATCTTGGAGTAGACATACTACCAATGAACCAACAGGTAGGTGTTTGATCTTGTAATAGACACATTGAATGAAAGTTATTTTGGTGTTCGGTTTAGCGTTCCCTTGCAAACTGGTATTGACACGTTTTCATATTTATAATGATGTAAAGAGCGCGCGATTTCGTTAATAAGCTCCTTAATACCAATTAAAAACTACACGAGGAATTAATACTTAATTGGATGTTATATTTGTGTGGAGGTTTGTTGAAATCCTGATATTGTACACAAAGATAGCGTCGCCATAATAGCTGCTCGGAAATGTAAACACCTAATACATTTCACATTTTAACTTTTTTAAATCTAGTTTTTTTATGCTTGAAAAGCTAGGTGATTCGACCACAGCTCACCTGATGTTAAATGACGATGTGGTCGGAGGTGGTATTTTTTTTGACAGTCTAAGTGTTTGACTACAGCACACCTGATATTAAGTGAAGGTATTATTGGATGTTTGGCGACAGATTTTCAACTTGAAGTAGTAGCTAGTTCGTAGATATCACTCTTATGGAACGCGTTACTTGGATAATGTCCCGGTGTTGAAGTCTATCCGTAAGTAAGTTTCAGCAATCGGAAAATGTATGCCATTTAAGTAAAATTTCAAAAATGTCTAATAGATTGCAATAACAAAGACAGTAGGTAACATTTATCATAAGCTTAGATTTGTCAACTAAATCCTTTAAATTGGGATCACTGAGAATTTAACTACTTACCTAGATAAGCGTGAGGTCTCGTTAGTACAGTTTGAAACGAACTACTCGGTTGAACAAATCGTAACAACGCTGGATTTACAAAAGTTCAAATTCTACTCGGCGATAGAGCAAATACAAATATACAAACACCCTCATTTAACATTAGGTGAGCTGTGGTCAAATAACCAGCCTGGCAACTAAGAAAAAAAAGGTAATAATGCTTTAGATAAGTCACTATACCAAGAGAAAACAAATCCCACATCCTAAACGCAATTTAGAAGAAACGGACTTAAGAGAGCAAGTAACGAAGGAAGATCACAAAAACTACCGATGGATAATGTCGATGTAACAAATTACATCGGGCAGCGTATGCAAAGCAGCGGGGGAGGAGAGGGGGCCGGGGGAGGGGGAGGGGGGGGGGGGGGGGGGAGGGCCGCAGGGTGACAGTTATTTCTCGGTTTGTTGCTGATAACACATCCTCTTACTGATTGTGATCTTCCAAATGGAGGACAATTTTAGGTGTTTCGGTTTTTGATCACCTGCGCGGTGCGACGAAGTCTTCTTTTGGCATCCTAATTACAATTATTATAATACAATAAAGGTTTACTCAGAACACATTAACGATACAGATATTTACATATTGCACACAAAATCGTTTTAGTTCAGTCGATATGCCCTTTATGCAAGGCACACCATTCGGGCCAACTACCTACGATTTAAAAAAGACATTTTTATTTTAATAAACTAGAACATGAGACATCACGCTCCGCACAATCTCTTACATTACACGATCAAAGTACACGCGCCTGTCACTGTCGTGTCTCTTTTCAATATCCTATCAATTCGTATTAAAAAGATGACAAGAAGATAGGTACCTACTCAAAATGTAAACGGTCGCTACGTGTGATCAAACGCCGCCTCCGACGGGAAACATTAGTCCCACGTCGCGCGAGTGCTCCGAGTGGGGTGGAGACAACGCAAATAGCTTTGTGTGCTCGTTACACGCGGCTCTCTAGGATACATTACGTGTAATCCGGGTCAGCCAATAAGAAAATCGGTCGAAAAGTAACCTCTCCGGCTTACGAAGGATTTGTAATTGAATTGTTATTGGAAAGAATTTGCGGCTCCATTCAGAGGCGGGAGTCGCGAGCTCCCGCGACGCGCGGTAACTCGGTTAAAAGTTTCGCGGAATTGGACTTTGTGCAAAGTGTTGCTATTGAGATGCAATCAGGCGGAACTTTAATAAACGCGCTCCCTCGCCTTCGATCATTAATAGTGTTGTATTATTGTTAACTCTTCGTCAAACCCTCTGAAGAGAGACAGGAGTTGGCCACCAGCTCGTCTGGTGAGCGCCGCTGTGCTCGACCATTGTGCGTTATGCACTCAAAACTACGCACGCGGAGTTAGCAGATATATGTTCATTCCATAAATGTATGTTCTCTAGATCATTCGAACATGATTTACTATGTAATCTCAATTAACATCAAATACTTAAAAATATCGAAATACGTGACACTGGCTAAATGAATAAAGACGCTAGGAAGTACTATTGTTGGGATGCATTGTAGGCTCCGCATAGGCGTGCCTACGTGATTTCTGTTTTAATTAAATGTAACAAAGTCATATAACAGGTCATGAACGCCTGCAACACGAGAGGCGATACCGCTGAGTTGCTTACTCTTCAGGGTCAAGAGTTTGTTACATTTGTTGTTAAAGCGCCCCAGGGTACAGCTCTGCGGGAAAGCCTACATGAGGCCGAACCTGCGCCTCATAAAGATGGCTGTCAACGATGGATGGATGGAAAGTTGACGATTAGTAAGTTGAAGTGGCAGTGGACTGGCTCGCCACAGAACCGACAACCGCTGGTGTTGAAGTATTCTAGAGTGGAGACCACGAATTAGACTTAGTGTAGGACACCGTGATCTAAGGTGAAGTAGCGATATACGTAGGACAGCCGGCGGTGGCTGGAAGCGACAAACCGAAGAAGTGACTGAGTGGCGTGTCCCGAGAGAGACCTGTCTACGTCTAGCAGTTGACTAAGTATGCAGGGTTGATGATAATGAGTATCTACGAAAGTCAAATCAGAACCTACAATGACATGCAAGAAATATGTTCCACATTCTACGAGTATTTTATGAACAGTTTTTGAGACATCTGTGTCGTGCCGTGTCTGCGTGGCTCTCGTGCCGCTGGCAAAGTGGTTCCAGCTTGCGAAGCTCTGCAGCCGCCGCTCCTGGCGAGAGGGTCGGGCCGGCGCTCACAGTCTATCACCGCAGCTCGAGTCGAACCTGTCAGCGGCGCAACACGTCGCGGCCCGCGAGCTCAGCCGCCGCGACGCGCCTGTCGACACGTCGCGCGGCGCCGCAAACCAATCAATCAATCGTACAACCGCCAACCGCGACAATTGCCTATTTACGTACGAGAGTGGTCCCGCCGCGGCTGCGGGGGCCGCCTGATTTATGCCCCTGTTTGCCCCGGGACACGGCGCCCCCGCAGCCGTACGTTATTCAATTTGCAGTTTTCAATCAATCTCGTTTAATTGGTGATTTATGGGCCCGTGTCGTGTGTCGCGCTCGCGGGAAAATTATTCCATTCATTTTCTGAATAAACAAATTATACTTTTATCATAATTAGCCTCGCATAATTATATGCTACTAAATTAAATGACAAGTAATTTAAAGGCCACGGATGTGAGGCAAACTGATCATAAATTCGGCACGTAAACCAGACGTCCGTAACAGTGAAAGGAGCATCTAATATATAACACAAAACTGTGTGCACGACCAATATTTGGAAAATAACAAAATATAGACACATTTACACCGTAACATTCGTAAGAATTTGTTTTATAATATGTAGTGATTAGGTACTTTCTCGAGCTGACATTTATGCTGACGTTTTTATAAAAATATTCTACATTTTCCAACGAGCAACCGCTTTGAAAGTTTTGCGGAACACAGCTGTTAGAGCGATTTCCCGGTAAAACAAGACGCTGTCCGGGAGACGACTCGCACTCGACATAAGTAGGTACCTATTAGCTCTACGTGGAAACACTGGCTGCCCTCCACGATCCTCGAGATAAGACTCTCGAACGCTCGAGATGTCCGACTCGAGCTGTAGAGTAGGTATACGTGGAATCCATTTATACTTCACTAATAATAGAAAAGATGTTGTGAGATCTCTGAACCTTCGTTGGCGTAGCGGCCTGAACCGCCGTGACCGACGAGCACATGATATGACACCTGTGTGATACGTTGCATGTGTTATAACTACGACATTTTAAATGTTAATGGAAAATTACCTGTAGGTAACTTTGGTTTTAAATTATTTTTTTTATTTTTTATTATTGTAGGACCATGGACTTCACTCGTTTTCCATGCAACAAGCAATTCGTACTTTTCTCAATCCATAGCAAATAATAACATGAAAGGTATAAATGGAATGGGCAGCGATTGTAAGTGACAGCTGAGGTCGAAGCCTCCGGAGCCCTACACAAATAGCCCTACCTTATCTAAACAGCCGGCTTCCGACGCCTACCTACTGCTTTAAACTCATACTTGTTGATCCTTTAGATGCACTCCGACCCCTCCCCACATCCTCGTACCAGAACTGTGCCAGAATGAAAATGTACCTATTTGGGAAGGTAGGTAATGAAAGAGAGAAGTAGACCTGTAATGCAAGGCTGCTAAATGGTTAAAACATTTAAAATTATCGTCAAGATATTTTACAACTTTGTAAAATAAAATATGTACGAGGTAAATTTAAAATTAAAAAAAAACTCCTGATATGTGTATATTATTCTACTAGTCAAGCCCTTTCATTTGATACCCATATTGAGGGAGTTGTGAAAGAATATGTAATCCGCCATTTTGTGGCGGCGGCCATCTTGGACCGGTTTTCATTTAATGGCTGAGAACACTCCCGACTAATGCACCTTTCAAACAAAAAAATCAAAATCAAAATCACATAGAGAGAGAGAGGGAGAGACAGAGTACAGACATAGACACGTCAAACTTATATTACCCGTCGTTTTTGCGTCGGGACAGGACTAGAGTCCAGAGATCATGAGAGTGTTGTACAGAAGCAAAGCAAGTAAGTATGTCTAGATCTGCGAAGAAAGCCACGAAGTACTATTTTTATACGGGGTCATGTCTGAGCCGAGTTATTCTAAGTCCGCGCCGGCCCTTCAAAGTTCAGCGAACAAGGGACTCCTATCGATTTTCACAATTCCACTAATCCTACAAAAATATACCGACACGACCCGAACTCCAACTAGATATAGCAGACGTAGATGTACTTTATTACAAAAAATTTAATTGTACGTTTAGTAGCGATGGTATCTCAGTGGTTAGCGCCGCAAAGGACGCGGGTTCAAACCCCAACAATGAACTGCCACCAAACTTGAGCTGCCAGTGAAAAAACCTTAAGATAGTATCAGGATACTTTCTAGTACTCGGCTGGGTAGCCGTGCCGGCTAAATACACCTAGCCAGGAATGGAACTGGCTCTCGAGCGCGGCTACCGGAACACATCGTTACCACCACGTTATCGTTTCCTCACGATGTTTTCTATCACCGGCAGCTGATAGTGTTGTGTTGGGGTTATTTTGGGGTATATTGTTATGTTGGGGTTTGAACCGACGGCCTTCAGCGTGCGAACCCAAAGCGCTAACCACAGAGCAATCGTCGCCACAATTATATACCTATACCCAGCAGTGGGATATAGAAGTTTGTGGATGACGATGATATTAAAACGCTTGGAAACATGGAAATACTTAACACTGGTATTAAATGCACAAAGCGCGATGCCAAAAACATGAGAAGAACTAGCACGCCTTCCCGCTTCCGTCCGGGATGCACCGCCGCCGCGCCGCCGCGCCGCCGCGCCGCCACGCCGCCGCGCCGCCACGCCGCCGCGCGTCAACCAAACATTGTTACAAGGCACTTTTTGTGCTTGTTTAGAATTATTTTAAATTAAAAAGTAATTAAATAAAGCTATTGCTTTATGCTATTGCTTAGCTATTGCTTTGTTATTGCTCTTTTTAGCTATTGCTTTTGCTTTACTTATTTAATTATAATTTTTTATGACATAAGATCATTATTATTGATAGATTTGTAACTTTTAAAATACAATATCTAACTAACTGTAATTATGACCTGTTAATGAATTTTCAAAACAAGTAGCCGCGCGCCCCTCATTTCATCTTTTTTTCCTTCTCCTGGTTGGTTATATAGCAATTTTCCGCAGCGCCGCGCGCCGCGCCGGTATCGGACGCGTCCTCCCGATGAGCCACGAGAGATAAATAGTAGTCCCTGAGATGAGTTATTGAGTGCGCTCGGCACTGCCGGGACACGGCGCACGGCGGCGGCGGCGGCGGCGGCGGCGGCGGCGGCGGCGGCGGCGGTGGCGGCGGCGGTGGCGGCGGAGGCGGCGGCGGAGGCGGAGGCGCTGAAGTCTTCGGTGTCGCTGCATTATTGACGCAGGAAGTACAAGAGCGCTGGGATAATTGTCTATCACAAGATGTACAGTCACGTGTGTAAAAATCCTCATATCGAAATAATGTATCCATAGAAAACTTTTTTTTATGGTTGACAGGCTAGGTGTTTGACCACAGCTCACCTGATGTTAAGTGACGGTGTGGTCGAAGATGGTAAAGCACACCTTGCCTGTAATGGAACTGGCTCTCAAGTGAGGCTGCCGGAACACACCGTTAGATGCTTGACGGCAGATATTACAACTTGAGGGTGGTAGCTAGCCAGCCGAGTACTAGAAAGTACCCTACCATCATGCTATGATTTTCTCACGATGTTTGTCTTTACCGGCAGCTCAAGCTCATTGTTGGGGTTTTCATAACGATGGGTACAATAGCCCCTTTCCAGTTTAGAATGCCCTAAGCTTATAAACCTGAAAAATTCCACGAACAAAAATATAAGTAGAAACGTATTTCACACATACGCTACTACACACAGAAACGTCAACTGCGAAAATGCCGCTGGATCTTTTGTGATCGGCGTATTTGTATTTTGTTTAAAAAAATACCATGTTTTAGTTTTACATCGACCCTAATAACGATCCATTTACAATATCAATCAGCCACCCCATAATTAAGGCCACCGAAGGAGAAAAACCATCGTTATGCGCTCTAAGGTAACCGAGTCGTCCAGTATCTCCCGCATCGCACTTGCGCCCCGCTAGTTGGAGCAACTTGTTTATAATTTGAATTACGGAAGCGAGCCGGAGTGAAGCGGCGCGGAGTGGACACGCGACGCGAGCGTTTCCGATTCGAAAACTTCGTTCTATTATTGAAAAGGTTATTTCTTTCAGTTCAGAGAGCGCGGGGACGGGTTTTATGCTTCTCTTCAGAGCGACACACACCGACAGGTAAGTAGATCTACTAGGTACCTGCCTCCCACTGATATACCTACTTTAGCTAGAAGCCTACTCACGTTATATTTCTTTAGCTTTCAGTTATAACTACGATGGTAATGATGAATTTTATTTGCAAATCGTGCTGGTTATTTGATGTGAACTTTTAATAATGTTATTGATAGGTAAATATAGGTACATATGTCGGCGCTTAGCTCTAATGTTGATTTAGGCAAGCTAAGGTGGCAGCTAGCTAGCCGAGTACTAGATAGTGCCCTACCACAATGCTATGGTTTCCTTTACGATGTTTTCTTTCACCGGCAGCTCGAGTTCATTGTTGTCACCATGTAAAATGACCAGCTATCATCGTTACACTTAAAATTAAGCAGAGTATGGTCAAACGCGAACTTATCCGGAATAAAAAAGCTAATAAAAGACGCCAATACTTTCTAGTACAAAGTAAACAGCGGCGCCTAGATCAGCTATACGGGTCGCGTGTAAGATAGCTACGTACGGCGCGGTAGGTCGCTCGTGAAAGAGCCGCATTAGCTGGCGGTCCAATATCGAGGATATGTCGAGCCTGCTTTGAGACGAGCCACTCTATAAAGTTTTATTAAACTCCTGGCGGACGGCGCGGCGGCTCGCCGGCCTCGCCCTCGGGATTATCTCTTGCGGATAATGTAAGAGTAGTTGAATGGTATCATTGGCAACAGACCTCTTAGAAATGACCTCTATCATATTTGAGATAATTTATATGTCTGTTGATTCTTATCTGATCTAAATTGTTAGCTGGCTCCTTGTTTCAATAGGCATTTAATAAAAAGGTACCTATCTAGTTGTGTCCGCGCGAACGGACGACGAATCTTCGACGATTTTCGAGGTTGAAACTACCTTTAATATGAAGTCTAGTGCGGTTGTCAAGCCTCAGGTGTTTGTTATACTGGACTGGACGGATAGTGGACTGTATTCTCTAGGCTGGAACGAGAAGTGATATTTGTACAGGAGTAGCTTTGAAAGTTTAACAGCTTAGGAGTAGAAGACGGGGTCGGGGAAAGCTACGTATATCCCGTATCTTCTGATGTTTCAAGCATGCAATGCGGGCGCGCGCTTACTGCGGTACACAGTCAAGATGACTTCTTTCTTTACTTTTAATCTTTCGCTATCTTTTTTTTCAAACGTAATTGTACTCACAGTTTATCTTCACTTTACCACATCACTTCTTAGGTCCTCAATCTATTTCCGTATCCTTTGTGCTTCTCGTTTCCTCTTGCTGATGGCGCCGTTGTTTATTTCGACCGACGCGTCCGCTCCGCAGTATTCGTCCAACCAATTCTTCCAAATTATCCGGCTCGAAGGAACTTGTTTAGGTTTCTACTAGCGAAGGAGCAAGTAAAACGGAGAGCTACTGTTCTGAGACAATTTATTAACAATCTTAAATAACGTATATCATTTTTGTTACAAAAGATGACACCGCGTGCTAACTTTACGAGTGGCGCCATCTAGTACAATATTAGGAACTAATATTACGATGAGATTTAGACACCTATACTAATCCTAAAAATATTATAAATGTGAAAGTTTAGATGTGTGTTACTCAATCACGCAAAAACGGCTTTCGATGAAATACGGCACACGGACGTTTATTACACGGATTCACGCATATGATGCTTTTTATTTTATATAAAAATATGTCAATAATTCTGTGGGATTATCAAAAAACCGTCTTCACTAGAAATTTGGTACCTATGAACGTGTTTTATGGAACATTATTCCGGAATAAAAATGTACCATTTATTTGAATACACGAAATAACCGGATTATTGCTTTTGTTTATCCTGGGTGGGAATCGAACCCACGCCCTTCAGCTCTTGGAGCAGACATACCAACGAACCAACAGGGCTGTCGATATACAATCTCCACAATACATTCGTAGAGCTCATGGCATATAATAAACTTGAATAAAACACGCACAAATTAATTTAACTTAGTTTAATATCTATTACAATATATGTACAAAACTTAACTTACTGCTAACTTAACCGTGACTTATACAACATATCCAACCTAACGCAACAATCGAACACATCCAAACGAAAATTGTGAAATTACCATTAAAATCTAAATAATTGTGTTTGTTGGGATACACGCCTGTAGCCCGGCTCGCGCTTCACCTTAGTAAAACCATTTCCGCCGGTGGAAACTTACACAACCAGAGACGAAACACATGGAGTCCAGGTCCGCACTCGAACGTCCGATTCATAGACCTACTCGTATGGGTTGTCTTAAATTAGGCACTGTGACGACAAAAAGGTTTCCTCAAACAGAACGCGTAAAGCGTCGCGTATTTTGCTACGTGTCATTTTCATTTCCCGACACACTAAAGTCAATTCTGAAGTGAGCGATATTAACTGTTGGTGCCTTCTTCATTGCAACTCATCAGACAGAAACAGAAACATTTTTAGTTTATTCTGTCAAACAAAGCCATCATAAGTGATCTTATTGCATACTAGCGGACGCCTCGCGGTTTCACCCGCGTAGTTCTCGTTCCCGTGGGAATACAAGGATAAAAAGTAGCCTATGTCACCCGAGGATAAAGTAGCTTTCCAACTGTGAAACAATTTTTGAAATCGGTTCAACAGTTTCCGAGCCTATTCAATACAAAAAAACAAACGAAAAGTCAAATCTTTAAACGCGCTCGGTGCGTGTTCTGTTTGACGAAGCCTTAAGAATATGTGGCATTCTGGCCAAGTGGGTATCTGTTGGCATGTTACAATCTCGACCGCTGGGACACGAGGGGCAAAGCAGTTTGCCGGTATCTCTACAGGTATTCCGCAAAGGTAAAGATACCTACATACCAATATCTTCTTCACCATTTTCAAGCAAAATTATTACGTCTTCGTGAATGTCGTGGTAGACCTGACTTCCATGTGTTTAGAGATACATTCATTATTAAGAGCTAGCTCGTTGCAACTTATTATCTGATTTCAATACAAAAATATAATTTTAGACGACCGTCTGTGAGTATAGTATAAGTTAGCTATCCAATAAAACTATCTTCAATATATATTAATAGATATCGAGTGCCTTTCATAGCGAAACAATTTTGCTACAATTCATTTCATCTAATTCAATCCGAGATTTAAAAGTGGTAAAAATCATAAACAACTGACAATAATAACGCAAGTATTCATTGCCGTATATATATATATCTATTATATATAGCACTACATCAATGGATTTACACTTCTTCGCGCCTTTTCGCTCACATAATAAAAAATATATGACTTTGAATAAAATATATTAGATACGCTTTCTCTACTGCGGTGTTCTAAATTATTTAAGAAAACAGAGCAGACAACAGCAGGGCAACTTCGCATGCCGAAGGGCGTGGGTTCAAACCACAACAATGAGCTTGAGCTGCCGGTGAAGGAAAACATCGTGAGGAAACCATAGCACTACACTCGGCACTTGCTTGCTTGCTTTACTTGCTCGGCTCGGCTTTGGTACTCGGCTGCTAGCTACCACACGAGAGTTGCAAATCTGCCGCCAAGCATCTAACGGTGTGTTCCGGCAGCCTCACTTGAGAGCCAGCTCCACTCCAGGCTAGGTGTGCTTTACCATCTTTGACCACACCGTCACTTAACAACAAGTGAGCTGTGGTCAAAACCAAGCCTGTTAACCATAAAAAAAAAACTTGCTTTGTCCTCTGCTCTGCTCTCTTTACTTTCAAAATGTCAACTGTGCGAGCGAGAGAGCGAATCGTAGGTACCTAAACGACTTTAACAATAGAAAGAGTGAAATAGAACATTAATATAGAAATGTAGGTTTGAAGGGACACAACCTTTCCCGCTCATTCCTAGCCGCCGAGTGCCGCGCCGTACGATACATCAACTATTCCTTAAGAACACAGTGTTCAGCACTCACGCGCCGTAAGCTTTTAATTCCGACCAAACTAAACGAATATATTACAAAGTTATTAATAGTATATATTAATTAGATTTGTGTGCTTGCAAAGACGCGTGTGAAGTGAAACCTAAACTAATTTAATGAAGTGAAAATTTCTTTAGCCGCGTTAAGCGATTTTTGGTAGAGTAAACTGGTCTCGCACCAACGCCGTGCTAATGTGACCAGCTTTAAGTTCTCGCCCCTGTGCGCAGTCTCCAGACTGCCTATTGCCTGACAGTGCACTTCTTTTCACTGCTCGATTGTTAACTCGCAAATAAGTTTTCATCAAATAGACCAGTGGTTCCCATTACAAATAGAATGTACAATTTTGTAAGTTTAACTTTGGTTCAGGAGCACACTTCCATACTTTTCTTTTTTTTTAAATGATTGCGAAATGAGCCGGCACACTTCATCAGGCGTCTCCTCCCGGAGCTGCACCTGATGAACTTTCGCCATTTTTTTCTCCGTTTGTAGTGTTAATAGGGAACAAACACCAAAATCCCATTATTATTATTTTTACACAAATGCGTAAGTTTGTGTGTATGTATAATTGTATGTTTGGTACTTGTTCAGCCTGTTACTTAATGGATTTGTATGCAATTTGAAATACAGATAGTATCTGCGCTGTATAAAGGCTTTTTATACGCGGGCGATACTGCGAGATACAGCTAGTAAATCAGTGTCATCGCTGATACCTCTGCAAACACACGTCAATGCAGCGCGAGGACGAGAAATTCTATCGAGAGCGAGAGTACTCGACATACTCCGGCTCTCGACAAAAAAAACATAATTCCGCGCAAGTCTCGTTCAGTTCGTCATCGTGAAAGGGTCCGCCCGCCGGTCAGACAGCGCGAGCTCGCACGAACGCCATTCCAGCAGTCCCCTCGTCCCGCGCCCCGCGCCCCGCGCCCCTCGGCCCGCGCCGGCAAGCAGTCGACGTACACTACTTTACTAGGGCGTGACTCGGACTCGAACGCGACTTAACACTGGACTGGATTTCATCAAAAACTCGAAATGTTCAAAAATACAGGCACAACGCACAGAGTGCGGTGCCTAAATCGAAAATAGAAGTCCGTAACGAGCAGTCGCACGTGTCGCACGTGTCGCCGCGCAACACGCGTCGCGGTCGCGGTCGCGGTCGCGGTCGCGCGCCGTCGGCGTCACTCCTTGTAAGTGCACGTGAGGATGTAGAAGCACTCGCCGGGCGGCATGGTCAGCTTGCTCAGGTACTTCGTGAAGGAGGCGGCGCCGGCGTCGCAGTACACCAAGTTGAGGGCGTTGTTGTCCGGCGGCAGCGTCACCAGCGCGGAGTCCTCGGCGGCCGGCGCCTCCTCCGGCGCCAGGTAGGTGGTGGCGCCGCCGCAGAGCGCCCGCTCCGGCACGCCCAGGTACAGGACGGCCTCGAGCCGCGGCGTCTGGTACTGCTCATGCGGCGGGAGCAACTGCACACAAGTCGGGTAAGCATCACTCGTTCAACTCATTTGGTTTCATTCGTTCCGCTGCCTCAAGTTAATCATTACTCGAAATGACCGTCAACTTCTCGCTGACGTGAAATAGAGACATTAGGGTCTGGAGGCAGTCAGTGCGGTTCAGATACATCATCAGAAACAAAGGATATCGCGCGCGGAAACCCTGGCGCGTCGTAGCTATTCCAACTAAACACAACTAGATAAACCAAAATAAAGCAATAAAGCAAGAAGTTAAATGCAATGATCATAGTTTAATCGTAATATTTATTATAATGGCAACGCTGTGATGTAGGCACTGCTCTACCAGTCAAATATTACAATCGCCAAATGACGGCGGCCCAGTTGCGAGGCGCGCTGCAGGAGTCGAGTCTCACGGCGCGTGCATGTGTTTTACAAGTGATATTGTTAACTGGCGCTACTCTCCGCCTGCCTGACGAGTCCCTAGTGTTCCCGACGCGCTGTCAACGTATTGGAAATAATAGTATGATGCACTGACGGTGAAGTCCCCGGGCGTCCAGCGCTGCAGCTCGAGCCGCTCGTAGTGGTGCAGCGCCAGGTCGGTGCAGTCGTGCAGCAGCCGGCAGAACGCGCTCGACGAGAACAGCCGCAGCAGCTCCCCCAGCACGTGGTCGCGCGGCAGCGCCTCCACCCACGCCGTCGGCACCGCCCAGTAGCGCCGCTGGTTGGCCGGGCCCACGCGCTCCCACGGCACGTCTGCGGGAACACGCCGGTTAGCCCGCTCTGTTCTACGACCTCACCGGACGCCGCCACGGCTGGAGAGTGGAGAGTGGCGCGCACCTGGCTCGGCGAGCGCGGCGAGCACGGTCTGCAGGCGCGCCGGCGGCAGCAGCGCCCGCAGGCACACCTCGCTCTCGCGCTCCATCTGCGCCTGCACGGCGGCGCGCAGCCGCGGCGCCAGGTACGCCGCGTCCACCCACGACTGCAGCAACACCTGCCACACGATACCGTCACACACATGCACAGTGCACAGTGCGCACACACACACACAAACCATATATTTGGAACTAACAACTGTTCTTTCTTTTCAGTCACATCACATCCTCGGTGTATACATGAGCAGCAGCGATGAATTAACCTATTGACACTTTATGCAGGTCCCTCAGTAATTTGGTTGCGCTGATTGGTGCAAGATACGTATATTTCTCATTAGTAACATATTGTTGTTTATGTGAGTTGTAACTTCCAGTAGCTGTGCTCGTGCTCGTGCTCGTGCAGAGCACCGCCTCCAGGTCCATAGTCATCATTTTACAGCCCTTTTATAATGACTGTTGGCCTACTTATGACGTGTATGCTGTTTTTGTAAGATTATTTGGTTATTCAAATAAAATAAATAACGTTCAATCAAGATCCAACATCTATGCAAATAGAGATATGCAGAGAGGAGGATTTTAAGATTTAGGATTATTTTAATTTGATTTTTTGTTATTTTAATTAAATTTTTGTCAAATTAAGTATATTTTTAAGTTTATGTCAAAATAGTTCTAGATGTTAAGTAAGATTAGGTTATTATTTAATAAGTTGTTGTCAAATTAGTTTAATTTAAGTCCTCATCACTGTTGTAACTGGAACAACTATTATGCGGAAATAAACTAGATATATACCTACCTTGAACATTCAAAATGAACTTCCGCAAAGTAACGCCTGAATCAATCAATTATCTATGCAAATGCCAAAAGTGTCATCTCTTTGCAAGAACAATATTCCACAAAGAGTATTTGCGCGAGTTGCCTGTACATGGAGTACCTACATATAGCTGATGCGTGTGATAGAGAGGTTTAAGTTATTCCCTCTATATGTTTATCTCCTGAGGGTCAGTTACCACATCGTTATGCGGCTTGAAGGACTCCGGCGGACTTGGCAGCGGCTGCTCGGGCTCCGGCGCCACGTCGGGTGCGGGCCCGTGGAACCAGCCGTTGATGGACAGCCGAGGGATCTCCATGGACAGAACCTCGCCGACCTGCGACATGCCACTGACATGAACTATGCTACTGTCAAGTATAGACGAGGGTGTGAGGGGCTGTGGGTTTGTGAGAGTGACTAACCACAACTAGGTTTTGTACATTTTTTTCTGTAAAATGTATTATCAATTAGAAAGTTTCTTAACAAGTTTGGCATAATACCGACCTGGTGGAAAGAGTCGTTGCCGACTTTAAACATGGCCAGCATGTTGTTCTGCGGATACACTGTGTGCACCACCTCTGTAGGGCCGGCCGCGTCCCGCGTCAGCAACTCTAGCGCTCCGCCCATGCTGGGGCTCCAACCCGTGCCAGCCTTCTGTGGACAAACAATATCACTTATATAACAGACACATTTTTGTTGTGTTGGATATTATTTATTACAGCAATTAGTAATGTATGTATTGTGTGTTTAGTGATGTTCTTGCCAGTTGGAGAACACAACACGAGCTTGGTAAGACGCCGAGCCCTCTGTACACCGACTCCAGTTTTCTGACGGTATAATTATTATTTGAGCAATGTCTTCAATACCTTGTCAACATGATTGTCCCCGCCATTCTCAAGAGTGATAGTGGCAGGCAACTCGGGCTGCCAGGGCGCCAAGTACAGGATGAAGGCGACGCGCCGGTCCCCCAGCAGATCGTCATGCACCAGCAGGTGGTCTCCGGGCCCATACAGTGAGCATGAAGCAGACACTGATGTTAGCTGCAGGCCTGTCACTTCTGATACCTGCGGACCAAGGGAACAGTGGACTACACATGATAAGGAACTCATGGAAAGGTAGTGGAAGTCACAGTAAAAGCTCTGGCATGGAACATAGTCAAAGCAACATTCAGGTACAATGTCATATTGTAACCTTGCTGTTTGAACAACGATTCAATCCGTTCAAGTATTTTGATGATTTAGTTATTAGATTGTCACTTACATCAGACTTTCCCTAAATAGATCAACAACCAGCAACTATTATAGTCACGCAAATCAGTATTTCTTTTTTTGCAAAATGGCCAAGAAATCCCATTTGCATTTTGAAAGTTTTGCTAAATATGTCTATTGAGCTATGATGATGATGAAACTACTTAACTTTATGTAACATGTTATGAAATACTTAAAGGTCGACTCACCCAGCTCATGACCTGTGTCTGCAGCAGCTCATAGATCCCCCGAATGCTCCGCTGCCAGGTGAGACGGGCAAGGTCGGCTGTCTGGTGGAACTCATACAGGTCCATTTTCTTCCGGGACCAGTCTAGGGTATTCATATCGTCCACTATGTTGTTTATTATGTCGGGGTTGGAGAGGAAGTTGTGGAGTAAGCAGAGTCGGAAAGGCTCACTTGTCAATGTGGCCACATCTGTTTTTAGGTCTTTACAGTCTTGCCAGTGGGACTTTAACCTATCTATTAACTCTTGTGACTGTAAATAAACATACCTCTATTAGATTTATAGAATAAATACCCAAGTATGCGTAGGACACTCACACAACGAGGGTTTCGTACCAGAACACAAAAGTATTTTATATTTCAGATTACTTCTATTGGAATTCATAGCACAAACCCGACTGGCATATGACCAGTTTTCAATATTTTGCTTCCAATACCCAACTGCACAAGTTATACTTTAATGCAGTGTAGTCAGCCTTCCATTTAGAAGAGAAAAAAAATTCACCATAAAATAAAGATTAAGCAAGTTCACATAGACTAAGTGACCAGCCCTAGAGTCAGAGTTAAGTAACTATTTCACTATACCTGAATGTTACTATTTAGTTTTGGATCCTCCATTCTGCTCGCCCTAGGATATAATTTTACTTTCATAGGCTTTCTACCTATTTTGTCATCCTGTATGACGATGGAATCATCTTCCAATGGGCTCTCGGAGTCTGAGCTGTAGTCTGAGGATGAGGATGACGACGAGGAATAATCGGCTGTAAACACAAAAATAAAAAATGTTACATTTTTTGTTTAAATAGAGACAATTAATCATTGTACACAATTGATTTATAGCCTTAGTTATTATAAAATTTACAGTAGTTTTCATATAAACCACAGCATTTTTCAATCACAAAATTATCAAAGTTATTACAATTCACATTTGAAATTCCCGCCCAAACCAATAAGAAAAATAGATGTGAAAACACCCGACACTGACCTCCGCGGATCCTCTTCACCTCGTCAGCCGTGGCCTGATAGGAGGTGACGGCGCACACATCCGAATCATCACTCTCTGTGTCTGATATCTCTATAACCGCGTTGGAGATAGGTCGCTTGGCGGGCGGCCTAAGCTCTTTCGACGCCGCAGGCTCACCGCCGCTTGCACTCGGCCCGTTGTGGCCGTTGCCGACAGCCAGACCACTGGAAGTTGGCTCTTCATTTTCCTGGTTAGTTGAACTCATTTTAGACCCTACACTACATAATACACTACAAAAACAAAAGGAAACCGAAAATGCGACGCATAACCTCCAATTTTGTTGACGACAGTTAGTTGACGTTAGTTATTTTTTTTATTATTCGTGATTGGCTTTAGACTAAGGCTTTAATGCTGAATGCGCTCATTCAGCCTCCATGAGAAAACAAAAAGTACCGCCAGAAATTGACCAACATTCTCAATAACGCTAATAAAAACCAACATCAGCTAAATTTTAATCCGCTTCCTGTTTGTTTTTATTAATTTATAACAAATTAATAAAATCTTTATCAGCATCGTGGAAGCCTTAGACTTTTAGAGAGAAAATCACAATAATATTCATGGTAGTGGCGGTGATTGTGGTTCCATATATAAAACTTTATTCTAAAGTCTAAACTGGACTTAACGAAGTCTTTATTTTGACTGCAACTAAATATGTTATACATAAATGGCAAAAACTGTGTACATTTATAGAGATTAGGACATTCAAGGACACCATATCCATATGCCAATAAATTATTTAAAAAAAACCTCACTATTGACATTATAAAAATAGAAATAGGCATTACCATTAGGCAAGTAGCCGTGCATGCGTGTCTTGTCTTCGTGTTATCTGAATTTAAAACTTCGTGTTTTTTAAGAATTAAATAGAAACATGAGTGTCACGACAGACGCATTAATCAATAGCGCTGCTCCGCCTCAATGCCAATATTTCGTACTAAGGAAAAAGCGACTGTGCCGCATGACAGTGCGCCCCGGCAGGCAGTACTGTGGGGAGCATGAACCGCAGCCTCCCTCTGAATATCTAGCCGTAAGCCGCTTTCTTAACTTCTTACTACTCAAAAAGTCGCGAACAAATGCATAATTTACCAATTTTCTTAACCTGAATAAATATAATATTATTCTGCTACTTTGATTTATCAGCTGTTCTTGGTTTAAACAGTACTTGGACATTGCAGGACTCTTATATATGTTGTTACAGACAGATAAACGCGTCCCATGCCCCAATGACCCTAAACAGTAAGTATGGTAACAACCCTGATATAGCATACCTGCACATCCACATGATGAGTTTACTCTTGATTCAATTTTAGGAAATTAAACTTAAATATTGGCAATAGCTGTCTGATGTTGACAGATAGCGTCGTACCTAACTTTTACTTGCATTATTATTTGATTTCAGCACATGTTATTTAAGCAAGCTAGAAAAGCACCTGACAAAATGCAATGCTAGGCAGGTGGAAGATCCTCCATACATAGTCCGTAACATCAACGCCCCTGTGGACGGCGATGTGAAGCCGCGGCTTCCTCTTAAAGATGTGCCGGTGGAAACTCTCCAACAAACTATTGAAAAAGTAAATTCTTTATATGACAGTGAGTATCAAAATCTGTATTTGTTTTCATAGATCTGATAAAAGTGCAGGCAGATAATCATATACCAAAACCAGCCACTTCGCAGTAGTTCAATTTCACACCAATGGATTGCAGTATTAACTAGTTATAAGACTTGGAAAGTCATCGGGGACATTTAATGACAAAAGCATAATTTCACAAATTTTCAGAACATGTTAAGTTTAGTATTAGCACATACAACCCACCAGCGGAACACCACCCGGCCGTGGCTGCGTGTATAGCCCAGGCGGACCGCACAGACAGCTCACGGCGCCACCTGCGGCAAGCCTCGCGCCTCATGCAGCTGGCTGAGGACGAGCAGATGGTGGCAGCCGACACATGCTATGTTGAGCTTGGAGCTGGGAAAGGTACCGTGATCTACCGAAGGGTAAACAAATGAAGAAGTTGTGCTTTCTCATTCCTTCATTTCACATGTGGAGAGATTTCTGGTGTTTTTCTGTCTGTTGCCATTTAACCTGACAATGGAACAATTGATCAAAATCCACCAAAAGGAATATAGATTGAGGAGCTCTTTCTCATGCAGTAGGTATATAAGAGTTTAAACTAAACATGGACATTTTTAGTAAAGCTTAAATCAATATCACTTCTTAACAATGTGTGGTGAGTGCAGCTAGTGGTCGTATCGTCAGGAATGCTGTCGTACTACATGTGCTGTGCGTGGTGCGGCGAGGCTGCGCCGCGCGCCGCCAGCCGCGTGCTGTGCGTGGACCGCGCCTCGCTGCGGCACAAGCGCGACAACCTGGTGGCGGGGCGCGCCACGCGGCTGCGCGCCGACCTGCGCCACCTCGTGCTCGAGCGCGCGCCCTCGCTCTCGCAGGCGCGCCTCGTCGGGCTCGCCAAGCACCTGTGCGGCGTCGCCACTGGTGCGTAACCACACACGCGACTCGCTCGTCCGACATTGTCAAAGCTTAGTTTTATGGATCCAGTATGGATTACTATATTCCCTGACAGATTACGCGGTTCAATTTTAATCTGAAAGAGAAATCATCATTGGAAATATCAAAAAAAAAAAAACTAATATTGGAAATATTGAATTCATTTTTTTGGTGATACTCCTAACGCTCCACGGGTCTCGTCTCTAAACGCTCGGTACTTTTCACTACAAAATAAAATAGAACTATTACGTTTACATTTTTTGAAACACAGTTTGAAGTCGAGACGACGAAACTTCTTAGCATCCAATAGTAGCGGCGCGCGGGTGACGGACGAGGACTCGCCCTGTGCCTAGGATCCAGTCCCTCGTATGGCAGTAGAACACATCTTGTGGTTATGTGTGGAGTGATGTAGGCGCGTGGTTGTTTGGTTGCAGACTACGCGCTGCGCTGCGTGTGCGACGGCGCGTGGCGACGCGCGCGCGGCGTGCTGGTGGCCACGTGCTGCCACCACCGCTGCGAGCTGCCCGCGTTCGTCGGCGCCCGCGCCTTGCAGGTACACGACACTACTGCACACTGAGCCGCGCATCCACTAACCTAACGCACAACGCAAAACTTAATCGCGCCTCATTTGTTTTAAATTACGCATTTGCATTGAAATAACATTTTTTTTTTAATGAAACTCAACGTTAGCTAGTGCAGCCTAGTTGGGCAACCATGTGACTGCCGATCTGGAGGTCGTGGGTTGAACTCCACGGCACGCACTTTTGTCTTTTTAAAGTTACGAGTGTATCGCCTCTAGCTTCTAACGGCGAAGGAAAGCATCCGTTAGGAAACCTGCATCTCTGTAAATTTCTTAAAACTTTTTGAAGATATGTGAAGTCTGCTAACGTGGTAGATTATGGGCTTGCCCTTCTCTCAATAGGAGGTCCGCGCAGCAGTATAAAGCCCTACAAGGCTCTCCGAAGTATATCATCTGTGTAAAATTGAGATATACTTACCTACTCGTAGCTACAAGGGAGCATAATGTGCCTATATAGGGGTCTATTTGCCAGCTCAAAACACTGGATATAGAACACATTTCAATATTATTCATGTCGGTATCGACTTGCAGGAGCTCGGCGTCACCGGCGACGAGCTGAACATCATGTTCGGCATCGTGTCGTGGGCGACGTGCGGCGACGGACGCAGCCGCGACCGGCGCGCAGCCGAGCACGGAGACGCTGAACCTGACGCACGCACGAGCGAGCCAGAACTCGCGGTGCCTCACATAGACAGAACCAACTCTAACGATGAACATATGGGAAGTAAATCTGATACAAACGCAAACCAATCGATGTCCGGTCGCGGAAGTGACGCGGATATTAAACCGCCTGCCGCCGCGTGCACAACTGAACCAGAAACGTCACCAGACGCAGATCCAGGCCACGTTTCGTTCCTCCCGCTGCCTGTACACGTTCGAGAGGAGATAGGGAGACGAGCCAAAGCGCTGTTAGACTACGGACGAGTGCTGTACTTGAGAGAAAAGGGGTTTGAAGCGAGGCTGTGCTATTACGTACCCACGAGCGAGTCGCTGGAGAACGTCTGTATAGTGGCCAAGAAGGAGGTGCTGTCCGGTGGCGAATAGTACCTACTGCTGCCGTGATCTCTACACAATGTTATTTGTTTATTGAAATTATGGGTGCTGACGTAACGAAAGAAACGGCTGCTAAAGGATTCCAAACTTTTGTGGATTCAACGTTTCATGTAACAATTTTTTTCTACCGTTGTAAGACGGAGCCACAAGCGCGCGTCGTGTTAACCGTCACTCCTTAAAAAAGGTCACCGGGTGTGACCGAAAGTACATAATGTGAACATGCAGATTTGATTATGTTAGCAGGATGCCGAGATCTTGGGTATTCTTAACTTGCACCAGTTTCGTCTCCACCACATAGTGTCCCGGGCCTGCTTCAGGCGCGGAGGCGTCGTGTGCTGCTGTATCTATATTGTATACCTGTGTGTGTGAGCCTGCTGCCATACAAGCGTTCAGAGGAGCCCTTTATAGTCACTATTTATACAGATGTCTTCATTATATTGTCAAAATAAACTATTTTTCAATCGAGAATCGCAATTTTTTTTCTTAGTACCATTACTCTTAATTTAGTCGCATATAGTAGGCATTTAGTATTCGCTAGAGCAGACCAGAACCCAAATCTCTAGTTGATTTGTAAACAGGACCTGTATCAGCCGTTTTTAGTAACTGGAACAGTTTCTAAAAACGGTTGCTAGTTCTAAAAACGGTTTCTAAAAATTGCTGGGCGCGGTGAGAAGGGTAAGGCAGTTATCACCACGCTGCACGCCGGCCAAGTGCAGGTTGGCATGCTTCACACATCTTCGAGAACTTTTTTTTCATGAACTCTCTGAACATGTAAATTTCCTCACGATGTTTTCCTTCACTGGCACTTCAGCGGACCTACGCACAAAATTTAGACAAGGTAGACGCGTGCTGTGAAATTCGCATCTAGATTGGATGCTAGAAGGTCTCCCAACTAGGCTGCCGAAAATTGGATAAAAAAAGGTACCAGGTCGTATTGAAGGAAACTCCGAGTCAAAATATAATTTTGTATATTCAATATCAATAATTACCGTCTACAACAAATACTAATTATTATTATTTATTTTACAAACATTGAATGAGCTCAAACATGCCGTTTACAATTTTCACTTTAGCTACTGGAAACAAGAAAAACAAATTACTACAAAGTACAAAGTTTAGAAACAAGATAACGAGTGGGAAGTATATGGAATTACAAACAGTAAGAACTCGATATATCTGATCGCTCGCCCGCCGCAGCCCCCGGGCTCGCCCGGTCGACTTACAACCCCAATATATCCAACAATCCAACGCATAGTCATAAAAATAACATAGGTACTTTTTTCTTACGATATTAATAAATTTAACCAATATCCGCTTGGCAGGACACACGTGGCTGGCGAAGCAAACTAGATATCCTTTTGATTCCAAGTCGTCCCGCCACACTGTTAAGACAACTAATTATAACATTTAGTAGACGCCTACTGCGACTCACGATGATTCTGACAGCTCTGTAGTCATGCTACGTGTAACATTTGCGATCACTCTATGTGTCGAAGCTAGTGTTCTACGAAACCTAGCAAAAATACAAAAATAACTTACAAACGAAATGTTTACATAAAAATAAATTATATTTAAATGCTTCTGGCGCGGTGTTGCCAGCCGGCGCGGCTTGACGGCGGCGGTGGCGGACGTTGCAAGGAATACGATTCCAATTCGACGTAATACATTATAATAAAATCGTAAACGAGCCGTGCCAGATCATTAAATATACTTTCAAAAAAAAAATTATACACGTACTTACGTTACACAAGACAAAAAAAAAATGTTTGACTGTGCGTTTGTGCACGCTTATCTGAGAAACGGCTAAACCGATTGCGCGGTTTAGCCGTTTCTGTTCTAGAAACGGTCGGCTTAGCTGAAATATAATTGCGCCCTTACCGAACCTCCACGCGGGCGGAGTCGCGGGCACAGCTAGCATTACATAAAACGAGCCATCAACAAGCTCACAGCATCAGTTATGGCCCACACTCGCCTGTCACTGTCAGTGCGCAGTTACAAGTGTAAAAGCGACGCGAGGGAAACAAGTCGTGTCATATACATGGTATGTTACAATATTTACAATTTATGTTAGTTGTTAGTTACCTACTATTAGTATCGTGTTATTTCATCGTTGTTCATACATCTGCAGTTCTACGGGCCCAGGCTAGGTGTTCGACCAGAGCTCACCTCATTTTAATAGACGGTGCGGTCGAACACGAGAAACACACAAGATTGGGATATTTTGCAAAGCTCGCTTTGTAAAACAATACGATTATTAAGGGTTTGTACATATTTATGTACAGAGTTACTGATGTCTCGCGTCCTCTGCACATCCTACTTATATGTCATAAAGAACTACTTTAATACCTTTGCTCTTAGTTTCTACTAAATATTAATTTAATTTGGACTCGAAACGGTGATAACTACATGCGCTCTCGAACGCTTACGAAGCGAGATGTTCACATATAAAATGCAAAACTAAAAACAATTTAGGGAATGCAATAAGTTTTGTGGTCGAACCTGCGAAGTTACCTGTATAGTTGTAGGCTATGATACAGAAGCCGACACGGAAAAGCAATCAGACAAACAAATACATGTCATACTTGAAGAAAAACACGAGTACACGCCTGTACTACACGAGGCCGTCACTTTCCCGACATCTTGAACTATTGTAATGTTACAAATACTTTCAACCAAAATACCAAATTAGCTAAATGAAGTATTTGATGTCATGTACAATGGAAAACTTAAAAAATCCTAGGCAGACTGATCGAGGTGGCGCATGGCGCCGGGGCGAAGGCGCGGGGAGTGAAACAGGACTCTAAACTAAGGGGTTAAGACTTAAAACATGCAGTAAGTGGTCGTCACGAGCCGAACTGGATGCCAACTGCCGGGCCCGATTCTGTAACTCACACGAGGTTCCTCGCCGAAAACTCGTGTCGTTTAAAATAATAACACTACACGGCCGCATAGTTTACTTTGACAGTTCAACACGAGCACGTGACACGGTACATCTGACATTGACATAAAGAACATCATTCCACTCGAATTCAACCCGAATTAGGTAAATATATTAAAAAAAAAAAAAAACTGTAAATATGTGATATTTATAATGAATGTTTGTTTGTATACATATATATATGTTTGTTTATATTTGTGTTCGTCCTGTGTTTGTCTATAGTTAGATCTTAATACTTTGTTTCAGAAAAGGAAAAACACAAAACTCTGTAAACTGTACCATATACAAAAATAATAGTCGATTCATAGTCCAATCTCTTTGTGTGGCAGTCTATCATTCTACGTGACATTGGCGGAATTGTGGAGAACCTCCGCAAAGGCCATTCATCAAGAATTGAATTGAACCCGAATTAGGTCACGTTACTCGTTACGTGTTGTAGAGAATAAGGGCGCACTTTGACGTGTCGCCCAGCACACAGGCTCGCGGATGATGCGAAATTTGCTGCTTTAATTGAAGATATGCAAGCGTATATAATTTAATCTTTATATAGGTAGATAGAAGCTGCTGAGTGCATTAGAAATTAAACAGAACATGGGACATTAGACAAAAGTAACACTTTATGCGCTAGCAGCTAAATTGTTTGCTATTCAGACGCAAGCAAACGATAGAACAAGTCGGAGCAAACCAGTCGCGGAGCGCGCGGCATCCCAGTGACACCGCGCCCCCTCGATCAGCGGAGCACTAGCTTCCCGAGAACTACAATCTACGCGTGTTTAAGGCTAGAGTGAATAAACTTTTTCTAGATTCTTCCACCAGGCGGCCACACCTCCGCTTCCCACCCCGCGAGTCGGCGGCCAAACGTACGTTCCTATAAATATAAGTGTGTGAAGGCGCGGCTGCGTGGGGTCGCGGCCGGCGGCCATCAGTAGCCGTACTTCTCCTGGATGGAGGAGACCATGCCGTTGGCGAGCGAGGACAGGCGGCCCGCCACGCGCGTCACGCCCGCGCGGACCGACTCGCGCACCTGCGGACATCACAGACCCAGATGTCACGTGACTCGGAACTTCACTGGTAGGAGGTTACAATCGACCTCCAAGATTTTAATACTGTTGTTTAGTAACAAATTTACAGCTGAAACTAGTGTCTATTCAAAATGCTGAGGGAAACAATTACTGCAATCATTCATTTCACAGAAACGAGTAAAGCATAAACAAAAGGGAAACGAATATTCACTATTCACACACAAAATAAAAATAAAACAAAAGCGCTCGCCAATGTAAAGCTAAAATAGCGCGCACACACCCAGAGTGGCGCCATCTAGTAGACAATAGGCTGAAGACTGGCCCAATCTACTGTAGAGTCGTATGTCATGGATACTTTAGATACATAGGCTAGTCTCTGCCCATTTTCTAGTGCCATGCGGGGTCTAGATGGCGCCACTCTCTGGGTGTGTTTCGCGCTATTTTGGTTTTATTTACATCGGCGAGCGCTTCTGTTATTATTATGAATATTAATTTCCCGTTGCTTTACACTTTACTAGTTTCTGTGAAATGTCTGGTATGTAGTAATATGTATGGTGTGCAGTTTGAAAAGGTAAAAGACACTTACGTCGTCGAGGTCGGGCGCGTTGACGGTGAAGCCGGCGTGCGCGCGCGGCGGCGGCGTGCCGAAGTACTCCGCCGAGCTGATGCTGTTGCTGCCCTGGAAGCGCGACAGGTTCGAGTCGCGCTCCCACTGGTTGTCCTGCAACAAGCACTCCTGCGTCTCACTGGTTGCCACATTCTGGTTCATAACACACACCACCGGCTGCGGTGCGCAGCAAGCTGGCGGTGGAAACGGTGACTACTTATCCTACCCCACTTCCTACTAATACCCCACGTGAACGTTTGGATGGATGGATGTTTGTTGCTCTTTAACGCTAAAACTACTTAACGGATTTGGATGAAATTTGGCACACATTTAGTTTATGGTCTTGATTAACATATAGAATACTTTTTATACTGCAGACTGAAAATACTTTTTATTAAATTCCACGCGGACGAAGACGTGGGTAACAGCTAGTATTATAAAAGGTTAGGCAAAATAAACTACACGTTTAGGCAGCAACGTGGTTTAACTACAGCACGCAAGAAAGTGATTTTTAACAACATTTGAGCGGCATCACATGCCATAGAAAAATATCATACCGAATGCCCATTCTGTGCGTTTTTTGTTCAGCTTCTAACGTTTCAAGACTCCTGACTTATTTGATAAGTAAACGAACTACGGGCATTGGCCGTGGTCTCTAAATGTTCACCCTCGGTATTTACAGTGTAGAGCCCCCGTATCCCTTATAGGACCTTACCTGTTCTCCGAAGAACTGCGCGGAGCTGATGGCCTTGGCGGAACCAAACTTCCTGACGGCGGAGTCGTCGTCCTCCGCGGGCGCCGGCTTACGGCCGCGGGCCTTCGCCGCCACCGGCGCAGGAGACGCTTGGGGCTTCTCGGCTGGCAAGCAGAAAACATACGCATTAAGAACGATTCAGCCGCAGCAGTGTGCGTCCGCGGCACTCCACATGCGCAGTGAGCGTACCTGGCCGGGAGGAGAACATGGAGTGCACGGGGCGCGAGGGCTCGGGCTCCACGGAGACGCTGTCAGAGCCCTGCCGCTCCAGCTCCAGTAGCTTGTCCAGCGATCGCGACGTGTACGGCTCGTTCCTGGAAACACAAGTGTTCTTCTTCAATCGGTTCCGCATTTCTGAGGATCGTGATCACTCAAACAAACGGACAATCTGCCTCCGTCGATTGCGGCCCGAAGTCCAGCTAGAATTTTGAAGACGAAGCTTCTTTCACTTGATCAAATTTTTTATCAGAATTGAAACTCCGTAAAAGCTTCTAATAACATCACCACCACTTACATGAACAGTCATTTACTTTGTTCTACTTTGACTGTGACATTTTATTTGATACCTAAAACTGTGGTTTACTTGACATGGGTACAGGGGTACAGGGGTACAGGGGTACAGGGGGTGTAGGCTGCACAGATTGCAGCGCCGGAAGTAGGAGGAAGATAATTACCTGATCATGGTGAATGTGGAGGTGAAGTCGTCGATGTCGTCGAGGTGCGCGCGCGCCGGCGCCGCGCCCTCCTGCTCTATGGTCGTCATGTCGCTCGTGGCGGAGTGCGACACGCCGCTGCAAGCACGCGCGGTTACACTCCCACTCCCACCCCCGCCCCACTCGGGCCAGAGCCAGGGCTCCACTCTCTCACATCTCCACATTCTAACGCAGTCGCGCTACTAAATAACTACAATACTCATTGATGTATAGTTTGAAAGACTGACAAAAAATTACTCATTTCATTGGGGTAAATTAAAAAAATATGTGAAAACTTGCTGCGCCCCGCGGTGTTACCCGTTACATGTTTTCGGGATAAAAAGCAGCCTATGTGCTAAATGCTAATCCAGGGTCTCAATTACCTACACACCAAATTTCATCCAAATCCGTTAAGTTTTTGCGTGAAAGAGTTACAAACATCCATCCATCCAAAACTTTCACATTTATAATATTACTGGGATTAATATCATTTACACTAAAAAAAAAACGCTTTACTGTAGCACTTTCAAAAAATTTGAAATTATCAAGTTAATTGAACAACTACGAATTGTTGAAAGATTCCGTTACATACATACATACAGGTGAAAAGAATAAAATAATGCTAATAAGGAACAAACTAATAAACGTCATAAATTATAATGCTTCATTATTGTAATTACCTCGGAGAAGCAAAATGTTACGTCTGCTTGAACGAACCCACATTCAAATGTGTTGACCAGCTCGAGCAGTTACAACTACAACTGGTTCTATGAGCCAAACCAGCTAAGAAAACAGTCAAAGATAGTAACGGGACAAAGTTAGGGTTGCAGCGAACAACTAGAAGTGATTCCTACGCATCAAACTACGGGAACCTTAATTTCCGACGGGCGTCGCACAAGGCTCCGTGCTAAAGCCGATGCTACATAATGTACGTATAATACGCACGTTCACTGTATTCAAAACTAGCGTGATCTGCGGCAGCGAGCCGAGGCCGCAACCACGGCCAGGACGGTGGACTGCCAGGACGGTACAGCCTGCCGCAAGAGGAAGTGCTGCGGCAGCGGCTAATCGCGACGCGTGCGGTACTCACGACTTGACGGTACTGCCGGCCGCGATGCCGAGGCGGTCGGCCTGCGGCCGGCGGTCGGGCTCGCGGTACGCCAGCCGCAGCGACGCCACCTCCTGCTCCACGTTCTCCATCGTCGCCGCGCTCTCTGTGGCCTTCGCCTGGACAACACACGTACATTTTCATTGTGTTGACATATGTTATGATTTCGATATTTTTGAATATGAATGGAAAAATGACTTGAAACTTTGGTGTTATCAATAATAGATTTGTATTTGTTAACCCGAGGCCGAAAGGAGCTCATTGTACTCATCGTTACGAACAACTATTACTCTGGGGCAGGCTCTGAAGCTGCGATAAAAATCAGCTATTTTATATTAAATTAGTTTTACTATAATGAGAATCACGATGTGCTCATTGCTGTACTAAGGTCTAGGCAACCTCGCGTGTACATCAACTTATAATTTTTATATACATATAATTTTTACCTATGAGAGAGAGAACAATCAGTTACGTACCCAAACTGTATATAAAACTAGTAGCTTTTCAAAGCCTATAATCTAATTCCAAGAATCTCAACTCTCAAGTGCCAGGAATGGAGCCTAGAACCTACAGACCTACCTACACGGGCATGAAGCGCGCACATGGAGTATCGCTAGAGATAGTAACAATAGCCGCTCTAGGCCTGGGCCATCTAACTTGGTAACTTAAGTATAGTGTAGTAGCCTGACTAGTGTAACCTGCTTGGTTTAGTGACACGAACCTCCATTTTGAGTTTCTCCGCCATAATGGCTTCCCGCTCGATGTCGTCGAAGTTGGCAGCGACCTTGGTGGCGCCGAGGCCGCCCTTCCGGGCTCCAAGCTGCAACGTAACCAGACATCTTATTGATCATAATACTGCACAGCACCTCGCTCGCTGGGTAAGCGATAAGCGTGGTTTGCTTAAATCATAATACTTATACAACTGGCTGCCCTGTTAGCTCATCTGCTTCATGAGCTATAGGTTCGAGTCCCACTCAGGACAAACAGGTACTTAGTAGTATGGTACTTACTCCAGTCCGCTTGCCGATAGGTTTTCTGCCTGCGAGCGGGGCGGCGAGGCGTGGGGAGTCCCCGCCCGCTGCGGAGCCCCACAACCGCGCCTCCGAACTCAGCGTCTCGGCCACATTCACCTGGCACAATGCGATAACATGCCAATAAACATAATTGTTTGTGACTGGTACTTAATCACATACAGAATACAATAAATTAATTTTAATCTATACATGGACGGTTCAGCCGGGTTACTATAACGCTATTTGCTGTACATGTATGTTATTAATTTTCTGTAGGTACTAATATTACTGTGACAAGGCAGTTTGTTGTCGCGACGCGACGACGTGGCAAGAGTTGGCGCACCATCGGGCGTACTTCTACCCGACTACGCGACACAGACACACTCGATTATAATTCAACTGTTTGTTGGTGCGGCTTGGCAATACGGGAGTCGGGCTATATGACGTCACAGTACACCTCTGCAGCGGAGTCCCACTTGACTGAAGTATTATTTAAAATAGTAGTAAACGGGACTGCAGCGGGAGCATTCCGTCCGGCTAACGCTTTTCATTCTTGGTCTTTTAATTATTCATAGACCTAGAGCTCGTGATAAACTTAATTTACAGCAAAAGTATTATTATCAGTGCGCGCGTACATTCTGCGAGATAAACCACTAAAGTAGAACACCATTGTTACTGGTAAACCACGCGGCGCTCCACTCCGGTACTGTTTACTGTTATGGGACATTAGCTTCATGCTTTTTGCACATTTTCTGTTGTGAAAAAATGCTCTATGTATTTTTTATGATGATTTATTAATAACATAATAACTTTACCAGTACCATACATTCTGCCACCAAACAGTAGTGTGTAATTATTACTCTGTTCCAGGGCCGTGGAGACTAACCATCAAAAGACTCAAAGTAGTGAGTGGACTTTAGCTACCCAAAGTTCTGTGTATCACTGTAAAGGTTAAGGACATACGTTATCTCTTACCATCAGGGGAGCATCCCGTTTGCCTCATATTTTAAATTCAAAACAAAACAATTTCTACATAAAGATCGTATTTTTAAATACAAATTTAACGCTTTAGTTTGAATAAAGAACAAGACGAGGCTGCACTCCTTCTACAACAAAGGGCTCCAAGAGTGACTGTAACCCTGTATAATTAAGTAAAATTATACAATAGTGTCCTTAGTGAGCCAAAACTCAAATTCGCATTTATAATACCAGTGCAATGTAATAAGAAATCATATCATTCAATAGTAACGGACAGACAAATGATAACAAAGTTCATGGAAGGTATGAATGGGTTATTAAAAAAAAACAAATTTCAACCAAAGAGGATAAAATGATACATCTGGTTTAGATTGTGTTATGGTAAAACTAAGGAAAATGCAGTGGCGAGCAGCACAAAGCATTCTTTAAATATTATTTTTATAAAGTACCTGATATGTGGTGTCACATATGCAATATAACCATCAAACAAGAATCCAACGCAACATGTAAATCATATTACAAATTCCAAAGCAAATATTTAAAAAAAATTGTTAGAATGCATCACAGAAAATACAGAAAATCATAAATAACAACAAAATAAAAATAAAATAAAATAATAAAGTGGCTATGCAAAATAAAATATTGTAAAAATATTCAATGTTGAGATAGACATGTTGCGTTTGTCCAGTCCAGGCCCAGTCCGGTCAAGGTTGGTAGGAGAGCGTCGGTCAGCGTGCGGGAAGTGTTACCTGTGGGGTGGATGCAAGCTCGCTACTGTTAGTAGTGTCGGTGTGCTCGGCAAACCAGTCTACCTCGCGCTCCTTGGGCTCCTTGGGCTGCACAGGCGCCGGCTCCAGGTGCAACTGCAATATACACAATGTGTTGTACTATTGCATGACTGCATCACATCTTTGTTTATTAATTGTTTTCAATTTGTTAAGGAAGAACAACCATACTTGAACAGAAACAAATATATAGGATTGAGTTAAAGATAGTGTAAATTATGTGTGTGGTAGTTTTTTTCTAACCACAAATATGACCAACATTCTTTCAAATTAAACTTATTAAACATGCACTACTCACCCAGAGCTGGAAATTGCAACATAATCAGCATTGTCATTAACAATATCAAATTAAACCAAAATGAAACTGGAACAAAATTGGTTGATGCTAAATAATTTAATAAGAGAAGTAATAATAGGCTGACAAGCAATAACACTTTGACCATGTCTTGATTGCAAAGTCTTGAGCATTGACTTGAATGTTCGTTCAGTAAGGATGTTGAACTCATTGCTAGTCTGCATTTTCTAAAAAAGTATGATATGGGTGTCTCGAAATCTATAGTAAACAGGTCCCTCCTAGGGTTGCATGCTCCATATCTAATCCATCACAAGGATTTTACTACTGCATTTACAAGTTATACATAAAGGACAGCAATTTACGACAGTCTCATCAAAATTATACAAATTTTATAATTAAAATAAATAAATGATTAGAAGTGGAGAGTACCTTGGTCCCGTAGGTCTTCATCGCCTGGTCTGACAAGGCAGCTAGCTTATCACGATACAGTTGTGCCACACGTGAGCTATACTTCTGCCTTGCATCCTCTGATGATGAACCATGTGTGCGGAAGAATTGTGCCTGGTAACAAATAACTTCCTATTATTCTGTATAATAGATTTGAAGGCCAGAATATTTGGTACAACACAGTCAGTATATTTAAATTAAGGTTTGGCATCTATTGAAAATTGAAATCGATGATGACAATGTGCATGGTTTGTGCAAAACCATTTTTGACATAATTTCTGCAAAGCGGTTTATTTTCGGTTATTAGATATTTAAATAAGAAAACTGTAAGTAGAAGACTGGATACTGACAGCATTTACATTCCCACCGAGCTGCATATTCCTAAGCTGCTTCCAGGTCCAGTTGGTATCGAGCTGTGTGGAGCGCACAAACGTGAGGTGCACGCCGAGGCTGCGGTGCACAGCCGAGCAGTCCAGGCAGATGAACACCCCGTACGTCACAGACGACCACGTAGGGTTCTTCGCGCTGCAGTCGAAACATACCTGCGCCACACGAAAAACGTCAATGATCACTCAAAACACACATCTATGTATCCGAGCTATTTAAAAATACGCACTTTGTTAGCTGGTATGCTTCGTAATCGTTGAAAAACCGCTTCAATATCGCTTTTACTAGGACCAGAGTCAGCCATTTTCTGCTTTCGACGTGTTGTCACGACTTGTCAAGTTGTCACTCAAATGCCAATAAAATGTCAACAGTACAAGAAAAAAGTTAAAATGTTGTCCATGACTTTAGAAGTTACCCAAATTAAAATCGAGTAAATTCATAAGCATAGACAATAGAGTTTAATGGTAAATCTATATTTTATAAAAAAATTGTCTTATCTATGGCGCTTTGATGGTTGCTGTAGCGAATGCATGAAATTTTTTAGAAATTATGTTGATAAATAAGTTTTTGCGGTGTTTTATAAAGTGAAGTAATTGTACACATGCAGACTAAGTTTGTTGGAAAAAGTTTTAAGTGAAATAAACGCGTAGATTAGTGCGTCCTTCCGAGGGACGCTTTCAAGTGGATCTCGCAACAGCAGCAATTTGTAATGTCGACGTGCAATATTAGCGCTGGCGAGTGAAAGTTTCCGAGGAAAGAAAATGTACCGAGAAGGAGTGAGAAAGCGGTGTTAGTGCTGGAGAAAGCGCGTCTTGAAGGATGGAGAACGTAAACTTCCAGCCGAGCGGCGAGGAGATTGAGCGCGCGCTCATGGACCTGGGACCGCTGCTCGGCGTCTCCATCAAGGAGGAGACGCCTGATGAGGCTCCTGACGCGGCCGCGCTTCCTACACCTAACAATAATGTGAGTTACTGGGAACATTCATGTCCCAATCAGAATAGAAAGAGAATGTTTATAAACCTTTCACCTTGTGATTTAGTTTTGAAGTGCTTCACTGAAGATTTGAGTAACCTACAAAACTATCCAAGTGTAGAAGGTTATTCAATTGATTATGTAGACCTATGTCCTCATAGTTTTAAAATAAAAGCTGTGGTTGAAGTATCGTTGAAGTTAAATTATTGGGATTCATAATTTGAATACTCATGTGGCAAGTTTGGGAATCATTTCCAATAAAATACTTTTAAAACAAGTATGTAAATTGGAATACTTTCCCATGCCCCATAATACTATTACATACTTATTTAATTAAAGCTAGAAACTTCGAGTAACCTTGTACATATATGTTTTGTTATTTAGTTGGAAGTGATATTGTATTTGTAATTGATACTTAGGAAAGCAACAAATGTGTAAGGTATATTTAGAAATTGTTTATGTAGATTCTGAAGACTTGCAATTTATTAATATTATTTATATTACAATGTCAAAAAAAATAATTAAACTCAACTCGAGTAATGATTTGCTTTGTTCCTATTTAATAACAATACATGTTTTGCAGTTCAATGGCAAATCAATGTAGATTACTTGCAGCTCAACCCTATAGTTTTACATAAAAATTACATTGTACAGTGTGATTAGTATCACAAACTTACTTTACAAAACTTAAAAACGGAATCTATACTAAAAAGTCCCTTAGTTATCATAATACTAAACTATATATATATATAACTTGCTGTATAATGTTATGCTAGTCTTGTACAACAGTATAAAAAGCACAGCAGTTTTCAAGGTGAAACAAAGTAGGTCAAGAGAGTGCCGGTAGTTAAGCCTTAACCTATTGCACTTCAATAAGACAAAAGAAACATTAAATCAAGGTGATATAAGGAGCCTGCAAAACACATGTTTTGTATGTTTCACAAAGTGCTATTATGGTTTGTAGTTATTTCCCGTCGATCACTCTACATTAATGTGGATTATTGTGGTTCTTGTATGTTAACCTTGTAACAGCTGAATGGATTTATATGAAATTTTATCATCATCCTCTATTGCAGACAGTCACACAAATTAGTCTGATTTTCATCTTTTCACTTTTAGATGAAATTTTCAAACATAAATAAATTAACATATTTTTTAGAGTAAGTAGTACCTACATCAAATTGAAACAATAACATAAAATCAAATTTTCTTTTTTCTGTTGTTCACAAAACAATTGTGTAATTTTCGTAAAAGTATATTAGTCTAATAGGCTAGATTTTATGACTTCTGGTTAAAAAATAGTAATTAGTAGACCCCTTATAAATTAAGAGACAGGTACAATCTGTAAAACAAAATCACATCATAGTATTCTCAGTGTAACTCTGCATCACTTTGTTTATTCTTATCACTTATTGTATTATTGCAACATAATGTGGGGCACATACAGGCCTACGGGTAACTGTCTGTCTTACTAACATTTTCCTAATAAAAAGTAGTGCATGTGTTAATTCAGGCTTCAACATGCTTTCAATGACCCTGTTATGCCATTGCAATAAAGTAACAAACATACAGACACCCTTTCAGATTTGTAATATTGTTGGAATAGTTTGTTGTAGGTTGTGTATAATAACCCTGTAGGGTATAGTAGTAGTGTGCAGCTGCATGATTTATTCTATGAGTCATTATTATTTATTTATTTTTTAATAAAACTTAAGGAGCTATTTCGCTAAGGTGAATATGTTGCTCTGCTAATTTTTCTACATAATTATGTATATTATAATTAAGTTTATATGAATTATACACAATTTAAATTCAAAGGCTTAGATTATAAAGCATTCTGGCTGTGTCCGAGAAAGGCTCGGCCAGAATGCTCTCACAGTAAGTCATTATTTATAATTAAATTGCATAACTTTTCTATATGTTGAGGACATCTTTGAAAGTTTTCACAAATTAATTTTTAATTTCAATGAATGTGTGCATATTGCCGCTCAATGATAGATCATGCTTATCTAGAAGCAAGCAAAAAAGATAAATATTGTACTTTATTGTACCTTATTGTACTTTTTGGGAAACAGAGCCTCCTAACATAGAGGACAACCTCTCTGTTCAAAAAAAATGTTGAATCAAAGCACTTGTCTTCCAGTCACATTGCTCCATGATGCTGGCTACAGTTGTTGTCATGCTTACTAGTAACCCCGGCACGACTGGCTGTCGGTATTTTCATGCTGCCGCTCATATATTATTGACATTATACATTGACGTAACATTATGCATAACATATTGTACATGCCACCAGGTCATATATGTATAATTGTATATGCTTTCTTGCAGCCCGGCCATTTGTTTTTTTTCTTGATATCTATGTATATTTGTATTTTTTGTTCAGGACCAAAATGTAGGTGATGGTTTTCTGTTACTATCGTGCGTTTCATGTTTGCCATTACTTCTAACTATAAAAAGTGTACACAGGACTCTGTAGCTGATAGTAAAAATGTTTAAATGGAAAACAAGGTCTAACGTATAATGTCGTTGCATGCAGGTGGGGTCCGGAGTAGCGGGCGCCGGCGGCAGCGGCACGGCGTCCGGCGTCGCGGGCTCGGAAGGCGACAAGGAGCCGGCAGACTCCCGCGCGCCGCCGTCGCCGCGCGCGCCTCCCTCGGCCGCGCGCTGCGTCGTGTGTGCCGCGCCGCTCGCGCTGGCCGACGGCACGCCCAAACTCATGGAGTGCCTCCACTCCATCTGCGAGCCCTGCCTCAAGACCAAAGTGGAGGAGAAGCAGGCCAACAGCAGGGACTTCTTAGGTACCTACTGACACACCGTCTAAAGACTAGAGCATATTCAACTCTATGTAGTAGCATGAGAAAAAGAAAGGATCCTGACAAATGTCAACCTTTGACTTCTAACAGTCGTCTTGAAATCGCTGAGACACTTGTGACGCCACGTGAATTCATCGCAGCCGTACGAAACGGGGGCAACGCCACAATATTTCTACAACTTAAAATACTTATAACTACAAATTCTGTGTCATAAACTGACTGAGCTTAGCTGAGCAATCAGTGTGCATCAAAGTAATGAGCGTTCTCAAGATTTGGGAACCAGTTTCCTTCACCTCACCATCGACATCTCCTGCATCTGTCCTGTATCTGTCCAGAGTGAAGCTTGCATATCTTCAAGTAGGCTTCTAGTAACTAACTTCGTCTATTTGTGAACATTGTAAAGGCTTGTATATATTTTTTAACTTTGTACTTTTTACTCCAATAAAATGTAATATTTGCAGGTGCAGAGCGCATCACAATCATGTGTCCGGTGTGCCGGCTGCAGTGCCAGCCCGCCAACATGATCGACCAGCGGTTCGTGCTCGAGAAAGTGGCGCTGGACCAGGCCGGCACCAACGGTACCTACACGCACATACTCGCACCGGCCCCACCACACAGTCGGTCATTCCTCGCCGACCTCAGACAACACGAGACCTGCTATTACATAATACAGATACATAAACAAGCTTCTTAATAAAAACACGAATGCCCACTAGTCAGGGGTAAGGGGTCTAAGAAGGCATCAAATTGTTAATTTACTGAACGTACTCGACCAATTGAGTTCTGCATCTCAATTTAAACAAAAATCAAATAATGTTTGTTGGTAAGCGCAAAACTTGAGAACGGCTGATTAAGCTGAACCTATTTTTTAATGTTTGTAACGCAACAAGGTTTATATAAGTACATAAAAGCGAGGCCGAAGACCGAGCGCGATCGGCGACTACTACGTACAAAACACCGGGCAATTCAGCAAGTAATAAATAAAGCTGTATTAATTGATAAGAATTTCAAGTACTACACAATCACAATTTTTGAAGAGCTAAATTAATTGCTATAATAAAATAATACGACTGGAATCAGCCTGCGCTTGAAGGCTGTTTGGCTCTGATATCCAGCAGACCCACTGCAACAGTTTACCTTAATAAATGTGTAGGGAACACAAACGACGTCCACTCACTGCTAGCCGTATCTTATCTGTTGATCTTACTGATTCCTGCGCACCTGGGATATCTCTGGCTGCCATCGTGATATTGTTGCTCTGGGCACTCGCGTTTACTAACCCCAGAGTACACATGTACCTGATATTTTTTTTAATGAAAAATAATAATAATAAGACATTCAAGATGCTCCTTTGATGGTAAGAGATAACGATTGTCAGGACAATTGCAGCGACACACAGAACTGCTTGGGCGCTTTATTACTTTGAGACTTACGGTAGTTAGTCTAAACAGCCGTGTAATTTCGCTAGCTTCAGTACTGCTACTTGTAATGTTTACACACTACTGCTTGGCGGCAGAAAATCGGGTACCACGGTGGTATCTAGACGACCTCCTGCTATGGAGATTTATAATCAAGTACAATAAAAAATTTTTTTTTTTTTTTTTTTTAATTGAGATATTACTGGGCTGTTGATTAATCATCAAAGTCTTAAAGTAATGAGCGCCAAAGCAGTGATGCCCTGGACTTTGTTTTGTTACTCAAAGTTCTGTGTATCGCTGCGATGGTCATGGACAGGCGTTGTCTCTTACCATCAGGAGAGCGTCTCGTCGTCTCATTACTTGTTACATAAATTAGAAACATTTAATATTACATGAAACATAATCAGTGTCTGTATGTTAGGAGTGTGCGCAGGGAACTCGAGCGGCGAGCAGCAGTGCAACAGCTGCGAGGACACGGAGCCCGCCACCTCCTACTGCGTGGACTGCGCCGAGTTCATCTGCGATAACTGCGTGCACGCGCACCAGAGGTACTATAAACCGTGGAGTATGTTACCCGAGTGGGCGTTCCCTGATAGATACAATCTGGGTGTCTTCAAGTCGACAGTGAATCGGTTTCTTCCAGGCGAGCGTGCTCCATCGTAGACCGCGTCTTCACTTAACATCAGGTGAGATGGCGATCAAACGCAAGCCAATATGTACATCATAAAAAAAACAACCGTACAAGGTCAATGTTCCCCATGTTCGCACAAAGCGTTTTGATTTCACATTTTTCATTCAGGTTGTGGAACTCTGCCGGAATCTGTGTTCCCTGTTAGGTACAATAAGGGTGTCTTCCAATCTAGTAAAATGAATCTCTTCTAGATAGCGTGCTCCGTTTTAGACTACTTAACATCAGGCGGGCTGTGCTCAAACGCAAACTTATTTAGAATCAATAACAATCTTTATCAATACTCACACACCGCAATCGATTCAACATAATCGAGTGACCGCTTCGCTGATGGTGTACAACACGCCTATGACGGTCCACTGTCCAGTGCTTGTTCAGAAGTTTAGGGTTCATTGGTTGGAAGCCCGGCCCCTAATTTCTGAATTTAATTAAACATTTCATTCATTCATTTTTTTCTCTTTTTTTATTATTCGAATACTAGTACTCGAATATTTAAAAAAATCAGAATTCTAGTATTACCATCTCGACCCGTCGCGGTGAGGTTGGCAGACAGTGTCGATACCGAATCGAAACGTTTCCAAATAAGTGTAACGGGCCCGGCGCGGCGGCGGCGGTGAAGCTGTGCGGCGCGCGCTCTCGCACAGAACCAACTAGAACCGCTACCGAATCTAAATTGAAGAGGGCAGCTTGCTCTTCATCTAAATTATTTATTGCTTAAATAACTAATTGATATTAATTCCGAGAAACAGGAAAATTTTCAATTCGATCCGATTATTTATTTCACCTTTAATAAATTGTTAATTGTAGAAGTCATCATTATTGCTTAGTTACTAAATTATTATTTTAGCCCACTTTGCCCCACTGCTGGGCAAAGGCCTCTCTCCCTCTAATATTTAATTGTAAATAAAAATGAATGTCTCGTGTGGTGGTTACAGGCTAAAGATAACGAAGGATCACACAATCAAGACACGCGAGGAGGCGCTGGCGGAGCTGCAGGCGGCGCAGGGCTCCGCCACCTCCGCGCAGGACATGTACTGCCGGGAACACGTGCAGGTTACTGCACTACTCATATTTCAGTTTTTGGTAGCGAGGATAGCTCAGTGTTAGCGCGGACAGTTCACATGCCCCTGAAAGAAAACATCGTAAGGAAACCATAGCATGGTGGTAGTGTATTGTCTAGTATTCGACTGGCTGCCTACTCTCAAGTTGAAAATCCGCCGTGCACCTATCCATCCAATTTTTTTTATGTTTGACAGGCTAGTTGTTTGACCACAGCTCACCTGATGTTAAGTGAAGGTGTGGTCGAAGATGGTAAAGCACACCGAGCGTGGAATGGAGTGTGAGTAATATTCGAGCCCACCAACACTGTGGACAAACAACTAGACTGTCAAACATTAAAATATAAAGGAATGAATGTCACCCAAGTATGACATGATGTAAAAGTAGCAACATGCCGCACGGAACGCGTTCCCTCCGCGCGTGCGATGCGACGCGACGCGCGTGCGATGCGACGCGACGCGCGTGTGATGTCTCGCGACTGGTGTGCGCAGGAGCGGCTGACGCTGTTCTGCGAGACGTGCGACCGGCTCACGTGCCGCGACTGCCAGCTGCAGCACCACCGCGACCACAAGTACCAGTTCAGCACGGAGATGGCCGCGCAGGTACCATCACCAACAACATTATTTATCCCACATCGAGATAGAAACTCATTATTCTCCACACCACTAAAATGTACAGAAAACATAGTAATCTTATGAGCTAGGCGATCTCTTCCAGGCAACCAAGAGTGGAAAACACGTCACTGATTAAGAATAGACGGGAGATGTTACACTATTTAGTTCTAAATATTCAAACTATAAAAAATAATTCTTATATAGTTAGTATGCGAAATATGTATTCCTCTCGCGCCATGTGTGTGTTTCTCACCTAAGGCTGCTGGTTCTCGAACTCGCTCGGGGCTCCTCGGAGAAAACGAGTTAGCGTTTACAAAGTTTATTTTGATAGCTCACAAAAATAGACTTCATTCTACTAAGTCCAAACACGGCTAGTTTACATTGTTTTGTCTCGGATCTCGGGCCGAGCTTTCGGTTTAACTGTGCTAATGGTGGAATGAGGCGAGGTAAAGTTACGTTGGCCGTGTGCGCAGGCTCGCGCCGGCATCACGTCGCTGCTGAACGAGGTGTCGTACAAGCGCGTGCTGCTCGGCTCCGCCATGAAGGTGATCCGCGACCGCCAGCAGCTCATCGCCGACAAGAAGAAGGCGCTCGTGCACGAGATCACGCAGACTGTGGTCAAGTGAGCTCACACACACACACCCACACATACACACATGCACACCACTCCCGTTGCATGATGCTCTAGATTCAGAGGCTCATTTCTCGAGTAGACTATTAAATTTTTGTTGCTGTCAATTGTCAGTTCCTAGATTATTTTTACAATCCAACAAACAATGTAGTTAAAGACAAATAGCTTTTGGGTATATTTCCTAAAGTTAGTGCATGTTCAACAAACAACGTCGGCGCATGAAATTAAAAGTCGATAAAATTATTCCATTATTATTATGAATCGTTCAGAAAACGAAATTTTTTGCTATATTTTTTTATTGAGTTGTACCCAACTAATACTCAATACCAATAGGAACACAAACCACTTAGTTTATAGTAAAGAAAGGGTGTGAAATGTATTTTCCGTAATATACCTACTGTATTAGACCCTGCTGGTGAATCCGCCACTGTCTTAATGTGTAAAATGTAACAGTTTTAAAATATTGTTAAAATGTGTATTAACGTCAGAATAACTGAAGACATTATAAGTAATATAGAGAACCCTAATAACGCTATATCATAACCGGACAGCAACAGAGCTGATCGGGAGTTTAATGGCATCAAAGACAATGAACAAAGAGAACACGTGCTTCGTGTTCTCTCTTCCTCGTGCTCCGGCTATGTGCGGGTATGTTTACTATACATGAGTTTGTGTCGTGTAGGTTGACGAACGCGATAAACACGCGCGGCAAGCAGCTCGTGCTGCGGCTCAACGAGGTGTGCGACGCCAAGCAGCGCACGCTCACCGAGAAGAAGGACGCGCTCGCGCAGCTCGTGAGTACTCCGGCGCTCGCAGATACGTCATCCCGTGCTAAATAATCTGTACTGAGCGGTCGGCTCGAGCGAAGCGCTCTTTGACATTTGTAGGGAAACGATATCTTCCAAAAACAGCCCCATGGTACTGCAGCCATGCTCAGATGCTCCCGTTCCGCATAAGCTTTTAGAAACATTAAAACGGGTGCGTGCTGTTTAAATGTTTCACATCTTCCCGCCATACTGTTTTTTTAAATTGTCTATGTATTTTTCTTTCACCGAGTGCCTTAGTACATGGTTATATATCTACCTACACGATCCATTCTGCGTTTTGGCCATGTTGAAGTTCCCATGATGCACGCCACGGGGCTGAGTATGTGTGTGTACGCAGGCGGCAATCACGGACCACTGCGTGGAGTTCGTGTCGGGCGCGCTGGAGCACGGGTCGGACACGGCGCTGCTGCACGCCAAGCCGCAGGTGACGCAGCACCTGCAGCGCATCAAGTCGCGCCGCGCCGACATCCCCAACCCCGAGATCCCCGTGCGCATCACGCTCGCGCTCGACAAGCTGCCCGACCTCATCCGCGGTCAGTACCCGCCACCCGCCACCCGCCACCCGCGCACACGCCTCGATCCACACACATTTACCGTGATGTCTCTTCTAACGACATAGGAACACATTCTCACTTCCCCTGTTTTTCTGTTTGTCTTGCGGATCATTCGACGATGAGCCTAACTCACAGCACAAGTGATTGATTTATGCCCAAAACAAGTGCCGGCACTGCAACTTGACACAATAATATAATTGTAACTTACGCGTGTTTTATTTTGATTCCGCATAAAGACGGTCGCTCCCGGCGCGCTCCCGGCCCTGAGTGAGTACCAAACGTCGATGTGCCCCAGTCGGTACACGCGCTCGAGACGTTCCTTCCAGTGTTCACCTGTCATTTACATGCTCTTATCTGTCATTCCAGTGTTGTCATCGATCGGCGCGATCGTAGTGGACGGCAAGGTGGACGGCGGCGGGGCCGGGGGCGCGGGGGCCGCGGCGCAGGGCCCCTACCACCCGCCTGCGCACGCGCCCGCGCCCGCGCCCGCCGCCTCCCCGCACAGCGCCGTCGTCGCGCTCCACCACGCCGCCGCCATGCACCAGGTAACACTCGCTACCGTTGTCACACCACAGAGCTCGAGCTTCAGCTAACACGAGGTTCAAATGAGCGAACGCGAGACTAAATACTCCTCCCCAAGGTACCGTTCTTATACGGCTCGGAGAGATCATTTCCTACGAACCCTGATGGAAGGGTTGTAGCAAATGATATGATGATGGTTCGGAGAGATAGTGCTACTTGTTGTTTGCTGTACTCGATATACGCCTTTTATAGTACGTAAGTGGTAATAATAAGTAGTCTCGTCTTGCTCCCTGTGCTGTTCGAATTAGGCATCCGACTATAACCCAAAGGATTTAATCGAAAACTGACTTGTATACTATTGGTTGGTGTGAAGGAAAGAACCCCCTAAATGTAGCGTGATACCACTTGTGAATGTCGTTCCTGCCGCGCACTGGACTGATCCTTGCCCTGCTGCGTACATGGCTCCCTGTCTACAGACGCTGGCGCGCTACCAGGTCAGTCCGAGCCGCTCGTGCCTCACTCACTAGATGTCCTGCAACCTTCTCTCTTGTTACCGTTTTATCTCGGTGTTAGCTCGTCGTGTGCCCGCTGCATGTTTGTATGAATGCCTCCAGTGTTTATTTTCTTGTGAGATCTCTGTTCTTTAGAGAGAACATTTTTGTTCTGACATTTGTAATTATTTTCATTTTAATGTTGCATATGGGAATTAATATACATTTCCGTAAGGGTGGGTAACAAAGCAGACAAATAATGTTCACGCAATTTGTTAATAATATTTTAGTTTGGTATGCAACCTCTATAAGTGTTTATTGTTTTGTAGTTTTCACTTTATTTTTATTTGGAGAGCCGTGGCGTGCTCCTGGTGGACCAGTATCCATCAGGAAACGACTGCGCAAAATGCACACATAACTAGAGCATTCACCACATGTTGTACAAAAGTGCCTCTATAGCGCAGTGTTGAAATTGTCCTTTATATTAGTTTCTCCCTTGTTAGGGGCGTCCATAAACTACATGAGGTGTTTTTTTAAATTTTCTGTAGATTAGATGAATTTGTTTTAGTGTAGAATAAATGTAAATGTAGCTTTAATGTATGTTATCTGTGTGTGGTGTCAGCAGTCGTACCTGCAGCCGGGCGGCGGCGGGGGCGGCACGCCGCCCGCGCTCGGCTACATGCCGCTCGGGGGCGGCATGCGCGCGCGCGCGCACACGCCGCTGCGCCACGCGCACGTCACGTCCACCACGCACCCGCACCACCTGCAAGGTCAGCTCACTCATACTTCGCTTACTTTATTTTTTGTATTGGACGGGCTAGGTTTTTTTCTATAAATTTTGTCGAGAATTAATTTCCTATGAAACAGCAGATTTTTCCGTCCTGTGAGGGACAGTTCCATAGTATATTGAAAATTACATTAATTGATTATTATAATATACTACGAGTGCGTACCGTGCGTACGTGCGTATACCTACTATGTTTTTGACGCGCGCGTTTCGCAGGCATGAACGAGCTGAACCTACGCGGGCTGCTGAACGCGGCGGGCGCGCGCGGCGGCCGCGCGCACGCGCCCTACCACTCGTACCACCAGGGACAGTACATCGCCAACGGTAACCACGCACGTTCACTCACTCAGAAAGCTATAAACTTGTTAGAGAACTCCACAAAAACTTTAAAAATATTCTGGGTCATGTATTGAGTTTTGGCAAAAGTTGTTTAGATTGATGAACAGAATAATTATCTGTTGGATTATTTTGTTACAATAGCACACGCAAACGCTTTGGTTAAATCCAAATAAATCCAAGATAATTTTTTTTCACGCTTCGGGAACTTCGGGAACCCCGTTGTAGGCGCGCGCCGTCGTCGGAGCGCTCGCGGCTGCGCGGCGATCAATGTATGGCAAGTGGGTGTCGGTGTCGCATCACGCTAGTTTCAGTTCCCGTTTACGGCCGTCAGGGGCGCCGAACCATTTCTCATACATTTTCTTAAAAGTTTTGTGCCAAATCGCAATGGTAGAGCTCCTGAATCGGCGGACGAGGCCACGCCCACGGCTCTGCGGAGGTACAGCCGTGCAATCGTGTTCCAGTGATGTCGCAGTACGCGTCCAACGCGTACGCGGCGAATGCGGGCGGCGCGGGGGGGCGGCGCAGCGGCGGGCCGCGCACGCCCTCCCCCGCGCCCGCGCCCTCCTACCACCCGCAGCTGCAGCAGCCGCCGCCGCAGCCGCAGCCGCAGCCGCAGCTCGCCAAGTGGCACATCCCGCAGCACGGACTCTCTAACGGTCAGTTCACGCATTCTTGTCCTCGGACTCATCTACCTCTTCTTTGTTTTTGGCTTCGCACGTTGTCCAGTGACGAGTGTTTCCATATTTTGAGTAGGTATTTTATAGAAAAATTAATTAAATAAGTCTTAAGTCGCACAAATTAAGCCATGGTCGAGACCAGTCTCGCCCCAGTAAAGTAAAGTATAGATCGTTTCACGAAAGAGTTCCCTTCGTCGTCATGTTGGTAGTTACGAAACCAGTGTTGCTACTTTTTCAGAAAGATGTTTACTCGAAATTAAGGAAATTTTAATGTCACTAACGTAGATACTATTTTTTAACATCTGGTCCGAAGTATCGGCGGGAATCCAGCCGGATTGAAAATGACACCAGACCAGATTGCGGTCCCTAGTCCTATAGTTTTAATACAACTATGTATTTTACCTATATTGATATAATTGACAAGGTTGAAAAATAAAACAAATGTTTATGGTTATTTTTTATAATAATTGTGTTCATCTAATGGGCCAACACCCGAGATGTCGCTACCACCTGTATCATCATCAGAAGAAGTATCGTCACTATCGTTTCCTACTTCAATTATGAATCGGTCAATTTCTGCGTCTGCACGTACTCCATCATTGTAGTATTTGTCTTCAATATTCTTGACATGATCACATTCTTTTTTCCAATCTTCTGCAGATATGCTTAAAAATGCTTCTTCTGTTATTTTAACAATTTGACTTGCTTCCTGTCCAACATTTTTTTCTGCAATTCTTCTTTTCAAAAGACTCCATATGAGCTCAATTGGGTTTAAATCACAGTGATAAGGCGGGAGCCTTACCACTTTATGACCATGTTTCTCCAGTAACGTGTCTGCTTCGTAAACAGGCGGTTCTTTATGGTCTTTAATTATTTCATAAAGCTCAGCTTTTACCATCGTTGGTAAATAAGCGAGACCTTTACTAACAATCCAGTTTTGCATCTGAGACTTCGTACTGTTCATTGTTGGTGCTTTGTTGAGTGCCACTGTATGGTAGGGAGCATTATCCATAATCACAAGCGACTGAGGAGGTAGATTCGGTAAAAGCTTTTCTTGAATCCATTTCATAAAATTTTCTCGATTCATATCATCGTGATAGTCTCCGGATTTAGACTGTGATTTAAAAATCAGCTGAGCGTTGGGTACAAAACCGGTTTCACTCCCTGCATGGACTATAATCCATCGTGGTCCTTTTGAGTCCGAAGATAAAACGCCTGCTTCTGTGTCACTCTGCCAACATTTACCTGCACAGTAAGTTGAATGAACGTAAGTTTCATCTAAATAAATGACTGGACGCTGGTCTCCTTCACGATTTTCTCGTAACTGCTTCAAATATCGACTACGCCAAGCCACAATATCGTACCTTTCCATCATAACTTTTCTTTTTGATTTACATTTTTGGAAATAAAATCCTATCTTCTTCATTATTCGCCATAAAGTAGTGCGACTTCCCTTGAAATCGATATCATTTCGCATTTCATGCAGTAATTTGGTCAGCGTAGGTAATTCTTTTCTCACAGCATAGAATTCATGTATTTTATGTCGTAATGCACAAATTTCAAAATCATCCAGCTTAATTTGTTTATCGCGCGGCCGACTCTTACCAGGCGTCGAAATTCTTGTTGAAGTACTAGCAGCTGCTTCACCTTCTTTATAAATTTGTGTGACTGTTTTTTCTGATATACCTGAAAAAATAGTTTTTATAAAAAAACTCCATAAATGTTAAAATTAACTTAATAACAAATCCACGTTGTTTTATTTATGTTGTAACACAATTGTTGGAGACACATTTTAAATTCAAAAACAATATAAATAAATAAGTACAATTGCTAGTTTTATATTTGAATTCTTTCTACATATCTAAAAGTTTATGTAGTTACTATATAAAATTATAATTATTATATACATTAAGAAAAACGAGGAATAGTGATTTGACCTGCCTGGTATCCCTATTTTACTAACCTGTCATGGCGGCGACACGGCTACGAACACATTCCAAAGGGATTATTGGCGCTTTGTTCCGTTTTTCACGTTCACAAAAACTTTTGACTTTTAACACCATCTGTCTTTCACCACTTTTTAGTGTTTTGGGCATGTTTAGAAATTTTTTACTAATTAAAAACTTGAAAACAATTAGAGCAATGAACAATGAAACTATCTGTTTGACGTTTCGACGAACAGGGCTGCCAACATGACGACGAAGGGAACTCTTTAGTGAAACGCACTATAGTGATGACAATCTGTTCTCTCTACATAATGTCACATTTCCACATTCGCGTGCGTAGTTCATCACTTTATAAATAAAACACATCAATATTTAAATATAAACACAAGGTCTGTATAATAATACAACGAGGGGCGTGATTTTTCCACCGTTTAAAAACCAAACTTTCGTTGAAGTTTTTTTTTCCTGAAAGGTATAATATGGGTGTCTTCAAATCCAGAGTAAATAGGTTTCTTCTAGGTGAGCGCGCGTCTTAAACCACACTACTGCTTTACATCAAACAGGGTGCCGTCAAACGCGAAGCTATACAGTAGAATAAAAAAAGTTAGTTTATCAGTATACCCTAAAACAAATTTCCCGACTGGTCGGCGGGCTGCTGCGGGAAAGGTCGCGGTGGCAGCCGGCTGCTGTCGCAGGCCGCGCCTGTCTGCAGTGCCTAGGCTCGTATAAGGTCTGTAGGAGTCATTGGTGGTGTCCGTTCGCAGGCGCGTTCGAGGGCGCGAGCGGCGCGGGCGGCGCCGACTTCAAGATAACGCTGGGGCGCGTGCACGCGGCGCCCGCGCGCCCCGCGCTCGTCACCTCCACCAACCCCAAGACGCCGAGCCCCAGCCTCAACGTGAGTTTATACCACCACATATACATATACCTGCATCACCGCATACATAACTATGTAGCGATGATGGCGCGGCCGGTTCACACGCCGAAGGACGTGGGTTCAAACACCAGCAATGTTTGAGCAGCAAAAATTGAGGTGCCGCGGGTTCGAACCACTTTTGCAAAGCGTCTTCCACAATATTTGCTACCATACCTCTATAATTCTGCCTGTAGAAAATTGATTTAACGTTAACGATTACCCACAAGAAGGCCCTTATATGACCTAAATGAATATTCTGATTTGCCCATTAACTAGTTGCCCAATTAGACTAAACTATTGAATATTTTTTTATCAATGGTGTTATAAACTGTTAAGTAGCTCGACCAGAGAAGTAAGAATACTTCTGGAAAAATGGTTTCTTGGTCTTGACTATAAACAAACAGAAAATATTCTACCGAACTCCTTGAGTTTCTAACAAGCCCAACGCACTCACGCGCGCACTTACATACATGCATACATACACACACACACGCACACACTCACACACACACACACACACATACACACACACACACACGCATGATGCTTGTAATATTTAATATATTTTTCTTACATTTATTATTCTTAGCCCATGAGACAAATCCTTGGCAACATGTGTATGGCCTCCTGCGATACAAGCCTTAGCTTAGTGCAGGGACCGCTGTAAATGTTTGTATTTGTATATGCACTAAGGTCAATAAAGTTATTATTATTATTTATTATAATGAGCTGGAGCTGCCGGTGCAGGAAAACATCGCGAGGTAACCATAGCGTGGAGGTGGGGTACTAACTAGTACCCGGCCGGCGCGGGCGCGGCGAGCTACACCGCATTCAAGTTAAATGTTTGCTGCCAAGCACCTAACGATGTGTTCCGTCACTTCACACCAGGAGAGCTGGGGTAAACCACCTAGCTTGTCAGCCATAAAAAAGATGTTAAACACTCAAATCATTAATTGATGTTTTTATAAATTCAGTCGTCGCCGTCGTATTCCGTGGCTTATAGTAGAGTTACTGTATTGAGTAATCAGTGAACACATGAGTTGCAGGGTGGCGCGTCCCTCGAGCTGGACAAGGTGTGCGCGGAGTCCGTCCAAGACCTCATGGCGACCATCGCCAAGCTGGACTCGAACGGCGTGCAAGTGGTCGCGGAGGCGGAGTCGCCCGCCGCCGTGCACTCGTCCACGGACGCGGGCGCCGCGGCGGCGGCGGCGGCGGCGGGCGCGGGCGCGGGCGGCGCGGCGCCCGCGCCCGGCGACCCCAACGAGGACTGGTGCGCCGTCTGCATGGACGGCGGGGAGCTCATGTGCTGCGACAAGTGCCCGAAGGTTCTTATATATACTTATACATAGAGTAACTGCGCTCCGCGGTGTTATTATGTCGAGCGTGAAGAAGTAACAAACGTACAAACACACTCGCAAACTTTCGCCTTTATAATATTAGTGTGGCCTGTTAGCCCGCCTAGACGCCGGATCTTTTTTGTCGTAACTGTTGACAGATTTTTTTTGTTTTGGCGTCGCTTTTTGAGCATTTGCCAGTGTCAAGTGTTTTCAATATTTATTTATTTTCAAATTAAATAAGTTGCCTGGTAGCTATAGTTATAGTCAAAGTCCAGTCTTGGTGAAGTACAGTCGGCGTCAGTCAAGTTCAGTCATGCTTTAGTAAAGTAGTGGTGACTTTACTATAAAGCTTCGATGGAGTTTTGAAAGCAACACAAAAGTCATGTTTCACCACATTATATCATTTTCCCACACTCGCGCTTATAATTCGGCACTTTATGAATAAAACACCACCATTTTTATGCATAAACACTCGACAAAACACTAGTTTTGGAAAAAATACAACGGGGCGACACGACTTTTTCCGAGTTCCCGCCAAAACCCACAGAATATGTGATGATTGCGCGCCGTCTTCGACGGTAACTGCTGAGATACTAAACTTGTTCTTTATTTATATGTAATGTGTCGCCGTCGGTATACGTTGGCGGGCTGTAGAAACAGTTGAAGGTGCCGTCCCCATTCCCAGCGGAGGTCGTCGAGGAGTTTTCCTCCTCAGTGAATGTACAACGCAGAGAAGACTAATGTTAGATCATTTAATTTGTGAATGTTTGTGCCCCAAGGTGTTCCACCAGTATTGCCACATACCCACCATCGAGAAGCTGCCCGAGTGAGTACTAGCGGGGTTGCGGCGCGGCGGCGCGGCGGCGCGGGGGCGGCACGCGCACGCGCCTGCGTAGTTTGTGTATTTATACAAAAGTTGGTTGTACGGCGCCAGGAGTATGGAAACTTTTGAATCTGAGCAAAAAAGCTCAGAATAGACGATGGTTGTTACTAATAATATCGATTTCCTGCGCATTACCAATTGCGCCAACTATTCTTTATTTAATGTTCGACAGGCTATGTTTGACCACATCTCGCCTGATGTTAAGTGGCGGTGTGGTCGAAGATGGTAAACACCTAGCCTGGAGTGGAACTGGCTCTCAGGTGAGATTGCCACAACACGGCGTTAGATGCTTGGCGACAGATTTTTAACTCTCGTGTGGTAGCTAGCCAGCCGCGTATTAGGGAGTACGCTACCAGCACGCTATGGTTTCCTCGCGAGGTTTTCCTCCACCGGCAGGAATATAACATGAAGGGAGTGTGCGCCGCTCGGTCGGGAGAGTCGAGTGATGTGGTGGGGTTGCAGCGAGACGGAGACCTGGCAGTGCCTGCTGTGCGTGAACTTCGCGGAGCTGCCGCTGGGCCCGGGCGACGAGGCGCCGCCGCCGGCCGGCGGGCTGGCGCCGCGCGCGCAGAAGCTCGTGGAGCGCGTCACGCTGGAGCTCTACTGCCAGTACGAGCCCAGCCTGGCCTTCCGCGAGCCCGTGCCCGCCGCCAACCTCGACTACCACTCCAAGGTGACCGACACTGCACGATAACTGTTACCATGGGACGCTAGATGTGGCTGTGGTAGAGCTGACACTTGTTAGGAGTCGCGTGCGATGGGCTCGCTGGGCCTTCACGCTGCCGTTCCGAGAATCTACTGAGACGAACGCACAACTAGCTGCTCTAATTATAATCTTATTTTGTTGCGAAATGAACAATTTAGAATGTTTTCCAAACACACGCAGCCGAACCCCCACAGCTACACTACTACAGAGCGGCCGCGGCGCGGACGAACACACAGAGAGGGTGGCGCCATCTAGACTCCGCAAGGCACTAGTTGGAATGGTTGTCGCTATTACCGCAGTACCATTTTTGTATAGGATGTAGTAGTTCAATAATACCTTTATATTAGGGGCCATCCATAAATTACGTCATGCGTGAAGGGGGTGGGAGGGGGTCGACGAAGTGTGACAAGGGGCGGGGAGGGCCCCCAAAAATGATGAATACGTGCGACGCAATTGATGGATGGCCCCTTATCTGGCGGTATGGAGCCGGGTTACCCTGTGTTAAGTGTCTGGGCGTGTTGTGCGCAGGTGGCGCGGCCCATGTGCCTGGACATGGTGCGCATGAAGCTGCAGCCCAGCTCGCCGCACCGCTACACGCACGTGGCGCAGTTCGTGGCCGACGTGCGCCTCATCTTCCGGAACGCGTACCACTACAACCCGGTACTGGCGCGGCTGCTCCACCCCAGCTGCTCGCCCATTCTTTTGTTACTTAAAGTTCTAAGTGCCGCATGCCGGCGCGAGTGTCATGCGCAGGCGTTCAACCTTACCATCAGGAAACGTTTAGTTTGTCTCGATACTTTTCCATAAAAAAATACCGGCTGAATTAGAATAGAGGCATGTGTATTTATATCCTCTCCTCGCTGCAGTAGCCGGCGGAAGTAAGGAGGTTCTCTATTGGGTTTGTTACCTCAGAACTGTTGTTTGTGAACCAATTTAGATTTTTTTATTGATTTTGAAACCAACGTAACTGTGTACTCACATATTAATAACGTATTTTGCTTTCCTGTGACATGTCAGTGGTGTTTGTGGCCAAGAGACTAGCCCCAATGAACTACATTCCAGCTTCCTGAGATGACATAAACCGGAAGCTAGGCACCGGAGCGCTGTGACAGAACAGTATAACCTGGCCGTGGGGGGGCTTAGTGGAATGAACTCGGGTTTATTTGTTGTACAAATTGTATTTCATTTTAATTGAATAAGTGTTTATTATAGTTGCCTTGTTACACGCGTTATTATTTTATTTTACATGGAAAACAAAAAGCTGCTAATTTAGGTGTTTTTTCGAGGGTGTGACATGATTTTACGATGGTAATTCATTCATTCGGTCATCAGACATCACATGATTGGGATGTCGTTGCACAACAAACATACGCTAAGCTCATTACCTATATCCGAATGTACACGAGTGTCCTGCCCCGTCGCTCGAGGCTGATCGCCTTCTCCTCCACAGCCGGACTCCCAGATCTACAAGGACGCCAAGCGGCTGGAGGAGTTCTTCGATGGCGCGCTGCTCAAGTGGCTGCCGGAGTACGCCTACTGGTGCGGCGAGGGCGACACGCCGCACAAGCGCGCGCGCCTCGACTGACCCCTCTACTAACTGCGCACTACTACTCGCCACCTCCCGGCTGCACGCGACGCCGCTGTGGGAGGCCCAGCCATGTGGCCGTGCGGCTTACGAGCTCTAGTGAACTTTATTCCTTCAGAATATTTCAGAGGAAAAATCGAGTGCTGGGACACCGAGCCGTGCCCGGAGCTGTACGGACTCTCCTCGACGTTAGGAGTTTGAAAGTGTTGGTGCCGCGGTGTGCTCGCGGAGTGCACGTGCCGGGAGCCGCGGGCCGCGGGCCGGCGGCGGAGCCCTCGCGAGTAACATTCGAGTATTGCCGCTCTGTGCCGATTAATTATTTTTTAAGTTCCTCTCTCAGTAGGCTAATGAGATGTTACGGTTAGTTTTAATATATTTGGATATTTCCTTTTGGACCCTCGTTACTTGTTACTCGTTACGGGACGCATCTAGATACATTTATTTATATTATATACTTACGGCCTTCCTTATAAACGCTGGTTCATCAGTCAATGTCTAGTGACCTGTTACAGAAGTTGGAACATTTTAACAATTGATTATTTTTTAGCGACGTTTGTAAGAAAGACCCTCAGTTGTTAGTTATTAGCTGCTAATGAAGAAAAAAAGTCGTGAATGAAATCAGTGCTATCTGACGGTCGAATCGAGATTCTACCGCAAGCGACGACCGGCGGCCGACACGAGTCGAGCCGGAACTTTTATACGTAGAATATAAAATATAATGAAATATTAGTAGAACAACACTAGTGGCGGCCGAGCGTCGGCGTCGCTACAAACAGACTTACGATTATTTTATGTAGGCACATGTCTATTTAACATTTATAAAATGTTTGGAGAGGAGACGTCGCACTTGCAATGTTGAACGGTTGCATTCTGTGATACACGGCCGCCGCGCGCCGCGCGAGCTCGTCCGGCGACGCCGCGCCGACGCGCGACGGCGGACTATCTCACTATATTTATTGTATTCCTGGTTTTATGACACAACTGATCGGCTGCAAATGACAATTATAGTTATTAGCACGAGAACGTATACTTTATTTAGGTTTGTAAGAGCGCGTCGCCGCCGAGACGCGCCTCCGGCCGCTCATGTGACACTGTTCACGTGACACGTATCGACAGTTATTGCGGAGGCTCGCCCTTGGAAATTTATTGATAATCTCTTTATTAACTATTCATTAGAAATAAACTTCATTTATTGGGATGCAAAGTTTTATTTCTCCTACGATCTACCATTTCGGTAGGTTACCTGGCAATACAGCTACGATTTTTGACATTGACGCGAGTTGTCATCGGTCGCAGACCGCAGGCGCGCTGCCGAGTTTCGCATTTCTGATTCACAAACAAATTGCATTCTTTTGTATTTGGACGTCAATTGTTTTCGTCGGTAAAGTATTCGCGAGCGCGCGCAGCGAACTATCGCGGGAGCAGCTGGTGAGGCGGCGGCGCTAAGGTGAGTGACCTCGGCAAGGTTCGTTGACACATTTCGCTGCTGAAGTGATAAGTTTTTGCACGAGCCCCGTTACGTATTTTTTGGAACCCGTCGATTCGACGAATATTATATATTTTCGAGATCTATCATAAATGTATATTTCTTTTTAAACTGTAAATGTTTTACAAAGCTGTAACCTGATACAAGCAACAAGTCCTTCAAAAGAGTAAAGTCATATGTGCTAAGTCGTGCAAATACAATAATCTTACAAAGTGCATATTATAACAGTGATTAAAGTTGCAAGTCAACTGTTGTGCCTACATCGTAGGTAGGTACAAGTTGATTCATGAGTAAAGTGACGGGACTTTTCCATTTTCTGGTGCTTCGTCCCGGTGTCCCCGGGGATAGCTTCGGGACGTGAAATTGTCCCTCATTATGTACAGAAAGGTCAATACTGATATCGAAATTCATATAAGACAAGGCCGTGACATACTGGAAAAATCAAAATGTTTGAAAAATCGCTCAGTAGAAGTTTTTCAATACTTCTGTGCAACCAATCTGAACCATTTTGAACCAAATTTTTTTTAAACATAATTATGTACGTATATTCTATATCTATCTAATGTTTTCGTACAACAAACTCAAACCAGTACAACTTTAAGAAATATAAAATGTAAATGTGTTATTTCTTTCATAAATAAATTAAATAACCCGTTGTCCAATTCCACGTTTATAATAAAAGTGAAGATCATTAACTTTCGTGATTTTTAAAATGTCTCGTTTTTAACAAAAAATAAAATGGTCACATTATTCATGAGTATAATAACTGACACGACATAGAAATTAACCTCTAGCTGACCCAGTACCTGAAGAAATAACCGGCAGAAGTCTCCATCGATGATAAGACCGCTTTTTTAATCGTCACCGTTGTTTGCGGTTACGAGTATGTTTGTGATACCTATGCATAAATAGGTATTTCAACATTCGGGAGACGGCGTTAGCTACTAAAAGAGTTCTTTTAACACAATAACTAGATCGATTATTATATGATGTTATACTTAGATTTACAAACATGACTACTGTGTCGGTGTAGGACTGTAGGTACCTACAGTACCTACGGCTAAAGTCGGAGGGTGCATGTCCATTGTCCAGTCGTCTGAGGCTGCACGCCGCTTAGGTAGCGACGTGATTATTGTGATACCTTGTTATTGCAACATCGAGGAGAGATAACGAGTCAATGGCCCGGCTCAATAAAAACCAGTCGGCGCACCCGCCCGCGGCGGCGCTATCTCGCGGGTAATGACCACTCCACAGATAAATAACGACAACACCCGCAACACAACACGTCAACATTCCCGTGCCCCTGCATGTATAGACCTGTCCACAGGTGTAGGGCGTGGGTTCGATTCCCACCAGCCACGATAAATGTTTGTTCTATGTCTTTATGTACCTACAGTATGTATTTACAAAAAAAAGTATGTAAATATTGTATCAGCTATTTGGTTTCCATAGTAGGTACAAGCTTTGCTTAGTTCGTGGCTGGGTAGCAGCGCCGTGTGAAATGTCCGACGGTATTTATTTATTTAAAAGGGCGTCTTGCGTTATTGATGCTGGCCTACACTAGCCTGCCACCACACCTACATGCAGGCATTTTTGCGTTGCTTGGTATTGATGGGGAGATCTCAATGATCTTATATACATTATGGTGATTGTTTATTGTCCTCGATACTGGCGCACCACGTTCCGTACTCGTCTTGAATTCTCTCGACACTTAGGTTGAAGCGGTTCCAGTTTCCTTACATTTTATCGTTATTTACTGACCCGCGTAGCATTTCTTTGTTGCAAGGGGTGTTTATGTTGGGTTTGACGTTAGGTTGCGAAGTTCATCGCGGTGGGAATCTGCAGACAGCGAGGATGCGCCTGATGATCCTGGATGACGCGAGCGTGGTGGCGGAGTGGGCGGCGCGGTTCGTGCTGCAGCGCGTCACGCAGTTCGCGCCGGGCCCGGGGCGCCACTTCGTGCTGGGGCTGCCCACGGGCGGCACGCCCCTCGGCATGTACAAGAAGCTCATACAGTTCTACAAGGAAGGCCGCCTCTCTTTCAAATACGTCACCACTTTCAACATGGACGAGTATGTCGGTGAGCGACGCATACGCATACCTACTGCTTTATTGCTAATAACAAAATTACATACGAGTGCTGTCTGTCTAAAGTTACGCAACACTGCGAATCAAACGAGCGCTCTGAGGAAAACCTTGCAGTGAAACATTGGCTTGCCTACTGCTCCACTTTTTTAAAAAATGATGAATAGGCTTGCGTTTGCCATCTCACCTGATGTTAAGTGATGATGCGGTCTACAATGGAGCACGCTCGCCTTGAAGTACTGATTCACTCTCAACTAGCAGACATGTAGGTAACCTGAAATTGAGAGCAGAAACATTTTTGCTACTTGTAGTCCTCTAACATTACATAGGAATTTTACATCTATGGCTTTCAAGACGAGTGGTGCAGTTATAAAACAAAATAATTGTTTTTATCTTCCAAAACCTCTACAACAATGCATGATACGGTTATATATAATAATATGTACCTGAGGTCAGTGGCATTTCTCCTTAAAAAAATAACATAGCAAATCTTTTGTTATTATCTCGCCTGATGTCAAACGAGTAGGTCCGCGTGGAGCATGCTCGCCTAGAACGTTCACGCTAGATCAGAAGATACCGAAAGTCTTCGTTATAGCTCGGAAACTGCAGCCAATAACTTATGTATCGGCTGCGCAGGGCTGCCGCGCGACCACCAAGAGTCGTACCACTACTACATGTGGAACGAGTTCTTCAAGCACGTGGACATCGAGCCGAGCAACGCGCACGTGCTGGACGGGAACGCGGCCGACCTCGTGGCGGAGTGCACGCGCTTCGAGCGCCTCATCCACGACGCGGGCGGCGTGCACCTCTTCGTGGGAGGTACCTACGCCGCGCCGGCTCTGCGCCTACCTTCCTGTCGTCTCCTTCTGTCTCATTGGAACAGAGCGAGACTGCACCATGTCTGCCGGCGTCGCAGACTGCACCTTACCCACACTCGTATCGCGACATACATTTTCGAAGAATATCAGCAGTTCCTGTTCCATACAGTGCGCTGATGCGGACCTACTTACCCGATAATTTTTATTTATACCTAACAAGTTTATTAAGTGCCTATGGGTACTACAACATACAACTCTATTTTTTTGTGATTAGGTACCATTAACTGTACATTTGAGTTACAAGGTCTGTACACTCCTTGCACTTCCCAACTTAACACAAGTCAATTCAAAATTTCAAATATACCTATATGTCATTATATGTGTTTTAAAATATTAATTAGATACATGTCAATGAATTTAAAAAAACACAAAAATGACAAAATAAGGTATGTACCTATGTGTGACGTTGCGGCGCAGGCATCGGGCCGGACGGGCACATCGCGTTCAACGAGCCGGGCTCGTCGCTGGTGTCGCGCACGCGCGTCAAGACACTCGCCTACGACACGCTCGAGGCCAACAAGCGGTTCTTCGGCAACGACATCAGCAAGGTGCCGCGGCAGGCGCTCACCGTCGGCGTCGGCACCGTCATGGACGCGAAGGAGGTACGCGCACCCGCAGCCCCTGCCATGCCCGGACAGCCGGACGTGAACAGGGGGCTGCTACTCGTTTCTCATCTACCCAACTACTTTTCTTACATAAAAACAATCGGTTGGACAAACATAATAAGCATTAAAAAAACTACAAATAGGCATATTTCGTAAGCATTTTATTGAAAATCACTTACACTCGAACAATAGATGGCGCTGCGATGGCGATGGATCTATGAGTTTCGTTTACACAACAAATATTTTGATTCTTAATCGCTATGTTTATTTTTGCAAGTTTTTAAGCTCAACTATTAAGAAAGATGCAAACGTGTGTGGTATGTGGTGTGGTCAGGTGATGATCCTGATAACGGGCGCGCACAAGGCGCTGGCGCTGTCCAAGGCGGTGGAGGAGGGCGTCAACCACATGTGGACCGTGTCCGCCTTCCAGCAGCACGCGCAGACGCTGTTCGTCTGCGACGAGGACGCCACGCTGGAGCTGCGCGTCAAGACTGTCAAGTACTTCAAGGTACGTACGCTGCACACGGTGACGCGGCACCGCCCGTGCAGGCCGGGAAACAAGCTCTCGATGAGATCGAAACCCGCATCCGCCGTCCGCTGCACACTTTATTATTATTATTTATTTATTTACTATTTAATTTAAAAGAAAGAACTAAGCCTACAAGCAGACGCACGCAATGCGACTTCATTTCAATTTGGTGATACCTATTCTGCCGCCAAGTAAGTAGTACCTAGTATGAAAACATTACTATGTTCCGGCTTGAGGGTAGGTAGGTAGGTGCCTCCTGTGGCTGAACAAATCACAGAGCTGTTGAGACTAGCCGTCAAGTGTCACAAAGTAAGAAGCGGCAAAGCATCGATGCCCTGAACTTTGTTTGCTAAATGTTGTGTATCGCTGAAATGGTCATTGACATGCGTGATCTTTTACCATTAGGAGAGCGTGCCTTTCATCTTACGTATTACTTTTACGGAAAAAAATATGGAGGAGGTACCTACCTAGTCTGTTTTGAAATATAACACTCAAAAAAACAACAAATCAATCAGCATCGCAAGTTCTGTTTATTAATTAAACCAAACCTACATAATATATGAAGTTTGCACCTGACGGTGATGTTGGTCCGATCTCCTCCTGAGCAGCCGGCCCCGGTGCCGCTGCCCAGTGCGCTGCAGGCCGCGGCGCGAAACGCGAGGCGCGGCGGGGATGCTCGTGGTGCACTCAGACTCGCTCGTTAGATATACTATTGTCCTCTTTTCTGCTTACTATCTCCACGCGGGGTTTTCTAGCTATTTGAAATGTAGACATTATAAGTATGTTTCCAAACAATATACTTAAATAAGTAATCTATCAGTTATCTAGTTTCCTTAGTGAACGTTTTGTAGTTTGGAGCTAGATGGCGCTGTGTGCAATATCCGCCGGTATTTATTTACATTCGTAAGAAATTGTATGAAACGAGCGTAATTGAGACAGTTATAAAACACGCATGCCAAATAATAAATTGTTTTTTAAATATTGTAGCCTGTCACTCGGGATGATGTAAGGATTCTAACGATAGCACACAGGTGCATCCAAATCTGTTCAGGCATTTAAGTTATGGTGGAATAAAGAAACTCATATAGGTACAGAAACGCCTGAAGACATTATCTACACTCCGTTTTTGGGTAGTCGCGGCAACATGGGGCAGCGCTCCTGTCGGAGCTAAATGAAAAAAAATAAAGAATTTGTGTTTATAATTTAAGATGGTTTTGTAAGGTTTACTCTACGACATATTAAATTGCGAGAAAATCTAGTCACATTTTTCAAAAGCAACTTCCATTTGGACCCGCCCGAGGCGCTGTCTCACTTTGCGCACGTTTCTGTATCGAGCACGCAGGATGTAAATCACGCAAACTGAGGCGACAACTCCAGCCATCGATCAAAGAAACAGGATATCGTGCGATCACGGCTGCAAAAAGCGACAGTGGCGCCGTGCATTAGCTGTACACACGAATAGCAACTCTTACATTAAAAGTTTAAGGCTGAAAATGCTAAGTGAGCGTTCCTCGCAAGTCGAGCACATTGCTAACGGCGGCTCGGGGGGCGCGCGCCGGCGCCGGATGGAATGTTTCTTTGGTCGAAGCTCCCGGTACTGATTGCGTGCAGCCATGTTGACTCCGCGGTACCAGTTATACGACAAGTATATAGTGCTGCTGCGAGTGTAGTCCGAGTGTACAGGAGTGTGTGTGTGTGTGCGGCAGGCGCTGAGCGAGGAGCACCAGCAGCTGATCCAGGACCGCTCCGTGGAGGAGCAGCGCGTCATACACTAGCCGGCCCCGGCCGCCGCGCGCCGCGTCACTGTCATAGTGAAAGTAGACTGTCGTCACACAAATAAATTATGGTGCTCAAAATGGGCTGAAACTCGCTCGAATTGTAAAGATCTGATAAACAGGGTTGTCGTTATATTATTATGTAAACGTGCTGCTTAAATAACAAACATTGTTTACGTTTTGCACTTTGGATAATTATACACAACACAACAAAAGTGTGCAACGTGAACTTATTATAATATATTCAATAGATTACTAGATTAAATGAGAGTCGCCTTTGATTGCATTACACGCCCCCTCAGAACGCAGGGCTCCGCGACTCCGAGATCTGGGCACCGCTCGTCGCGGTGGTGCACCTGCTCGTAGGTCGCGAGAGCAACATGTTCGGTTCCTCCGCAAGGCGAGGCGCTCTATGTTTACAAACTGTTTATGTCGGTAACGTGTGTGGACTTGCAGAGTCTGATGGAGGAGCACAACAAACTGATAGAAGACAAGCGATGAGCGCGACATTCCACTTGTACAGACATACCTACAAAACGATGTACAATATGTGACTAACTGTATGTGATTTATATTTTTATATTATGTTTATCTGTTGATGTAATCGAATATTAAAATGCATATTTTATAAATAACTGTTTTAATGTTTAGGCATCCCTATTTTTGTATAGATGTAGGTTATATTCGACTACCGACTCGTCTGGTGAAAAGTTGGGTCGACGAGAGAACACCTGTCTGGACTCATTCACATGAGCCTCGGCAATGACGGCCGCAGAGCATCCAGTCTGATGGTAAGCGGAGGCAACCGTCGCGTACTCTCACTGGACCGACACTGTCTTAATTTATTTATTATTTATTGGAAAGAAGACAGACGGATTATATTACTATATTATTTGCTATATGTATTAAGAAAAATCAAGTAAATGCAACACTATATTTATTATTAACATATTATAGGTAAGTAGATTTTCACATATTAAGAGTTTTTCACAAAATTTTTTGGTTTTTGCTCAAAAACACAAGTTGTTGCTACACTCTTTGCAGAGTATAATGAACTCTTCTTGAATACCACTTCGGATCTTGACAAAAGCCTTATTTAATGGTCTTGGAGGTGATTCGTGAAGCAGGCAGCACAAGACAGTTGTGCCCACTAGTAGAGGCCTTCTATAAACCATATCACATTAGAGACGTCAACCTAGTGCTCGCAGCTATGGCCTGGGATCATGTGGTCTGTGGGCACCTGGCGGCAGTGGCCGTGCGTCACCAGTGCAGCGCGTGCCCGCCGGCGGCGCAGCACATGCGCGCGAGCAGGCCGGCCAGCTGCAGCGGCGAGCCGAGCCCGTCCGCCACGCGCATGTGCGTGAGCCCGATCTCGCGGATCAGCGCCAGCCGCGTCTCCTCCGGCGCGTCCAGCGTCTTGCACACGCGGAATATGTTGCTCACTATGTCTTCTGACGCGTAGCCCAGCTTGCACAGCTTGGCTATCACCTGCACACAAACCATTTTTATTCATACAACAACAAAACTAGTTACAATCACATGATCGAGATCATTTTGAGTTTATCATTTAGTGCTTTACATTGATGTTTGATGACAGAATTAGTTCTCCTAATTTGCAGTAACTCCACACGTGAATTTAGTAAAAAAATCATAGGTATATAAATTTAAAAAAACCATTAATAACTATAATAATATTATCATGTTGTAAAAGTTGTGTTAAAATAGAGAAGTCAGTAAGTGACCTTGTATGCCTCATGGATGTCCTGCTTGATGCAAGACTCCAACATGCTCTTGACCATCAAGGGATGAGGCTCGTCGCACACTTTGAACACATGGTCGGGGCTGATGTGCCCGAAGCCCTGAGCCGTCGACTGCAGGTTGTTGAGTGCCGAGCGCAGGTCACCCTGTGCTGTGAACACCACTGCACTCACTCCTTCTTCTGTGTACGAGAGTTTCTCTTTCTTGCATACTTCTATTATCTAAAATATTAATATTACACATAGTTGAGCTAGACTTGGAATTATAGAATGATAGGTATTACCTGGCTCAATAATTCTGATGGATATAGTTTCACACAGGAATGAGGATATCCATTATAACAGGTAAATCACAAAAAAAAGGAACAGCAAATATTGATAAATAATAATTGGTTAAAATGGAACATCAATGTCTGGTTTACACACCTTGGCGAGTATCTGAGCATCTGTGAGCCTCGAGTACCGCAGCACGGCGCAGCGTGACTGAATAGGCTCGATGATCTTTTCGCTGTTGTTGGCTGCGAGCGCAAACCGCGTCGTACTAGAATACAACTCCATGGTCCGTCGCAGTGCTTGCTGCGCGCCCTCCGTCATGCTGTCCGCCTCGTCCAGAATCACTATCTTGTGTCGTCCCGGTGGTAGCGTCACCTAGAAAATATTCCACGATTAATTTTTATCCCAGACCGAGTCTGTGTCAATAGATGTTAAGAAATGTGTAAGTATATACTTTTTGTTGAGCGAACATTTTAATCTTATTTCTGACGACATCGATGCCCCGGTCGTTGGACGCATTGAGCTCGAGTACGGCGTCCCGGAATGCAGTGCCGAGGAGCGCGCGCGCAAGGCACAGGATGGTGGTGGTCTTGCCGACGCCAGGCGGACCCGCGATTATGATGTTGGGCGCGTTTCCAGTGCGCGCAAAAACTGCCAGACGCGATACTGTATCCTCATTACCTACGATGTCATCGAATGTTTGAGGACGATATTTCTCTATCCAAGGTAAATGAATGCTAGATTTGGTTGGAGCACTAGCGGTGGATTTAGATGGCTTCGGTTCTGGTTCATCCACTTCCATAATAGTAACGTCGTCGTCACTCATTATATGATACAATTTAGTAATTCTGTGCAGCAAAATGTGTAGAATAATATTAAAATACGGTCTATCACAAGCATTAACCAGTTTAACCAAAGAACAGACTTTATCCACTTAACCACTGTGCTTATTTATTGCTTAACCAGTTCACCAGTTCCAATTACCGCGCAAAACAATACACAATTTGACGTTGAAATTAGAATTTTTTCTTTTTTATTATTTGCCCCATCGTGCAGGCTAAAGCATAAAGTTAAACGCCATACTGCCTGTTTCTGCACACCTACTTTTTTCAGGGTAATCAATATTTTTTCTCTTCTTTGGCATGGCACTGTACGTATTTTTTCAAGTTTCAGAAAGATTCATCTTTATCACAAACGAATAATCAGGGAACCCTCCCTGATTATTCGTTTGTGATAAGGGTCTAAAATTTTTATCATCAATATAATAGTTAAAACTTTATTTTAATTATTGTTTTTTGTTTCTTAAACTGGGAAAGCGAAATTTTTTTTTAAAGAAGGATACTTTTAAATTTTTATTTAGACCACACTACTATAACAACACTAGGAAATAGGAATTAAGAAGACAATAATAACAACGCGAAAAAAGTTGTCGCTTGTAATGTGATAATGTCCAATGCGACAAAAAAAGGTTAGTTCACAGTGAGCGTATTTAGAGTTGCCAATTTCTCGCAACAAATATTAGGTTTTGGCGGGAACGCGGGAAGAGTCGTGTCGCTCCGTTGTATTTTTTTCCGAAACTAGTGTTTTGTCGAGTGTTTATGCATAAAAATGGTGGTGTTTTATTCATAAAGTGCCGAATTACAAGCGCGAGTGTGGGAAAATGATATAATGTGGTGAAACATGAGTTTTCGTGTTGCTTCCAAAACTCCATCGAAGCTTTATAGTAAAGTCGCCACTACTTTACTAAAGCATGACTGGCACGAACTGACACTGGACTTGACTAAGACGACTTTGACGATAACCATAGTTAAGATACAGCAGAAATAACACTGAAGACGAGGCAGTATGGCTTTATAGCTTTAGCCTGCCCGAAAGGGCAAATTAACGAAAAAAAAAAAAAGCAACAAATATTATTTTGCGTATTTTGAACGGCTCTGTCTTCATTAATGGTTTGACTTGACATTGACAGAAACTGTTGTCAATTTTTGCTAGTGTTGAATTGAATTGTTGATGTTGATTGATGTTCGGTCGAGTTTCACCGAAATGAAAACAAGGAATTTATAGCATTTCTCATTCAAATATTAGTAAATGAATCCGGTCTAAATAATTATCTAGTATTCGAATAAATTATAATTTGTGTCACTAAGAAGTTCTGCAAATTAAGTTTTTTCTGTAAACTTTGTTGACCTTAACTAAGCAAGTGGTGAATCATCTTCCAAATTGAGAAATTTTTAGACTTGCTGTAATTTATATTATTTAGATAAGGTAAGATAATTAACTATTACGCTCATAGGAGTGTGTTAAAGTTTTAGATCTATAGTAAAAACCAAGAAAAGTCGCGAAAATAGAGAAAGATTCATGTTTGTTTACATCATGCATGTTGATGTGTGTGCAGGGTAATCGAGCATCAGTGATAATGGAGTGGCTGTTCGGACACCGCATGACGCCGGACGAGATGCTGCGCAAGAACCAGCGCGCGCTCAACAAGGCCATGCGTGACCTCGACCGTGAGCGCATGAAGATGGAGCAGCAGGAAAAAAAAGTTATTAACGATATCAAGAAACTCGCCAAGGAGGGACAAATGGTCAGTCGCATCATCATCGTCTTAGCCGTAGGACGTCCATTGCTGGACATAGGCCTCCCATATTGACTTACATAAAGTCCCGTTGAAAGTGGCTCGCATTCAGCACATTCTTGCACAAATCTATCAAGACAAGTATTATACATAATTTTTTTTTACATAAATGTCTATAGTTCAAAATTAATTGTAGTTATTTGTTATCGGGTCCAAATGAAATAAAATTAATTTGCCGTTGTTGTCTGTAACTGTGGGATTCTAGCTTCCTAAAATGGCATGTTGCAATCCTCAGGACGCAGTAAAGATAATGGCGAAGGACTTGGTGCGCACGCGGCGCTACGTGCGCAAGTTTATGCTGATGAAGGCCAACATCCAGGCTGTTTCCCTCAAGATCCAGACGCTCAAGTCACAGAGCACCATGGCGCAAGCCATGAAGGGCGTCACGCGCGCCATGGCCACCATGAACCGACAGCTCAACATGCCACAGATACAGAAAATACTACAGGTTACTACATTATGACTTATCTACCTACTCTTACTTGGTATTTTATAGGAAAAACCCTGCCCATAAAGGGTAGGGTACTTTCTAGTACTCGGCTGGCTGGCTACCACTCTCTAGTTGAAAACTACCGCCAAGCAATGGTATTTTCTAGCAGCCTCACTTGAGAGCCAGTGACATTCCAGGCTAGCTGTGCTTACCATCTTTGACCACACAGTGAGAAGTAAGTAAGTTTGTGTAAAGAAATAGCTAATGCACAAAAACTCATCACCTCTTTACATGCTGCAGGAGTTTGAGAAGCAGTCGGAGATAATGGACATGAAGGAGGAGATGATGAACGACTCCATCGACGAGGCCATGGAGGGAGACGACGACGAGGATGAGAGGTAAAACCCGCGCGTTGTCACACGTGTAAATGATATAATTACGATTTTTTGGGTGAAGTCGTTGTGCGTTTTTTTCTAGATTTCTTAGATTTTGAACTTTGAATGAACAAAGCGTCTACTCGCGCATTATTCGGAGTCCCGTTTTAGCGGCGGGCGCAATATATCCCTGCACTGGAAGTTTGAAGACGTAACCAACGAGTATCTAGATATATGATGTGTAAATAACGGAAGTGTGTGGTTGCAGCGACGCCGTGGTGTCGCAGATCCTGGACGAGCTGGGTCTGCAGCTGAACGACCAGCTGTCGGGGCTGCCGCAGGCCACCGGCTCGCTCTCCGTGCCCGGTGAGCATTTCCTGATAACTTAATGGCGGCTGAACAGTGAACAGTCTCGTCGGTATCCGTCGTCTCGTCCCATGTTAAGCGAATATGTGGGAACCTCCCTCCCATTCTCGAACAATATGCCACGGTGTGGCTCCCCGAGCTCCGGCCGGCCGACGGCGGCGCTGCAAGTCCGCTCGGTGCAAGGCGAGTGCGTGTCACATTACGTATGCAGATATTACCCACGCTCGCGGAAATGGATCGATATAGCACGAAATATAACACGAAAAGTAAGGCGTTCTCGGTCTCGGGATAGAAAGGGAACGCCTGTCCGTAGCCCTTGCAGCGGCACCCAGAGCGCGTAACTAAACAGAGGCTGCTCTGTCGCTCATTATCTGGAGGCGTTCGATGGCGAGACTCAGTGATCGCGTGATGTCGGCAGGCAAGGTGCCGGCGGCGGCGGCGGCGGTGGCGGGCGGCTCCGGGGGCGGCGCGCCGCTCTCCGACGCGGACGCGGACCTGCAGGCGCGGCTCGACAACCTGCGCCGCGAGTAGCGCGCGCGCGCGCCCTGCGGAGCCCCGGCGGCGCTCTGAGGCCGTGACGTAGCGGCGTCCAGTGGGTGTGGCATGACAATTTGAGAAAAACTTTCGTTAAGTTTAAGATACCAAAATGTATGTAAAATAGTTCAGCGCTCTTAAAAGTAACGTGACCTAGCGACCATTGTTCGCGAATTGTCATACTAGGCCCTCAGCTTAACGCGGCCATTCGAGTATTACGTACGCAGAATGTTAGTAAATATCCCCCCTCTCCCCCTCGTCAGCAAAACTCTTACACCCCCTCCTATGCCTACGTAAACATTGGTTTATCTAGCGGCCTTTTTGCTATAAGCGATCTGTCAGGTAACCTAACTATCCAAGGGATTCAACATTGCTGACGTTGTCACCATTCAGGTTCTGAAACCATATCCATGTCGTCGGAGATGAGCAGACTCCCCTTCGGTGCTCACGTACCTAATACTAGAACAGCCCCTGTACCTATAGGTGCATACGCCGCTCGGTTCTATCATGCGGATCGCGGCTGCTGCAGCTAGTGGTCTCTGCTGGACAGGCTTGTTGGGCCTGACTCGCTGCGCCCGCGGTCGCCGCCGCGCCGTGAACACTAACTGCAGCCTCCGCTCGCGGCCGCGCGGGAGCCGCTCTTTTCATAAAACGGACAAGCTGTTCTTTTAGTCTGAGTTTACATGTAACCTCCGCCAAAAAAGAGTCCCTTTGTCGCTAAATAATCTATTTCGCTTAGAATATGCGATAGTAGCTCCCCAGCGGCTCGGGTGAGTGCAGCTTCAGCGCGGTGGCATTTTTCAATCGCTGTACGTAGAGGCGGAGCCGCTCCGTGAGCGCGAGCCTCCGAACTTCAGTTTTAAAGTTGTGTATGATAGTCTATCGTACAGAATGTTATAACGCTAGATTACAAATAGAGTGACATTATTACTAACCCGCTCTCTGCAGTCTTCGCACTTGACCGTTCATTCCCATCGTCCACCTGCTCGTCCACGACTGGTGGACAGTGACACAACTTTTTAAATTATTTCCCTTGTCCACCAGAAGTGGACAGCGAACATTTTTAAAAAGTTATCGTCCCCGGGCGGTGAACTGTAATATTATTGTTCCCACTCGCTCATCACTTCTCTGTCACTATATTAATTATTTTTTTTTGGAGTCCAATAATAATAAATGCTACAGACGCAACTCATTGTATGCACACGTGTTTTGTAACCTGTGTTTGTCTGCTTCGGGGGTTTTCACAATATGATTCACAGAGAGAGGATAATGCAGTCACTAAGTTTTACAAAGAAGGGTTGTTTATTTTGTAAAAAATAATATCTCTGTTCAAAGCGGGGGCGATACGAGAGACCTTTTTAGAAAGTGTCGCTCTCCACTGGACCTCGGGAATGAACGTTCTTGGCGAGCACGCGCGGACCTTGACTGCGAAGTATAGTAAACATTGTGTTACTTGCCTCATCTTCACGAGAAATTGACGAAGCATTTAAGCATTGATTAGGCTTAAGCAACGTCTGATGATCAAAGGATGACGGTGTCATGCGCATGCGCGCTAACTAGAGATACAACATCTGTGATCGCGCACCTTGTAGTATGTATGTATTATATACATATACACGATTGTTAACATGTTATTTCAACGATGATTAAGTTTCTTTAAGTATATTTTAATATTAAAAATATTTTTACAAATGTTAGTTTTATTTTTGAATGTGCAATATGTTGTTGGTTTTTTTCAGTTTCCGACAATAGGTTCAGTTACCTGCAGGCAGTGACAGTGACGCTCACTCGCTTGCGAAGCGACCGAGGCGAAGGTCGTGCTCGTATATACCAAATAATCTTTAGAAATGTCGAAAGTACCGATTTTAAATATTAAAAGTGAAAGACAGATTCCACAACCTAGTTAGGAGACCGTCTGACTTTCAAGCGGGCTATCCGCAATATTAACTTAGCTGATGACATTTAAATTATTGTATTGTTGACTTGTATAATTATCTATTTTATTTTTGACCACGTAATGATGAATTCGTATTTGTAGCTTTTGACTTAATTAGTATTGACAATTTTCTTTATGACTATTACTTAATTTTGACTGAATATTTAATTGTAACGCGCGCCGTCTTCGCCTATAACTGCTGTGACACTTATCTTGACATTTGTAATGTAGTAATTTTATTTGTAATGTATTGTGTACACTGTGTTGGCGGACTTTATAAATAAATAAATAAATCCTGGGTTCGAATGCCACACCTCAGACACGCACCTCTTTCTGTTCTAAGTTATGCGTGTATTGCCCGACTTCAAACTGTAAAGAAAAACTTCGTAAGGCTCAACCCTTATACTCGGCCAGCGTGGGGAACTACGGCTTCACCCTTCTCACAATGAGCACAGGCCCACGCCCAGCAATTGCAGTTTATAAAAACAGGGCTGATCCGGATAGGTGACAGAAAACATCGCCAGGTAGATACCTGCCGGCCCCAGGCCCGATACCGCCTGCTTCGGGGCACGCTCTCCGGCGCGGCTGAGGGAAAAGATTTACTCAAACAAAGTAGATATTCTAGAATACGTTTATTGTATAAGTTGCATTACTTCACTACGGGTATAACATTTAATAAAATACGATTAAACAAAGTAACATTGAATAAAATGACATCTAAAAGTACAGCCTACACCTGGTCGGCACCTGCGCACTCCCGGAGCGAAGAAACAACCGCAGCGCCCGTCGACACGCCCTCCGAGCACCTGTACGTACCTACCTACATGTACATGACTATATGTACCTACCGGTAGGTGCTCGTCGGGGGGAAAGCCTCCAGCTATTTTGTAAAAAACATTTGCTTACAAAAAGTAATGTGTACCTACAACCATGGATTCTAGATCGACGGACCTACTCTACTATCTTACCATAGCGCGAGGTGCGGCCGAACGTAAAGCTAGTATTAAAACCAGTGGGAGGTACCTATCTAGTGACGACTTCATCTTACTTGGACTAGAGCGCTTACACAAAGTAACATTCGATTAGTGATAACGGTAATAAAAAGTCCAAAATGTACCTACGGGACTGACATAAGCAGCCGCTGTCCACGTGACATGTCGAGAGCTTATGTCAATCCCGTACTTATAGTTTTTATTTTTCTATTAGCGCTGTCGCTAATCGAATGTCGGTTTGTGCAGGCCCTCAGGGCTGTCGCCGACGCGCGACGGCGCCTGTCGAGCGGCGCGGCGGCAGAGCGTGGGCCAGCGAGCCGTGGTCGCGCTCGCTACACTATTTGGTTCCGCTCGCCGGTACTTAAAAAATATTGTATGTACATAGATATGTGTATCTTTAGTTACGTTCATAGAGATCAAAATCGCGTGCAAACTGTAAACCGCTGCACTCTTAACTATCTACCTACGTGCGAACAAATGGAAGAGATTCTAATTCACGCGCCGGCGCCGGTCGACCGACGTAAGCACGAAGCACGTGCTGAGGGGACCTACGTTCTACAGCTTTAGGTGAAGGTCTGGACTCTGGAGCGCTACTCGTGCCGGGGCTGCAGTAGCTCCTGCAGAAATCTATTGAAGAATATTCACGCGAGTAACGACGTAGCCCCTAAGTAAACAAAACGAACGCAAGAGCGCCTCGGGGCCGCGCTTCTCGTCGGGCGTCGACAACTTTAACGATTACTTTCTCTCCAGCATTCTTAAATTGATGAAAAATGAATCGAGAAACTGTTTACGCTTATTCTAGAAGATAATTAGAATCGTGAACGAGTAATATATATCTACACAAAAACATATTTATAAAACTATAGTGGTTCAGTCTTACGGCTGCCGAGCGTCGGCCGGCCTCGCCCGACTCCGACTCCAGTCGGCCGGCCTCGCTCGACTCCGACGCCAGTCGGCGCTCGGGCTCGGCCCCGGTACCTACATAACTAGAGCACGCTTCACAAACACAAAAAGACGGAAACGTATATTCTCCTAAGTGTACTGCACCGCGCCGGCTGGAAGCCGCCGCAACGGAATAAAGCAAGATTCGCGCGCACTGGAAGTGGGCTGCCGCACATCACATGCAGTCCTCCCTGGCGTGAACCTCGGCCGGGCTACAAGCCGCTACAGACGACAAGCCCGGTTCTGACACAAACAACAAGCGGCGATTCCAGAGGACCGGGACAGGAAGTTACTTCAACTCCGCGCCCCGCGCCCCGCGCCACATCCGCGCAAACTTTTGGCACGAATACCTACATATAAAAGAATAGATTCGTCTCAGATTTACTTCGCGACTAAACATCAGCCGATTTAATATCTACAACTAAATAAAACATCAGGAAACAACCCCAGCATCCGACATATCACAGTGTGGTCGCGTCGAACTCGAGTCGACGCCGACGTCCGTGCGGCCCGCGGCCCGCGGCCGCGCGGGAAACCGTCCTAAACTAATATACAAAATATATCCTAGTCAAAGGTACAGATCTACTCTAAAGTCTATCGAATACTATTCCAAAACCCTTATCCTAGTACTGCCCGACGCGGCGACGACGCGACCGCAGCGCCGGGCTCGACGCCGAGGCGTCACAGGAAGAGACACTTGTATGCTTACAGACTATGCCCCGCGGGCTAACTCGGTAAACAGAGGAATCGCGCTAGTGGCGCCGGAGACACGTGACAGCGACGCGTGTTCACATTCGGATACAAAGTCACTAGGTGCTCGTTGTTGCGGCGGGAAGGGCTCAGGCGCGCGCGGGGCGCTCCCCGCGCGGCCCCCGCGCCCGCAGCGCGCTGTACGCGATGCCCAGCTGCGCCGTGTAGTACGTGGACATCACGATCACCTGTCGACGACCATTTACTACATTTTGTGGAAACAGACGAGACTCGCAGCTGACGCGTCCGCGACCGGCTCCGCTCGGGGAGTCGGGGCCGAGCTCGTGCCGCGGCCCTCGGTGCCGGCGACCTTGTCGACCGGCCTTTCTGCGCGGGGACACTACTGGGATGCGAGTGCTACTTTTTTAATTTTTGGAACCGACATCATTCTTACAGAACAAAAAAGAAATAAGCCAGGAACCTAATAACCACGCTTAACACGCAGGTTGTGACTTCAGTGCTGTATGGAGCTCGGTCAGCTCGGGCCTCCCTGTCCCCGGCCCCGCCCCGACGCAAGCTTGTCACGTGTCTCTGCTTGGTAATGTGTGTCGTTTTAACGTGTGTGAATATTAGTCGCGTCGGAACTCGCAAACGGCTACACCGATTTTGATTATTTAAACTAACTTGATCGAGAGCGTTCTTAGCGATGAAGAACATCTGTGCAGCCGGTTGTCATCAGCTCTCATCTAGTTGACGAGCGTGCGAGCATCTTGCACAGGATGACAGCACTAGTCGAGTCGATGTTAGTAGTTAGTATTCCGTCACTGGTGTCGGGGGTATTTAATGGTTATTTTCCGCGTGTGTTCAGTTTACATAATATATTTAAGATTCGGACGCTACGCCACCAGTACTGTCGTGTCGGTGCCCGTGGTGCAGCGTCACGAGGCGGCGGTGCGGTTGCTGACCTGTTTGTGCGGCACGGGGCCCGCGAAGAGCGTGTACCCGAGCACGGCGTCGGAGAGCAGGAAGAGCAGGGCGCCGGCAGCGGCGGGCCCGCCGCGCGCCGCGCCGCGCCACGCCATGGTGGCCAGCAGCGCGGCGTACAGCGGCACCAGCAACCGCAGCGCGGGCGGCGGCCGCACCAGCGCCAGGTAGGCGGCGGCCGCGGCTGCCAGCGGCGGCAACCACGCGGCCCGCAGCGGTGCCCACCCGAACGCCGCCGTGTACGCCACGTGCGCGCCGCCGAACGCCGCCATGCCGGCCACCAGCCGCGTCGGCCACACCAGCAGCGCGTCGCCCAGCGCCGACAGCGCCAGCCCCGCGCACACCAGCACGCAGTACCGCCGCCTGCCGCACGAACAACACACGTCACGCACTCCTCCGGTACTCCCGAGCTAGCTGTTTCCCCACACCTCCCCTCATGATACGTGACGGCGCGGTCTACACACACCTACACAGAAACACGGACTGGCTCTCGAGTGGCAGAAGTGACAGAAAGTGCCCTACCACTATGCCATGACTTCCTAGATGTTTACCTTCACCGGCAGCTCAAGCTCATTGTTGGGAGATAAACTGACAAATGTATGAAAAAGTAATGAACGCCACTGTGATCTTAATCAAAGAGTAATCTGATGCATGCGCGATGCGCCCCGGCTTCGCCTGCAACCTTCCCCTACCCCATAAAACCTTCCGGAAGGTATCCTAAAAACGACAGTGACGACGGCACCAAACTCCATTGTGCAGTGCAGGAAACCTAAGCTAATGAACTGACGCACGCGAAATAACACTTTGTTTTATTCTCTTGAGTGATGAGAAACTCACAAGACATTTCCTTCTCTAACAAGTTACAACAAAGTCTGTCCCCCATCATATAACACATTCAGTATCCTCAAGTGACAGATTATGTTTTATTTGCTTCCCAGGGGAGCAAATAACTAAAGTGATAGACAAAGATAACTTATCTTATCCCCTCACTAGTGCGAGTAGCATTGGCCTTCCAGTCGAGCAGGTCACTGATAATGCACCACGATATGAAAATAGACAACAAACATCGACAGTGCTCATTGTGGAACACCTGGGGCATTGTACTTTGACCTTGTTGCCCTTGCAGAATAATTGAAGTTTTACCTATGTAAGTGCTTCCATTAATTAATTCCAAAGAATAAAAACAATCAAGACAGATAATATAAGAACACACAAAGGAAAAGTTGGAGCCTGAGGAGCCCCTCAGGCAAACAACAAGCTTTTAAGAAAGCACCAAATTTTTATATAGTCTGTGTACATTTGGCGTTTTTGTAAATCCAAGTTTTGAGTTCATACTTACGACTCCTGAAGAGAAATCTATACTAAGCCTGTTTACTGTGACTGGAGAAGACATTCAATGTTTGTGAATACTGTCCTCGTGGCGAACCAGCCTGGTGGAACATTTGATGGGCCAGTGTTCAGTAGTGGCATGCTGCAGGCCATGCAGCAGAGACACACATCTATCAATGAAACAGCTCGGGTTGAGGCTAATGTATGGACTAAGCTAAGCACCCGATTGTCATGGAGTAGAACACGTGAGAGAAACTGCTGCACCGGCGTGTCCTGGTGGAGTTTCCTTACTGGGAGGATGATGCAAAATGTATTGTTTCTTCCATTGAAGAAGACAAAACAAATATGGCCGCATGAGTTTAGTTATAAGTATCAAGTAGATATAAGGTAAGGTAGGTAGTGACTTGTGTTGCGGCAGTGAAGCGGCGTGGTAGAGTAGCGCGGCCAGCAGGCAGAGGATGGGCGCGCACTTGAAGGCAGCAGCGCCGAGCGACGGCGTGCCCTCTCCCGCCACGCCTAATGCCGCGAAATACACGCACACGCACTTGAAAAACGGCGCCAGCTGCCCGCCCACTCCCAGCCGTTTTACCTGAACACACGTCCAATCGTAGATTAGTCGTCGGCACGTTAGCTTCGCACGCTGCATGCTGTTGGTTCTAATCCTAACGAAATTAGTGTGGTGCATGTGTCGCACACCATTTAATCAAAAATGGTGACTTCCTTACAAACTGCACGGGCTGTTCTCACACAACCCGTGTAGCGACTATCCCAGCACACTCCCCAGTCTCCATCGCAATACCTCAAGAGGGTGCATGGAAGGTTGTGGCTTTAGCCTTTTTAACAAACGCTAGCCTATTGATTTGATACTATACCACGCAAAAGTTAAAGCTAAACATTTGGTGTGAGCGCTGAAGACAATGCAAACAAAGTAAGGATAGATCACTGATCGCAAACAAAAGATCTAAGAGTTGGTACTATGTACGTTACAAATAAAATTTAGGCATATCATTAACGCAAGTGAATCTAAATGTATTAGAAATCTCGATAAGCGCATAATAGCACGCTTACTCGGCTCCCTACGAAATCTACTCACCCAAGACGATGGAGAAATCATGTTACAATAATGGCGCACTTGCCACTGGGTAACTGCGCACTATGACTGAACAACACCACTAGCAGAACTAGAAATGATTTCCCGCACGACGCCGCTCATCAGTCAGCATTAATAACAGACAATAGGGTATATAGATTGTTTGTTTTGATGATTCTTATTTTGTTATCACAATCAGCTTGGCTACTTATCAGAAATAATCAACCAAACAAACCGTCTGGGAGCTAAGATCTAGCAATTACAGCATATACTGCCAGATATAGATTAAAGTTTGTGTCTATATATAATGTTGTTGTATTAATCACAAGCAGTAGCTATTACACTCACTTGTCCTGTAAAATGGATTAAAATAATTTACATACAGCAATAGTAAAATGTTTGACGAATCTTATCAGTAAACCCTAAAACTCACTCGTTCTCTCTCTGGGAGTAAGGTAAAATTAATCAAGCAGCGAAAGTTTGCTATGACCGTTATATCGTTATAAAATCTAACAAAATACGCTTGATCAAACCTATCTCAATTGTCGATTGACTTAAATGTGCACCTTTTTATATGTGGTAGTATTAATTGGTATTAAATACGAACTTTACGCGAGCTCCTGTTAATGTTTCTAATTTATTTTTTATTTTTTTGATGAGACAAACTCGCTTTGTGCATACGAAATGGTAAAGATTATGCCCAAAAATATACTCATCTAGCTTAAAAATTACTAAACTGGCAGCATTATTCATACGTCCTGAAAACCTATCAGTGTCTTTAAAGTTTAAAACATCAGTGTCACTGTCACTGGTATCAGCTGATCAATTTGACAGCTTCTGTCCATTGCGTTGCACAGAAACTTACGAGATTTTCAGTCAGTTTCGTATTGTAATTCGTAATTGTCTTTCTGGCTAGCTAATAATTTATTATTGTTGTGGCATTTTTAGTACACAATTTGTACTTTGAGCTTAAGCCCTTTCTATTATATAAACTGACATTATTTATTAAGATTTGTAATGCCTAAAAAGAAGACAGGTCAGCGTAAGAAGGCGGAGAAGCAGAAGCTGCGACAGAAGGAGATCCGCACTGCGCGCGAGCATGTAGACCTCGCGCAGCATCCATGCAACGTGCCCATGGAGTGTGACAAGTGCCAGAAGTAACTGTCCCCGCTTACTAACCTCCTTCGGCCGTGTTGCCACGTTGTCTTCTATAGACATCCTCGAGGCATTTGATCTGCCTAGCGGTTTTCGCCATTGTATCAGCCATTTAACCAATACAACACAATAATGTTAACATTGCATGTCTGGTAGGGCGAAGTATTCTCTGCAGATTACTTGCCATTTGCTTACCACAGTTTGGTCGTGAGAGTTCAAGTGGTGTGTGTGGTGTACAGGAAGCAAAAGAGCCGGGCGTTCTGCTATTTCTGTTCGGCGCTGCAGCGGCTGCCGACGTGCGCTCACTGCGGCAAGGTGAAGTGCATGCTGAAGTCTGGCGATTGTGTGGTGCGCCACCCTGGCGTGTACACCACCGGCCTGGCCATGGTGGTAAGAATTACATTACTTTTTTGAGGTCGGCAGACTAGTTGTTTGATTACAGCTCATTTGTTGTTCATCAACTGGCAGTGTAAAAAATGTTGATTACTGATATGAATATACAAAAAATAAGTATGTATAGGCCTACTTGTTTGCAAGGTATCTGTTAGTCAGTATTAAACTGACATAACACAGATTAGCTGTTGCACTTGTTGCTGCCTGCTACTGTAGCCGTTTCATTTGTACATAGGGACAACATTACTGCTGGGTCAGAGTGTGCCAGCATATTGACTACATTGACCACTTGCATGTTATTGTTCTCCTTGACAAGTCAGTCAACACATCTGGCCGCTGAAAACAATTTAGTGGGAACAGGCCTGTCCCCTGCATACCTAGGTATAAGTAGATGCCATGAACTAAAGACCAAAATTCTGTTTGCAGGGTGCCATCTGTGACTTCTGTGAAGCATGGGTGTGTCACGGGCGCAAGTGCCTCAACTCGCACGCATGCACATGCCCTCTCATGGACGCTGTCTGCCTCGAGTGTGAGAGAGGTATTATAAATGTTTTATATTTGTGGTAAGAGTTAGTTCACACTGTTCATGTCGTTAACATTCAGAGCTACTCCCAACAAGTTTGAACTAAGTTTGCAAATTATCAACTATACATACTTTATTATACACCAATGTTTCAGATTAACCTGTTGTAACAAGTACTGTTAAGGGGTTCCATACCTCACAAGAAAAATGGAACCCTTATAGGATTACTTCATTTTCTGTCTGTCTGTCACGATTAATTAGGCAAAACCTATAGGATAATCCCGTTGACCTATAATCATATAAGTTTTATTTTTTCAATAGAACAATGGTCAGAGGCTTATAAAGTATAAAGCTTCGATTCCCATAAAGGATGGCCTTTATATCCATATCGTGTTTTTGATATATCAAATGTGTTTACCTGAGTATTGCATTGAATAAATGTTTATGGTTTGTTTGTGTGAGGCGTGTGGGAGCATGGCGGGCGCGTGTTCCGGTGCTGCTTCTGCTCGGGGTTCCTGTGCGAGGACGACCAGTTCGAGCACCAGGCGTCGTGCCAGGTGCTCGAGTCGGAGACCTACAAGTGCCAGTCGTGCAACCGGCTCGGCCAGTACTCGTGCCTGCGCTGCAAGACTTGCTTCTGCGAGGAGCACGTGCGGCGCCGCGGAGTGCGCCTCGATCGCCGCCAGGCGCCACCCTGCCCTAAGTGCGGGTACCCCACCGCCGTCACCGCAGACCTCAGCATGTCTAGTCAGTATACACCCACACTGTGTTACTTGTATATCTTACTACAGAATACTACTACTACTACTTACAGAATTAACGGGATTTCTACTGGCAAGGGGCTTGTCTACCGAATTAAAAACACGAAACATTTCACGATTACAAAGAATTCAAGGATATTCTCCCAAATCAGATCATTTATTTGTGAAAAATTAATAACACTTTTTGTCTTATACACTTGAAGCCAGCTCTGGGAGTTTTACCAGCCAACATTGCTAGAAGTAGCTATTGCAGAAATATTATTTTAATATGAGCTTACTGCTTTGCCCGACGTGTTCCGCATAGCTGGAGTGTACCTTTGCGGTTTATAATGCGTGTTGCATTATCGATTTTTCTGGGCACAAGTACCACATAATGCGGTAATGTCGCGTGCTTGCAGCGCGCTCGCACCGGTACGGGCGCCAGGGCGCCGCGCACGCCGACGACGACGGCGACGGGTACTCCGGATACACGTACGATGCAGGTACAGAAAACTGACAAAAATATAATGCTTCTTTTTGTGTAATTAGTTAAATACTCACTGATTACACGCATCTCACTTGAGCATGTGCAAAACTTGCAATATTGCGATCTAATACAGGTAGCAAGTTCGAATGGCCCATGGTCAGCCCTACCGTCCGTGTTAATTTGCCGCCCCATATGTTCAAGCAATTAAAACTTATGGTGGAATAAACTCACATCCTGAAAACATTCCTTTTTTTGGGCAGTCGTGTATTAATGTGGGCACTTAAACACGTAATCTTTGTACCTACGTTTTGGCCGCTAAACGTAATGTTAGTCTGACCGTCGAGACTCGAGGCTACGCGGAGCACGCGCGCTATGTTGACGAGTTGTTGTTCCCGGCAGGCGAGGACGGCGGCGCCGACGGCGGGGACTACTCCTACTCCGAGTCCGACGACGACGACGAGGAAGAGTCTTCCGGCGAGGAGGACGCATCTGACGAGGAGGACAAACCCGGTGCTGCGGTGGCTGCGCCCGAGCCGCCCGCTTCCAAATAGCTCACCTTCAATTGTTATCATCCATAATGTATTGTTTATAAAATGCAATAAACTCAATGAATATCTTTTGATAATAAAAAAATGGATCATTTTAAAATGGAAGTGGATATTCCAATTATTTTAAGATATAAATCAAATTAAATAGGTCAAACTCATATAAGAAGTAGCAAGAGTTCAGTTGTGTCCTAGGAATTAGTGGTGACTACTATGAGCTTCAACAGTTTTGGAAGGAACTCTTTACAAACAGTTTCACCACATTATCTCAGTTACCCATACATACACGTGCGTAATTCGGCACTGCATGAATAAAAAAGCATCACGATTTTATATATTATCATCTACAATACAAAAAAATACACATTTTGGAAAATAATACGATCCAGCGATACGAATTTTCCGCGTTCGTTCCCGCTTTATTTTATTTTGCTTGTTCTTGGTTTGGCGTCGCACTTCTTGTGTATTTGCTGGTGTCAAGAAGGGTTTTCTGCCTTTTTAGTTTTGTTTATGGTCATGTGACATACGTGTTTAGTCTATGATACGCTAACGCGCATTGCTGCCGTATTATACTAAAAATACCAATTTAGTAGATTGGAAAGCATAGTTAGTTACTTAAGAAATAGAAAGCGGTACGCTTAGTAAACACAGAAATATAAAAAATCGGCACCACCACACAAAATAAATTTAGAAAAAAAAAGTTTAGTTTAGAGCCTTTTATCAATAATAATGGTATTATACTGGGCTCACAGCTTTTCTTGCTATACAAAAAACAATCTTAGAAGACTACTCTTTTTACAGATGTGACATTTACACATCTGGTTACAAACTGAATACGGTGACTAGCAGTAGTGAACTAGTACTTCGCTACCTAGATACCACCCTCAAGCCCCTCACGGTGTTTTACAGCCTCAGTTTGAGTTGTAAGTCATTTTCAGATTAGGTTACTTACCATCTTCGATTACACCAACGCTTAACATCACATGAGCTGTGGTCAAATAGCTTGTTACCTATACAAAATGTGTTTTTAATCTGTATGAATCTGAGTCTCATAATGATTACATGACTTGTAGCGATGATAGCTCAGTGGTTAGCGCGGTAGGTTCGCATGCCGAAGGGCGTGGGTTCAAACCCCAACAATGAGCTTGAGCTGCCGATGAAGGAAACACATCGTGAGGAAACCAAAGCATGGTGGTAGGGTACTTTAGTACTCGGCTGGCTAGCTACCACCCTCAAGTTGAAAATCTGCCGCCAAGCATCTAACGGTGTGTTCCGGCAGCCTCACTTGAGAGCCAGTTGCATTCCAGGCTAGGTGTGCTTTACCATCTTCGGCCACACCTTCACTTGACATCAGGTGAGCTGTGGTCAAAACAACTAGCCTGTCAAACATTAAAAAAAAAAAAAACATGATGATTTGTACTTTTTTTTATGTGAAAAATAATGAGTCCATGACCATTGCAGCGATACACAGAACTTTGAGTAACAAAACAAAGTCCAGGGCATCACTCGTTTGATGCTCATTACTTTGAGACTTTTGATGGTTAGTCTCAACAGCCCAGTACTTTGTACTTAAATCTAAGTAATGCATTTGTGACGTAATTTATACCTAGTGTCCAATGTGTTAGATAATCAATTTGTATAGATAAGAAAGTTAATACATATTATTAATTATTTTTAGACTGGTCAAATATAGCCATTACTTTTAAACTTATCTCACCATTTAGCGAAACCTTTAATCATATTATCATCATCGTTTACTATAATTATATCACATAATATATTAACTATCTCAACACCTCGGAAGGTTGACTGTTCAAACCAATATTATTAAAGTTTTTAAAATGATGTATTACTAGCTGTATAGTTTAGAAAGAAAAAATCTAACATAGCGGAAACGTATTTTTTGTGTGGATGAACCTTATACTTCAAAAGAACTTTAAATCTATGTCACACGATGGGTACGGTTATTTTCGCAAAGGCCACTAACCAAGAGTTGAAGTTGATAGTCAAATTACATTAAAAATATGCTACATGGTAGAATTAACTAGGTAGGATTTGGAACAAGATATAGCAACATTTTCCTTCCGTGCTGTCCATCCATTCCTGGCAGTCAGTCAACTTTTTGACAGCTGCGCAGAAGTCTCGGACCGCGGTTCTATTGGTGAACAGAGAAAACACTTTTTTAAATAGTTTTATACACAAGCGATACATCTAGCGAATCGTGATTAATTTGTGTCTACCGTTTTTATACATATTTCGTGCGTGTGTTAAGTGTGGTAAATCAGTGCGCGCGCGATGAGCCCGAGTGTGGGCGCTCGGTGAAAGTGGCCGCGAACGGCGGCGGCATAGCGCCGAGCTGAGGGCAGCCCTCGGCCACCATGGGCGTGGGCCTGCAGCCCCTAGAGTTCACAGAGTGCTTGGCGGATAGCCCACACTTCCGCGACAACCTCCAGCGACATGAGAAGGAGCTAGAGCGTACCAGCCAGCAGATCAAGCGTCTCATAAAGGAAGTAAAGGATGTGGTGCAAGCCGCGAAACGTGAGTGTCTCCTGAGTGCTGTCCCTTCGGTCGAGAGGCGTGGGCTGTCGCGTATTGCTGGTCGCAAAGTCGCGCGCACGTCCAAGGTCGCGCCATTACTCATGCATTGCAAAGGCCATATAACTGCACAATGTTGTGGGCACATCCTATTAGGTGACACACATGCGCAAACAATGCGCCCGTGCTCACCTCCAGCCTTAGCAGTGAGACTGGCGTGCTTGACACAGTGGGCTGATAGCACTGCTGACATAACAAACAAACAATAGTGACCTACATAGCACTCATCAACAGATACACATACAAGCCCTGTACAAAGCTATTATATTATTGTGTTTGCAAATCCCTTCTATTGAATTGTTGTCAACAATCACCTTCCATCGCATTTATAAATAATATTTACTGAAAGGTAAGAACTTAAATGAAAACTGGATAAAAGGTAGAAACATGTCACTGAATTGATAACACCAGCCGTTATCTCTCATAATCTTTGCTAATCTTAGCTCTGGCTTGTATCTAAATGTACATGCTACACGTTCTACATGAACAGTAAGTTCTCAAACACAGGCTGTTTCTGTCATTTTTAATAAACAGGTTTAAATTAAATCAAGATCACAAAACCAGTAGGTAGCGACTCATATTGTAAATGTCATATTGATAATTATAAAGTAAAGTATGTCCTTTCCGCGCTACAGAGCCAGCCGAGACTGCCATATCTGCTGGTGTGACTACAGCATGAAGGAATGCTGTTTTGTAATACTAACTAAGCTAACATCCAACATGATGTCTTCATATCACAGCGCAGCTCGCACCTGCAGCAGCTGAACCCGCAGCGCAACCATTACTCTTGTAGTTAATTTCAAATATCCTATTGTACAAGTTTCCTTGTTTGTTCATATGCACATATTTTTTTAGGAAAATAATTGTTATATTTGTTTCAATGGAGCTGAAATTCTTATTCTGATTTTGATTAGCAACTGACACTACATCACTAGACCATTGGAAGGAATGGTTGTCACATAATTGATTGACTCAGGCGTTACTTTGCAGAAGTTCATTTTTGGATAAGTTTGTAATAGTAAAATTAGTTAAATAAATGATCTGTGGCTTAAAGTGTTCCACTGTGTATGTGTGTGTGCCAATGAGTTATCGACGCTTCACGCCCCCTTCCCCCCACCTCCACATAGAGCACCATTGCATTGTATTTTGTGGCGCGTATTGTACGAAGATTTAAATTATTTAATGGTAAATGGCAGCAAAACATTTTTTGTTAATTCCTTCCAAGACATCATTTACCTCGAGGATAATGTTTGCATGTGAATTCAAACTCGACCTATCTCATGAATTGTAGTTCAAAAAGGTTCCGGCGGCCTCGGCGAACAAACAACTCGGTTTCCTCATTTTAGTATGTTTATGTTATCCTTTGTAGGAGTGCACGGCGTATTGTTGTCGCGGATACAATAATAGTGTGGTTGTGAGTCTCCTCGCGGCGCCCGGCTCCACTCGAGCGCCTGTACTTTATTATCTAATTAACAGCACATGCGCTCATATCGTCGCACCGCTGCGCTACACTGATATGTACCGAGCGCCCTGGCTAGCGGCCCGGCGGCGGCGGCGGCGCGCGGCGCGCGACATCTCACAGCTAGTGCGACGGCGACAGCAGACGCTCGCACCGCCTCTGCTGCGATGCTTGTGAACATGATGCGGGGCTGACGCAGCCATCGCTGCTCGCTACATGTGATGTTGTTATCGGAGGATGGTCGGCGAATGGCCGTAACTGAGCCGACGCGCCTTATCGCGCGCCCGCGCATTCCTCGCCGCCGCCGCCGCCGCCGCCGCGCCGGGGCGGGCGCCCGATTAGGTCATTAGCGCTCACATTTACTGTTATACTTCATTTTATATTGTAAATACGTACCCATGTAGAGATGAGACTCGAGTACGCAATGGTAAAAGGACTCACGGCCCTGGTGTAGGTTTAGGGCCCGTTGAATACTAGCCGCCCTGCCCGCCTCACCAAACCTGATGCAGTCGTACTAAACTACTCCGACAATATTTTTTTGTGTTTGACCACAGCTCACCTGATGTTAAGTGACGGCGTGGTCGAAGATGGTAAAGCACACCGAGCCTGGAATGGCACTGGCTCGTATATCGTTTTTATTCCTTGAGGAAAATGAGAAAATTATTTTGAAAGGCTTATTAGCAGAAATCGTAACTATTCATCAGTTCATAGAGTTAAGGACAGAGAGCACAAGGCACCTCGGTCAGAAGTGACAAAATGAGCTTCCTCTTGTTGGCAGCAGTTGTTGTTGGCTCCCTGTTCATCGGCAGTGACGTGTAGAGTTCCCAGCCCGGCCGGCGATGTTACAGAGCTGCACTGCAGTGTCGCCGCGCTTGCCGAGTACTCAGCATTACGCTGCATTATTAGAACATGACGCACGTGTATTGTGTAGCCCCCACGCCAGATGCCAGGCTTGCTGCTCTCACTGCTAAGGAGCACGGCGGCAGACTATGACCACTCGCTAACCGACGACCGCCGCACACGGAGGGCTGTTACAAGTTTAGCGTGTGCTTGCGGCGCCGCAGTTTCGTTTTTTTAGTTTGAAAGGCTACTCGTTCTAAGATGACTGGCGCTCTTCTCGTCCATGCATCTCGCACACGACTGATCGAATTCGGTATTATTTATTTTATTTTACATGGACAACGAACAGCTGCTAATCGATAAAATAAATAGGAGATAAATGATAACACAAAAGCCAAAAAAGTTTTCACTCGTGTCTCTGTGTCTCAGTGTCTCAGTCGAGGCCGAGCTACATCTAGTTGAATGTCCACCGGGATCCACTCGGAGAGACGGGAGCTACTTCTGCTCTTATACCATTAGTTAGGACACGTAGGCTCGGCAATGGCTGCCGTCCGACAGCGGGCGCGTGCAGAGCGCGCGCCTCGCTAGGCAGATGTAGCGCTCGACGTTGTCGAGCTCGAAGGTGGCGAGGTGCCGAGTAGCAGCTGACGGAGCGCCGTGTGCTCGGCAGGGCTGGGCGCGGCGCAGCTGGCGCTGGCGGCCAGCATGGAGCAGTTCGAGTTCGCCTGCATCGGCGCCTCCATGACGGAGGACGAGCGCGTCATCAGCCGCTCGCTGCACCACTTCGCGCACCTCATCCGCACCATCGAGGACGAGCGCGACCGCATGGTAAGCGGTAACCCCTCTACCTATACTCTACCTATGTTCTAAACGATAGCTTTATACATACCTACCTATTCTTCTTCTGATTACAATTTGAGACATTTTTATTCCAATGGTTTTGTCGCGCCGAGCGTCGCCAAGCGCGCGCTGCTGCGACGTTGTATTCTAGAAACTATATGCAATGTATTTTGACATTTTCAATTAGGAATTAGGATAGATAAGACAGAAACGGCCTCACTTTAATACCCAGTTGCCGAATAAATTGTGCAAGTTCTACCTACCGACCTACCGCGTCACTAAAATACCGCAAACTTCTAAAATGTATCCACCGACACACTCGGGCGGCAGAGACGGACCTGTCCGTACATTGCATTGATTAAATCATAATCTTCGATACAGAACCGAAGGACCGTCGCGCGTCGCGCGCGCTTTAAAGTTATGCATCATCGTGATGTAACGCGCGTAGCCGCGGGAAACGAAGTGTTGACGAGTCACGTCCCTCGCGGCAGTCCTGGAACGTGCGCGACCACCGCGACCACGCGGCTGCCAGGGCCGCTGACGACCCAATGTCGAGGGGAACTCGCGCTGGCGACCGCGACCGGTCGCTTCACCGGCGACCTGCGCGCACACGGGCGGACGCGTCGCGCCGCCGCCGTGTCGGCGTGTTTGTAAACACGGCGCGCGACCTTCACGAGCACTTTCTATTCCGCTCGCGGCGCGCGAGGCCGCGCTCCTGCACGCGCGCGCCTGCCCCGACGCTCCGCACGATCTCACGCCCGGCGAACTCCTCGACTCTGGGGCGGGTCGGGAGCCCGGCTGCCCGGCTGCCCGGCTGCCCGGGTGTCGCTCGACCACATCTTGTGCGAACACCGGTTCTAATTTCCGATGCCATTCTATTGGAGACGCTTTCTCCTCACAATAGAATTTAAATGAAAAGTATTTCGCGCGTCTTTCGGCTAGTGTGTGTCGACGCAGCGCTCGGCGAGTGGGTCACTCGGCGGCCCTGCGGCTGCGGGGCGGGGGCGGGACGGCTCATTAGTCGTGATTCACAAACAAAGCGCGTGCGCGTCGACCGCGGCCCGCGCGCGGCCGATAGCGCACGGCCGGCGCGGGCGGGGCTCCGCTCCGCCGTGAATTACAATTAGCAGAACGAGCCGATAACCTCGTTAGCTAATCTCACGTTCGGCCAGGCCGGGCGCGCCGAGCCGACGTGCCGTGCTGCGGGCGCGTGCGGCGCGGCAGCGGCACGCGCGTGTTTCCCGTTACACGGTAACTCGTTCCGAACCGGACACGTAATTGGCTAAACCCGTTTCTAATTTGCATGCCGCGTCGACACTCGCGGCGCCGAGACAACATCACTCGGAGTATCGAGTTGTAACCTGGCCGCTGACGCGAGACTGGCGAGTCGGCGCATCTGGGGCTTTCACTTTCGGCGAGGGACGAGGACGCGCCGCGCTCCCCGACTCGAATCTTAATGTCCTCTCGACTGTCGCCGACCATACGAAGCGAGCGAACTCGTCGGACGTCGGCACGTCCTGCGTCCACGTTGAAAGTGAAACCGGCGCGGAGGGTCCCCCGAGTGGAGGGGCCTCGCGCGGCGACAACTGCGAACGTGTTGCGTCAACCTGCGAGCTCGCGGCGCACTGGGGCGGCGGTTATTGATACTGATCGATCGCAACTAGCTCCGAACACGCGGGTTAAAGCAGCTATTGTTTTATAATAATATGTCGGCTCACAAATACATTTTTTTTTCATTGTTTTACAAAACTGGATCAAAATCAAAAAGTTTAACGAGATGCACACGGCCTTCTAGATGCGAACACAGCACGCGTAGAAAATTGTAACGTTCTTACTCAGGAGATTTTAAGTTGACACATCAGAGACTTGAACACTCGTGTATGTAAACCGTGCCGCGCTGCTGCGCTCCCGCGCGACGCACCCGCGGCACGGACGCGGGTGCCGGCCGCAGTTAGCACGAGTGCATGGAAGCTCCAACGTTTTTCTATCTGCGCGCCGCGCGCCGCGCGCCGCGCGCCGGCTGGTCGCACGCGGGACAGGCTAACTTTCTTTATTGAGCAAATTGTGATGGTCTATTCGTCCGTTAACCAGTTTGAGCAGAAATATAACAGCTGTCAGCTACATTCCTCCTGCGCTCCCGGGAGCTCGGCTCGCAATGAGACTCGAGACGCGTGTAACTTACTGACGGCAAACATTTGGAGCGAGACAGGTGGTACAGAATTTTTTTGCAGCCTCTGTAGTCGATCTCTGTGCATCTGGTAAGATAGACTAAAGCCTCGTGTGACACCGCTTGCAGATTCCGTAAGGTTTGATATCGTCGGCCGTCCATGCGTCCATGCGTCCATGCGTCCATGCGTCCACGCGGCCATGCGGCCATGCGGCATAATAATCTCCTTCGTATAATTTATCAGCTGCTGATAAAATAGAGCCGCTAGTTGGAAATGTCTTCAAGATCACCTTTCTTGTAAAATAGAGGAATAAATGCTATACTCCACTTAGCAGGAAACCCCCAAGCCAGCGACTCGTTGAAAATAATTTGTTTATACCAGCTGCGAGGCCAAATGTAGAAGGGGAGTCCGGGCCTCCATCCGCGTCGAGCCGTTTACGCGATTCGAGTTAGCCGCAACGAAACGAACGAGCTCCATGTCCCCGAGCGCGGGCCCGGGACCGCCGCCGCTGCGTCACTGCTGGATGGCACTCTGCGGGCCCCCTTTATAGCCCCCTTCAGACTGACGACTTGTCGCATGCGCATGGGCCGTTTAGAAAAAAATAATTAAATAACTCTATTGACAGTAGGTACACATAATAATATGTGTTATATATTATCTTACGAAATATATACAATATAGAACGAATGCAAATATTTTATTGATAACACCAATGTTTCAAGTCGATTCCATAGTATCGTTTCAAATACTTGTTTGCCAATATAGACTAGCTAATAGCTTTACCGTGTAAGTATAACTTAAATGAAAGGTAATCAATGCTTTGAAATGACTCGTCGAATGCTCCCGAGTGCGAAAGATCGAGCATCGGAACGCAGCGCGCCACTCGCAGCATCCGCCTAACCGCGCTCTGGTCATGTTGCAGCTGGGCCGCGCGCACGAGCAGATCATCCAGCCGCTGGAGCGCTTCCGCAAGGACCACATCGGCGCCGTCAAGGTACGCGCCGCGCCGACCGAGCCTCCGGCTAGTTTGCGAGAAGTTACGATAAATAAACTGACACAACGCCTATCGGCTGCAAATGAATCGACATGTTGTTGTGTCGCGCGGCGCGCCCTGCGTCACTCCTCGCCGCGCCGCCCCCGCTTGCAGCACGTAGTCGCCCCTGCTGTCAGTAGCATCGAGGAGTGCCTACAGACATCAGGCGGCGCGGCGTGCGAGCTCCCTGCAGACAGCCCGAGACACCTTCGTTTACGGGAAACCAGTTTTTTTAATCAATCTTCCCAATTTTTTGCTATTTTACTATAATAATGAAAGAGAAACAAAAATACTGCTCTATTTGCTAATCATTAAAATAAATTGCCCCCTGCTCCCTGTATCCGGCCTGGTCGCGCGGGGCGCGGGGCGCGGGGCGGGGCGCGCATCTCACGTGCCATGACCATCTTACAGGATCAGCGCCCAGGCCGGCTGAGTATCGACGTGTACCTATATAGAGGGAGGGAGTGGGGAGGCGGGAAGTGACGTCAGGAAAGCGTTCCAATTATAAACAAAAACAGCTCGGCGGTGAAACATGCATGACACCAGACTTGAGAGAATTTATTTTTTTGTTTTACATGGAAAACAAACAGCTGCTAATTTTGAAAATAAATAGAAGATAAGTGATCACACAAAAGCCTAAAAAGGTTTCAGTTATTTTGAAATATCTTACTGGAACTACGGGTAGTTGTCCGCTATGTATGAGCAGTGAGTAGTCTGTTGTCGTCGGTGTTGCAGGAGGGGAAGAAGAAGTTCGACAAGAAGACGGCCAAGTTCTGCCAGACGCAGGAGCGCACGCTCGCGCTCTCCACCAAGAAACCCGACAACGTGTTTCAAGAGGTGAGCGCCCGCACGCACACGCACACACACACACACACACACCCATACCCATACCCATACACACGCACACGCACACGAGGCTTTCCGAGAGCCATGGAGGAGAACTATTATTTTGTAGTAAATAAAGAGAGCCACCACACTCGAGGATGTCGCCGACGTTCCACGCGAGATGTGAACATAGACTCGTTATCGAGAAACTGCATAGCTAGCATGTCGAGGCGCCGCTGCACTGCGGGAAGCGGGACCCCGTGCCGGCTGTGTCAGGGCAGGCAGGACGTGGCTTCGATACCCACCCACGACAAACATCTATGTGACGAACATGCGTGTCTGTATAAATTATACGTATTGACAAAAAAACTGCATAAATAGGTATCGAATCGGTCCCGCGGTCCCCCGGTACAAGTTTGTGAAATGGTTTGTGGCCGTGCTTGCAGGCGGACGCGGCGCTGGACATGGCGGAGCGCGACTTCTGCCAGGCGTCGCTGGAGTACGTGTTCCAGCTGCAGGCGGTGCAGGAGCGCAAGAAGTTCGAGCTCGTGGAGACGCTGCTCGGCTTCGTGTTCGGCTGGTGGACCTTCTACCACACGGCGCACGACGTGCACGCCGACGCCGAGCCGCGCGTGCGCGACCTGCAGCTGCGCATACAGCGGGTACGGCGCGCCCCTCCTCTCTCCTCTCTCCTCTCTCCTCCTCTCCCTCCGCGCTTGTCCCACGCCCACTCAAATACTTACATGTGTTTAAAGGTGCAGGAGTGGAGGTAACGCCAGGGGCTCCAGTTTAGCAACTCGTCAAAAGTACGTAGCACGGAAACGATAGCAAAATGTGCGACCGGCGTGGTTCGTTATGTCATGTGTCCTACAGGGCCGGCGCGACCTGGGCGCCCGGCTTGCAGGGCTGCGGCCCCGGCTCGCTTGTTTTCCTATCGTTCACGTGTTGCGTATGGTTCGCAGACTAGTTTGCTAGAGGCTGGGCGGCGCAGGGGTAAGGCGTGGTTGTGTGCGCAGGCGGCGCCGCCGGCTCCCCGCGCAACCTTTCATACGTGCAGAGTCCGAGCGGACGGTGGCGCCCCGTAAGACGCCGAGTAACGTGTGCGCCGCTAACCGCCCCGCAGCAGGCGCGACGTGCGACGCGCGACGCGCGACGCCGGTCTCGCCGCTTGCCGTAAAGACGATACGAGACGGCCGCATGCGAGTGTATTTCTGTCTCGTTCGCTTACTTACTTCAGATATTTTCGTGATTGTTTTTTTGCGAATCGACATTTTTTTAACGACAGGATTGTAATTCAAGCTCGCAGCGCTCATCCTCTCATGGAATGTTATTTCCTAACCACATACCGTAACCGACGCCGCACGCCGCACGCCGCACGCCGCACGCCCATCGCCCGACAATCACCCGAGTGCCCGAGTGCCCGAGTGCCCGAGTGCCCGAGTGCCCAGTGCCCAGCATGGCTGAGTGTGAGGAGTGATGTCGCGCAGAACGCCCGCTCGAGTGCAACGAACGCATTAAAAAAGGCCAGATACAATCTCACGCAGAAAATGAGAAACATTATTTGGCGGCTATTTTTAAGTTTGTTTTTGCTGTTGCACGCACACATGCCAACGTGTTCATGTAAGGCCAGCAAAAGTTATAGCTTACTTATTTTCTACTCGAAATTCTATCTGTCTTGTTTATATTGTTGACAATGTAAGGCGAGTTGTAAAGACGCGTGTTCTCGCGCGGGCGCGTGTGCGCGTGTGCGCGTGTGCGTGCCGCGTGCGTGTGTGAGTAACGTGTGCGTGTGCGCGTGCGTTGCAGACGCGGACCAACTTCGAGGAGACCAGCAAGCAGACCGAGTCGCTGATGAAGAAGATCATGGACATGCGCCAGATGGTGAGTGACGCGCCGCGCTGTTACCAAGTTATCTACCATCAGAATATGTTCACCACGAGACAATGAATACAGATTCCGAGGTAGTCCCTAGTCAGTCGGATCAAATCAAGTTTGTGCCGACGTTTCCTCTCCTCCGTACAGACTGACTGGTAGTGACTGTATGGCCTTCTCCCACTTCAGGAACAAAATGCCGCGACACACACTAAAAATATGGTTTATTACTTAATTACATGGATATTAACCTAAATGTATGCGCATATAAATAGAATATGTGTGTGTGTGTGTAGAGCGGCATCGCGACCATGGACCGAGATGAAAGTCCGTGTCGGCGGTGGCAGCGAGGGTCTGCGACGCGGTTACTAACTGAGCTGCAACAGTAGCGAGCATGCGCGTGTGTGTGATACTAACGTGTGCGTGTGTGTGTGCAGCACAAGGAGGAGGAGACGGGCGAGGAGGGCGCGGGGGGCGTGTCGCGCGCCGGCTACCTCTTCCTCATGGAGAAGAGTGAGTAGTGTGCAGTGCGCTCGCCTGCGGCGCGGCGCGTCGTCAGGCACCACTAGTATCAGCTGTTTGTAATTATAAACCGTGGCCACAACCATGGGCGGGCTCGCCGCGCAGCCCAACGTAATACGAACTATCTCAAATGTTTTGCTACGGTGATAGCACAGCGGCTACCGCGGCAGACACATCGAAGGGCCTGGGTTCAAACCCAAACAATGAGTTAGAGCCGCCGGTGATAGAAACCGTAGTGATGGTATGGTGGTAGGATATTTTCTAGTACTCGGCTGGCTACCTACCACCCTCAACATTAAAATCTGCACAAGTTGTTCCAGCTGCCTCACTTGAGAACCAGTTTCATGCCAGGCTAGGTGTGCTTTACCATCTTCGACCACATCATTTAATATCGGGTGAGTTGTGGTCAAACACCTTCCCTGTCACCTGTGCCGTGCAGGTCGTGCGGCGGCTTCACAGCCTGCGGACTCGCGCGCACGCTGCGCAGAGCGCGGCCTGAGATACGTTAACAGCGCCCGCACGACGTCTTGGCCGAAAACGAGACTCAAATCAAATCGAAAAATGTTTTTTTAAACCGGTATTTGTCGGTATTTCTTAGCACCGTTACCGTCGTCACACTGCCCTGTTGGTGCATTTGGCGTGGGTTCGACTCCCACTCGAGGACAGACATTTGTGCGACGAGCGTAATGTGTTGTTAGTGGTGTTCTATAAGTTGTAGGTATAAGGTGGGGTAAACCCCGCGGCGGCTTGTGTTGCAGAGGCGTTCGGCACGACGACGTGGAGCAAGCAGTACTGCACGTACGAGAAGGCGTCGCGCGTCCTCGCGCTGGCGCCCTACACGCAGATCAATGTCAAGACGGTAATACCGCAGGGACTCGTCACGCCTTTCGGGGTAATGCATCTCCTCTCGCTCGCACCACTGCCTCTCGCTCTCTCGCTCTCTCGCTCTCTCGCTCTCCGCGCGAGGTGGCGGTCAAACGCGTACTCCTCCGCGGCGGCGCGCGGCGCTTCCCACGCGAACACTACATCTCGATACTACGGGATAAAAAGTAGCCAATTAGTAAAATGTGTTAATCTACCTATATGTCGAGCCAAATGTCACCCGGATGAGTGCCGCCGTCTGCGCGGGAAGAAGTAACAACGCACAACCACACTCGCGAACTGTCGCCTTTATAATGTCAGTGTCAGTCGGTGCGACTCCTTCAGTTGTTGGAAACAACTACGGACCAGTTATTTATTTATATACAAGTAGTCGACACGAGGCAGACGCGGTGACAGTGTGTGCGCGCAGGGCGGCGGCAGCGAGAGCGTGTGCGTGTGCGGCGCGCGCGCCTGCTCCGAGCCGGTGGAGCGCCGCTTCTGCTGGGAGGCCGTGCCGGCGGACCGCGAGCGCGCGCCGCTCACGCTGCAGGCGCTGGCGGAGGGCGACCGCGCCGCGTGGCTGCGCGCCGTGGACGCGGCGCCGCCCGCGCCGCGCGCGCCGCCGCCCGTCGCGGCGCCCGCGGACGGCGAGTGCGCGCTGGACGACGCGGGGTTCGCGTTCGTGCGCCGGCTCATCGCCGCTATCGAGGCGCGCGGCCTCGAGGACCAGGGCCTGTACCGCGTCGCGGGCGTCGCCAGCAAGGTGCGTGCCGTCCCACCGTCCGACCGCTCCCCCGACTCCCCCGCCTCCGTGACCGACTTCCGCCTCGGCAGGTGGCGGCGCTGGTGCGCGCGCGGCCGGCGCCGGCGCTGCACGACGCGCTGCTGTGGGAGACCAAGACGCTGACGAGCGCGCTGAAGGCGTTCCTGCGCGCGCTGCCCGACCCGCTGCTCACGCACCGCTACCACGCGCAGTTCATCGCGCTCGCCAGTACGTACCCGCACACACGCACACACGCGCGCACACACATTACGACGCAGAATATTGTGCGCTGAGGCGCAGCAGCCCGGCAGCACAATCGTGTTCCAAAGGAACAAAGAAAAAAGTAGAACAATTTTTGTTAAACTACAACAACAAACCTACAACCAACACACGCATTAGTTAATGACTTAGACTAAGATGGCTTACAATATTTTAACAACCCTGTTGGTTCATTGGTAGCATGTCTGCTCCAAGAGCTGAAGGGCGTGGGTTCGATTCCCATCCAGGACAAGCATTTTGTAATGTAAACAAATGTTTGTTCCGTGTCTGGGTGTTCTGTATGTATTATAAGTATGTATTTGCGTATTCTATCAGTTATCTGGCTTCCATAGAACAAGCTTTGCTTAATTAAGGGACAGATGGCGCCGTGTGGAATGTTGCCTAAATGATATGATGATGAAAGAAAGAAAATATTTATTTTGCCACACACAACACTACAACAACAAAAAACACTACAAATAAAAGATTAGAAAATAAAAATAACAATAATAATTATGTAGAAAGTTCCCGCTGTAGTGTGCAGTGCGACAAAAAGGCTAGTCTCAGCATCAGTGGCGCCGATTCCTCGCCGAGCAGCGCTGCTTTTCAGAACTCACCTTTGTGACGCGCGAGACTTAACCACAATGCATAAATACATACGCGCATATATACTAGAATAAATAAATTATAAATATAGACAACGTGTAGCAAGTCGGTCATCGAACGAGACTGGGATATTGTAGTAGGTAGCTGGTAGGTACATACATTAGTAATGATGGTAATATGCGCACCCTCACCCACGCGCCTCTTGCAGAGAGCGAGCGGCGCGGCGAGCGCGTGGCGGGCGTGGCGGCGCTGGTGGCGCGCCTGCCGCCCGCGCACCGCGACATGCTGCAGCTGGTGCTGCTGCACCTGCGCAAGTGAGTGCCGCCGGAGCCGCCGCCGCGCCCTCCTGCCCTCCTGCCCTCCTGCCCTCCTGCCCGCGCGCGAGGCAGGCGGAGCGTGCGGCGGCGGCGCAGCGCGTATCGCAGGGCCGACTAGCCCTTCGATACTTCCTTGTTACACGGTTTCGCGATAAGATAAATTAACTATTTTGAGGTATGTATGTCATGTATGTGTTCGGCAACGAAAACTTGACGAAAGTCGCTTCTCGAATTTATATAATATGCTAAACTCTCGGGAAGTGAACCCCGAGCCGCCGAGCCGCCGAGCCGCCGAGCCGCCGAGCCGCCGCGCCGGCGGGGAGTCGGGCGTGCAGCATCCGAGAGCGTCTGCCGGCCAAATAGTCCATCTCTCAAATTATTCCTCCGCGGCGCCGCCCGCGCCGCCCCCGCCGCCCCCGCCGCCCCGCAGTCCTTGTGCTCGTCACATTTGCGTGTCTAAGCCACGCGTACAAAAATGTAACATTACCTACATATTTACATTAAGTAGGTACTTTTTGTTTTCCTCGCTACAATGTAAACGCGCCTGCGGGGACGACAGAGGAGTTGACGCGCGTGTGTGTGTGTGTGTGTGCGGCAGTGTGAGCGCGAAGAGCGAGCGCAACCTGATGTCGACGTCGAACCTGGCGGTGTGCTTCGGGCCCACGCTGCTGCGCGCCGAGCGCGAGACCGTGGCCTCCATCCTCGACCTCAAGTTCTACAACGTCATCGTGGAGACGCTCATGGACCACTACGCGGAGATATTCGACGGCGCCGCGCCCCTCGCGCCCGCCGCGCCCGCCGCGCCCCTCGCGCCCCTCGCACCCCTCGCGCCCAACGGAGTGCTCGGGTAAGATTCCTGTTTCCCTTATTTCTCTGCAGATGGAACGCGATAACGTCAGGCCAGCACCGTCGCAGCGATAATAATACAGAACTTTGACTACTTAATAAATGTTTATGCGCAAGTTCTCAACAGCTTTGTTACTAGGGACTGCTTGGCGGCAGAACATCTGGTACTGCGGGGGCTCCAGCAGACGACTCCTGCCAAGGAGACGCACTGCGAGTGTCAAGTACATATTATGTCGTAAAATCAAGTCGCAGTCACAGGCGAAAGTCATCCGCCTGCTGGTATTCTGTACATAATATAATTCGGTGTGTAAAGAAAAAAAAACTTTGCTGATTCCAAAACCATTTCGAAATAGTACATTTCTGTACAATATTTTTACGTTGAAAACTCTGTAAACTGAGGTGGGGTTTATTTTAATAAAATACATAAATCAAACTTGACTTTCAATTGATGTCTCATGACGTCACCTCGTAGGGCAACTTTCATAGATTAAAAAAGCAATGGCAAACCAAAACAAAATTTGTCAACGTCAAGTCAATGGTGGTCATAACTATCTCTTCAATACACGTAGGTACGTCGAGTTGTTTTTCACTTTATTGATACAAATATCTGGCTTATTTTACTTGAAACGTTATTTGGACTCTGATATCGCTTTTATGACATAAGATTTGTTTACTTCATGTCATGAATTGGCTTTACAGCTTTAGCCTGCCCGATGAGGAAAATGAAAAAAAACTTATCAGTTCTGTTGTCAAAGTTAATGAAATGTATTTGTATACTTTTTTGTTTTATATGGCAAAGGCATACTCTGCATATTCAGCCGACCTCATGACGTCATAACAATAAAAATTTTGAAAACGTATAAAAATTAAACTACCGCGTCCAAAGCCAAAATATTCAAATTAGTTTCATAAAATAAAGTTTACTATCAGTAAAAAATATAAAATAAATACAAAAAAAACTTTACATACCGAATTATGTTGTAGTTTACATCTTTTATGTGTTGTTTTGTAGCTTTATTCGTCGTAGTTTCTAGTGTTTCTTAAAATGTTTTCTTTATTATATCAAATACTAGCGACCCGCCCCGGCTTCGCACGGGTGCAACATAGATACTAGTGTGGTGCATATGCAAGTATTATACATAAACCTTCCTCTTGAATCACTCTGTCTATTAAAAAAACCACATCAAAATCCTTTGCGTAGTTTAAAATATGTAAGCATACATAGGGACAGGGGGGAGCGACTTTGTTTTATACTCTGTAGTGATAGTGCAGTAGCGCTCGAGTGCAGGCCTCGTGCCTCGTGCCTCGTGCCTCGTGCCTCGTGCTCGTGCTCGTGCCTCGTGCCTCGTGCCTCGTGCACTCCAGCAGGCGGCGGCAGTGCTATACATTCAATACTGTTACTGGAATCATTACCTTATCTCATGATCTCCTGAACGCGCCCGGCTTCTCAATCATTTCCCAGAATGTTCATTTTGCCGAGACCCATATTATTATGTAACAAATTACATTTTATCAACATTCATTGAAAATACACACACACACACACACACACATACCTATACCGTCAGTGTTAGAAATCACAAACTATTTACTTTTTATTTTATTCTCTTGTCCGGAATGCGGCTTTCCCCTCTTACGCATATTGCTCATCCAAAAGCACCTGGCGGCCCCGGCCCGCTCGTTGTTTTTGCGCGCGGCGCGCAGCTGCCGCGCGGCGACGCACCTGCCGCGTCCCCGGCGCGCATCCTGCTTTCAATCTCAAATCATTTCGTGATGTAAACAAATGTTTGTTCTGTGTCCTGCCGTGTACGTATCTACAAAAGCAATGACTATTGAAGTACTCTATCAGTTATCCAACTTCCAAACGAGCTCTGCTCAGTTTGGCGTGAGCCGTGTGTGACGTCCTGCGATATTCATTTATTTAATCTCGGCTTCTCCGTCTGTGCTTGCGAGCTGGGACCGTGGGCCGATTGTATTAGATCACGATAACGTCTAAATACAAACGTAAGGGACTTTTGTCGGCGCTCGTGCGGTGCCCGAGCTCAATGTTACATTTCGTTGGAATAAGATTCCATCGCGGCCGCTTGAATGAACGCTCCGCGACTACCTGCGCCCCACAAAGCGCCGGCAGAGGCTTTTGTCCCGCGCCGCGCGCAGCCTCGCACATCTGCCAGCTGTTCATCCTGTCACTGTCCCTCCCCTCCCCTCCCCTCGCCTCGCCGCCGCCGCCGCGCCGCCGCCGGGTGCCTGTGCCTCGGTACCCGGCGGCGGCGGCGGCGGCGGCGGCTGCTGCACTGCTTTGTGGAAGAGTTTACCCGCGACGGAAGCGCGAGTTTTTGTCGTTCGCTGATATAGGTACTCTCGTGAGTCAGAAATAACCTCGTATAAAAAAAAAGTATTTCGGGCGACGTGGAGTCTGGTCCGGAGGCACCGTGCTAGGCCGGGCTTCCCTCGCCAGGGTCGGCTCGCTGCGCCGGCGCTACAACGTATGTATAATAAAACTGATTTTATATTTTTTCAACCGGTTTGTGTTCGGAACGCGTCGCCCGACTGTCGTTCGGCAGAATGCGCGATAACAGGATGATTCGGAAAAAAAAACTTTGTGTAAAAGTAGCGCGAGGGCGGCAGCTGTGCGGAGCACCTGTCGCCCCGCGCCCGCGCCCCGCGCCCCGCGCCCCGCGCCCCGCCTCCGGCGCAGATATCGTCCCTTTTGTGTGGTCACTTATCTCATATTTATTTGGTTGATTAGCAGCCGCTCGTTGTCCAAGTAAAATAAAATAAAACAAACGATACTAGAATGAGTGAAAGCGAGTAGGTAGGCTTCCGCGCCGGCGGACGCGGACGGCGGACGGCGGACGCGGCAGCTTGTTTTGGGCCACTCGATGTTTTGCAGATTGAATTGTATCGAATAATAGTAGGTATGTTTTATTGAACAAAACATTGAAACCATTCAAACACAAGCTAAATCGTAGTCCCGTTCTACTCCGCCGGGCGGACCTACATGCAGCTCCTCGGGTCCCGCTCGCGGCGCCGCCGCGCCACTGTGGGGCTGGCCGGTCGCCGCTCACGAGTCTTTCCCGAAGTCGAGTTCGAGGCTATTTCTGGCGTGACGTCACCGCGGGGTGCATGCTAGCTGTGCCCCCGGTCCGCGCTCTGTTTGGACCGGAGCGCATCGCGTGCGGCAGGTGCGCGGCGCACGTGCACGCGCGCCCGGCATCCTGGCTTCCCGGCAGGTATAGATAGGGCGCGCGCGCCGCTCGGCCGCACTCGCGCGCACGGCCTCGAGCGCGACGCACGTGTCTCCTGCGCGGGCGCACGGGACGGGACGGTCGTCCTCCTCCTCCATGATCATCTGTCTGTCTGGCTTCGTGATCGCCGGGTCGGTATCTGGCGCTCTTCGACTGGGACAGTGGGTGGTAGGCAGTGGTGGCGCGAGTGCTAACGTGTGGGTGCGTTGTTACAGGAGCTCCCCGACGGGCCCGGCGGCGGCGGCGCGCGCTGACCTCGTGAGTACCGTCCTCTTACTTCTTTGTTGTTCTTTCGCCTCCGTCTGCTGCTACTAACAGCTGCCTAACGACAGCGGGCTGGACGATGCCTGTGCAGCTCGAACAGTTCTCTGGTAGAGCGACAGCGTTAGGAGCTGTCCTGGCGCAACAGTGATGAGTTAATGTAGTAGTTTTTTAATTTTCTAAATTTATGTGTTGACAAAGCTGGACATATACACAGACATGCGTTACAATAACAAAAACTAAAAGTTAACAATATGCATATATATATATATATATATATATATATATATGTATACATAATTCGGTATGTAAAGTTTTTTATTTTGTATTTATTTTATATTTTTTACTGATAGTAAACTTTATTTTATGAAACTAATTTGAATATTTTGGCTTTCTATGCGGTAGTTTAATTCTTATACGTTTTCAAACTTTTTATAGTTACGACGTCTTGAGGTCAGCAGAATATGTAGAATATGCCTTTGCCATATAAAATAAAAAAGTATACTAAACATTTGACACATTTTATTAACTTTGACAACAGAACTGACAATTTTTTTTTTTAATTTTCCCCATCGGGCAGGCTAAAGCTGTAAAGCCATTCTGTCACGTATTCGGTTTTTACAATTCATGACATGAAGTAAACAAATCTTATGTCATAAAAGCGATATCAGAGTCCAAATAACGTTTCAAGTAGAATAATCCAGATATTTATATATATATAAAGCGAAAAACAACTTCGACATAATTATGTGTATGGAAAAGATTATTATGACCGCCATTGACTTGAAATGGACAAATTTTGTTTTTGCTTCCGGCGGTTGCCGGTTTGCTATTGCTTCTTTAATCTATGAAAGTTGCCCTACAAGATGACGTCATGAGACATCAATTGAAAGTCAAGTTTGATTTATGTATTTTATTAAAATAAACCCCACCTCAGTTTACAGAGTTTTCAACGTAAAAATATTGAACAGAAATGTACTATTTCGAAATGGTTTTGGAATCAGCAAAGTTTTTTTTTCTTTACATACCGAAATTTACTTCTGCAACCTTAGTATTAGTGAGCAAGGGATGTGTGTCGTGTGCGCCCGCTGTAAGAGACAACGCCTGTCCATGACCATCGCAGCGATACACAGAACTTTAAGTAACAAAACAAAGTCCAGGGCATCACTGCTTTGGCGCTCATTACTTTGAGACTTTTGATAGAGTTAGTCTCAACAGCCCAGTAATTTCGCTAGCTGCACACACTACTGCTTAGCGGCAGAATAACTGGTACCGCGGTGGTACGTGGCTAGACGAGCTCCTGCTAAGGAGATCTACCACCAAGTAGGTATCGTAGCGTATCCTTGAACATTTTGATTCTGTGATTGTAACGCAGTTCTTCGTATATACATTCTGCGATCCGATCAATCAAAGTGCGCGCGTGCAAGCACTAGATAGCAGGGAGCGCGACCAGCCGACACTCGGGCGGCGACCAACCAAGCGAACGTTTCCTACTGGTTACTGAGTATGGCTGACGTGGAGCAATGTTTGCTTGCAGAGCATGCTGGAGCGCGTGTCCGTGGGCGTGGGCGTGGCTGCGGGCGCGGGCGCGTCTGCGGGCGCAGGCGCGCGCTACTCGCCGCACCACCACCAGCTCCTGCAGCAGTTCGCGCCGCCCTCCGCGCTGCGAGGTAGGTGCTGCGTGCTGCGTGCTGCGTGCTGCGTGCTCGGCACGTGCGGCCGCCGTGGCGTCAGTAGGTACCTACTGAGTGGTGCGGTGCGTGTGCGCAGGTGCGGCGCGGTCGAGCAGCAGCTCGGCGGAGTCGGTGTCGTCGCAGAGTGCGTCGCCGCCGCCGCCGCCGCCGGCGGGCGCGCGCGCGGGCGCCGCGTGGGGCGCGCGCTGCACGCGCGTGCGCACGCTGTACGCGTGCCTGGGCGAGAGCGCCGGCGAGCTGTCGTTCGAGCCGAACCAGATCATCACGAACGTGGCGCCGTCGGGCGAGCCGGGCTGGCTGCGCGGCTCGCTGAACGGCAAGCACGGCCTCGTGCCCGAGAACTACGTGGAGCCGCTGCCCTAGCGGAGCTTCCTCCGCAGCGCTGCGTCACCTCGTTGATTATTTTGTACCTATTTGTATATTTCGTACTTGTAAATAAGAGTTTGTTGATATTTTAACTATTTATATTATACTTTGTTGTGACTTTTTTACCAAATATACTACTCGCCGTGTCGCGCCGCTCGCGGTCTACGCGGAGACTAATCGAAACGAACGCTTTGTTTTCCTTTATTCATATTTGTCACTCGGGACACATTCAGCTTACGAATAAGTACCACCCTCATGAGAAACTGGAACCGGCAACCGCTGAGCCGGGGAAGGATGCACGTGTAGGTACGTACAAAGGAAAGTTTGTAAACAAACCAGCGAGTATATAACTTACATAGTTATATATGTCGGAGATATAAGATAAGAAGGAACTATATCACGACATACGGTGGGATGGCCGATCAACATCATGTATGGTTACTGGGTAACTGGGCGTGGGTGTAGCGGGCGAGGAGACAAACCACACAATTCAGTTATCTTGTACAAAGTTTATTCAGCACTTCACAACGACTTTAGTTTAAGAACGATTAGAACATTATAGACACATTACATAGCTTGGGGACAAAACGTTCCGCTTAGCTCGCACTCTGCAACCGACCAACTCAATCTACTCTCAAAGCAAGAATCAATGTTCCTCTCTCCTCAACCAAAGCAAGAATGATCTCCTCTCCTCAACATTCAACGCACGGCCGGCTCGCTTCACACAGCGCCCCTACCGGCCAACATCCGCAACTTCGCCTCTCATTGGTTGAAATCAAAATACTTTACACGAATAACGACAAGCAGAGCACGGAACCAGTGTTACGTCAGAGGTGTCGCCATTCCACCTCTACGCAAAATTACGCAAAATTACGCAAGATGGCGCTAAACTAAATCAACATTAATTCTACACGCCGACATATATAATTATGACGATTCAAGTGACAAGCTGCGGAACAATGTTGAAGAAGGAGGAGATGCTACGATAGGTAATATAACGACATGAACCTCGGCAATGCAAAGGAATAAACAAGCACATAGGTGCCTGTGGTAGGTAGGTATCCGGCTCGAAGGACCACATGAACGGGCGCCTAGCCGTCCGCCTCGGCGAATGACTAACCGCCTGTTGAGAGGTTGGCCTCAAACCATCGACTAGGTTCGCAACGCCTGGCTATTCCGTCCGAGCAAACGCGGAACTCACTTGGAGCGATCCGACGGCTGTCCGGCCCTATCCGGGGAACCTACGCTGTGCACCTATGTTCCCTACCGCCCTAACCCTACTTCCCTAGCGACCCTAACCTACCGTATACAGTAAATATATACTTAGATAGATAGGTCCAGGATACCTGGTGCCGTGAGACCTATCGGCAACAGGCGGAAGGGGGAATAAGGAGGAGGTACGATGTTCCACTGCCGTGACGCAGGCTCACGCCACGGTCACAGAAGGTGACGGTGCTAGTAGTCTTGCCACAGTGGAGGGATGAGACAGGTACACCCCGCCCGCCCAGCGGACACTTGCCGGGCACGGCGCGCTTCTCGCGCCGGTGTGGTCGGCCTGGAAAGGCGCCGTCCGACCTCTTCACGATCGGCCGGTAGGTCGCCTGGTTGACCTGACCACGGTGCGGTGGTGGCTCCCCTAACTCCGAGTGCAGCTGTCAACTGACACACCACTGCACCCCTTCGATGTTGGTGAATCAAACCCAGGTTGAATTGTGATTGATTTATTATTTTCATTCAACCGCTTATATAGGTACTAGATACTAAGTACTTATTGCTTTGTGGAGCCCTAGATTGCACCAATATTGCTGATCGTCCAGCCAGTCGTCGGCCGCTACATCTAGGTTGCGGACTCCGTAGTTTGGCTGTCGTCATGTCCAGTATGGACATATACCTAGTAGGTTTTATATTAAGAGCGGCAAATGAGCAGACGATTTGGCTGATGGTAAGCTCACCGTCGCGTATGCACACCTGCACAGTGCACAAAAGAGATGTTGCCAACAGGGAGATGTTTGGGAAGGTAGCACGGGTCGCCAGGCGACGTGGTGTAGCTTGCGGTGACTCGCGCGGACTCTTCCAACATCTTTCTTGTCAACATTGATTTCGAGAAAGATTGAAACTGCCGCACCCCACGCTGCACAGGTGTTTGTAACTTGCACGCTGGTCGGCAAGGCTCAGCTTGTCCGAGATTGACTAAAGGCAGAAGTTTCCTCCGCAGCTCGGCACTCGCAGTGCATCTACCTATACCTACCTAGCGAAATTATCTACATATCGCCTGCGAATAATAGAAACAGCGAGTGTATTAAATGTTGATTGATGTCATTAATATCTACATGATGTGAAAAGGGTCGAATGGAACTTTGTGGGACGGAAGAAATATTTGTCGACTAGGGAAACCACCGACCACAACATTATAAATAATGTCCACGAATGGCTGCAGGGCGCAGTCTATCCAGTGGTGGGCGTCGTGTGATCTTTTTTGTTATCAAATGTGTACCTGCGGCCGCCAGACCGGCCGCGCGCACGCGCATGCACACGGGTTAATGACTAAACGCCTGCCTATTCCGCCGAGCTACCACGGAACCCGCTTGGAGCACTCCGACGTACAGTAGGTACGTGATATATCTTCGGGGCATCTAGGTGCTGTACACTTGTGTAGGTACCCTGTCGCCCTAACCTACCGTGTAGTAGATATATACCTAGGTACATGTTATGAAAAATACACCTACATTCTTGAAAAGCCCCAAAGAAAGTTCCTATGATTTATTAACTTTGAGGGTCTGCTACCACCAACACCTGCTGCCTGCCCGGGTGCCCACTGCCCGGCTGGCCGGGCCAGGAGAGGCGGCCGACCTAACGTTCATGCACAATATATTATCCGACAGGATTGTCGTCTCTCACAAAATGTTTGGTTCGTTTCATTAAGTTTAGATAAAAAAAGGCCAAATGTATCCATGAATATATTGAATATACTTAGTTTTAAACTTAGAATCTAATTAGCCAAGCGACCGGCCTCACTCGGCAGACCTGGACTCGTAGTGCAGCTCTCCTTCCCCTCCGGCGCCCGAGCGCCCGCGCGGCGTGACCACACCCGGCGAGAACTGTGAGCCAGCCCGACTCTCTTTACAGTTATTGTCCACGAACAGGAGATGGCGCCAATAACCAGGCGCGACACGAGCAGGCGAGCGGGATAACATTATCCTTTACAAAACTCGATTCCGATCAGCTGTCGGAATCGCGCGACCGGCGTATTTACAAAATGCTTTTATATACGTGCTTAAAACAAAACTTCAAATATTTACGAGTTCCTATAATGCATACGCAGCGCCGGGTGGTGGCGGCTCGTCACTGTCGCGAGCGCGGATTTAATATTTTGATTCATTGGAGTCCACGCCTCGGTCGCGTCGCAGCGCGCACACGGCGTCGCCTCTCGGGGAACCGCCGCGTCGCCGGAGCGACCGGCACGCGCGAGTCCAGCCGAGCCGCCTCAGCCGCAGTTGTGCGCGGCGGCGGCGGGGGCGGCGGCGGGGGGCGGCGCCGCCGCGAGGCGGTCCAGCTCGCGTGCCTCCCGCGCGCGCACGATGCACAGCAGCGCCGCGTACTTGTCGCGCAGCGCGCGCGTGCGCGCCGCGCCCTCCTCGGCCGCGTGCCGCGTGGCGCGCTTCAGCTCCGTCACGGCGGCGTCGCGCGCCGCCAGCGCCGTCTCCAGCTCGGCGGCGCGGCACGCGGCCGCGTCGGCGCGCGCGCCCGCCGCCGCCGCGTCGGCCTCGGCGCGCGCCGCCGCCGCACGCAAAGCGCGCTCCGTGCCCTCGGCGGCGGCGCAGGGCGCGGGTGCGGGCGCGGACGTGGCGCGCTCGCACGCGGCCGCGAGGCGCGCGTCGCGCTCTGCCAGCACGAGCAGCTCGCGGCGCAGGCGGCGCACGTGCTCGGCGCGGCGCTCGGCGGCGAGCGCGGCGCGCGCGAGCGCCTCCACGTGTCGCGCCGCCTCGAAGGTCTCGCCGCGCGTGCGCTGCAGCTCGGCGCGGTCGCGCGCGCGCTCCGCCTCGGCCTCGTGGCGCGCGGCCTCGGCGCGCAGCCGCGCGGCGCGCTCCGCCCGCAGCGCCGCCTCGAGCGCGCGCTCGCCGTCGGGCGCGGGCGCGGGCGAGGGCGCGGGCGCGGCGACTGCGGGCGCGGCGGGGGGCAGGCGCGCCCGCAGCGCGTCCCGCTCGCGGGTGAGCGCGCGCACGCGGTCCTGCAGCGCGGCGTTGTGCAGCTCGAGCGCGCGCACCTGGCGGCAGCGGCCGAGCAGGCGCCGGTTGCGCTCCGCGTGCGCCTCGCGGCGCCACCGCTCGTACATGAGCTGCGCGTGCGCGAGCGCCAGCTGCTCGACGAGCTCGGCGCGCGCGGCGCCCCCCGCGCCCGCGCCCCCCGCGTACAGCTCGGCGAGGTAGGCGTCGAGCCGCGCGCAGGGCTCGCTCGTCTCCGGCGCCTGATATGACAACACAAACAGCACTGTTGAGAAATGTGCCACGAAATTGATAAGCGACGACTCACTCGATCGGAAAAGGCTCCGAAGCCTTGAACACCGGCGCAAGACGCCTTGAACGTTTACCGAGTACCTACACTTTGGAGAGCGCGGTTCAGATCTGCATGACGTAATCTCGCTGTACGGGCGCCTAGCCACTCACATCGGCAACGATGAAATTTGCTGCCAGAGTAGGTGTTCCCAGATGGATACAACTGGGCGGCTTCAAGTTGCGGGTGTGTCGGCTTCCTCTAGGCGAGCGTGCTCCGCTGTAGGCCGCTAAGTGGAAACAGGCTTCTGTATGTTCACTTATCTCCTCCTTATTGTACCTACAATTAGCAGCTGTTCGCTTTCCATTACAAATAATGCAGCAGCAGCCACAAGTTTAGAGCCTGACTCGCGACTCTAGCGCGAGCGTCGACTCGTCGTGTTCCGGTGAGACGCACCTGCTCGTGGTGGTCGTCGGGGGGCGCGCGGTAAAAGTCGGCGATGAGGAACTCGTAGGGCTCCGGCCAGGCGTCCACCGTCTGTGCGGCGGCGTCGGTGCGGCGCGCGGCCGCCGGCGGGCCCGCGGAGGCGGAGCGACGCGCCGGCGGAGCGGGCGCGGCGCGAGCGCGGCGCGGGCGCGGGCGCTCGGCGGCGCGCGGGTCGGGCGCGCGCGCCGCCGCGGGCTCCGCGTCCGTCCAGTCGGGCGGCGGCGCGGCGCGCGCCGTCAGTTCGCGCACCTCGCTGTCCTCGGGCTCGGCGTCGGGCGGCGGCACGGGCGCGGGCGCGGGGCCGGGTGCGGACGCGGGCGCCGGCGCGGGGTCAGCGGGCGCGCCGGCGCGCGGCTCGGGGCGCGCGGCCGCGGCGGGTGGCGCGCCGCCGAAGGGCACGGGCGAGTCCGCGGCGCGGCGCTCGGCCGCCACGCGCGCCAGCCGCGCGGACGCCGCCGAGGGCGCCGAGGGCGCGGGCGGCGCGGTCGGCGCGGGCGAGGAGGCGCGCCGCCCGATGGCGCGCGCGGCTCCGCCGTCGGCCGGGAACCGGAAGGCGAGGCGCGGCGTGTTCTCGGGCGTGGCCTCCACGGCGGGCTCGGGCTCGGGCTCGGGCTCCACGTCGGCCGGCAGAGGCGTGTGCGGCGCCGCCTCCGCGCCGGAGCGCTCGCCCAGCGACCACCAGCCGTCGCCGCCCGGCCGCAGCGCGCCCACGTGCAGCGCCGCCTGCGATAAAAGCATTTTACTTCCAGGAATGCTGGTCGTCTTTTTAGATCGTTGTTAAAGTTGAATGTTGAGGTAAAACACAGAAACTAAACTCAAACAAAAATAGATTTGAAATAGGTTTGGTGCGAGATGGGGGATATTTCGGCGAAAATCAGAAAAATCAGAACTTGTAGGAAAATAAGAATGTTTGTGTATTTTCACAACATGGGTTCCAGACTCGTGAGGCATAGGTACTCGAGTTGACTTCGAACTATGAGCAATAGAGTATCATTAATGTGTTAATCATTTGAAAGTGTAGTTATTCGGAGAATAAAGCCGAGGATTTTCATGGCTTTGTTAGAGATAAACTCAATATGTTTATCAAAGGGTAGTTTCGTGTGTAACGTCACTGCTAGACCGAGCACCGAGTCCCGACTAGTACTACACATCCTACCTATCTGCGAGCAGGACCAAACGCCGCAGCATTCTTCATGACTTGAAACACTGGTGGATATCACTCACAAATATAATAAACAGGAGAGGCCCAAGAATAGATCCTCGAGTGTTGTCCCTGTGACCCGGCGGGACGTGCCTCTAGCTAGTGAGCAGTTCAGCGTCCACGGTACCTGCGCGGTGGAGCCCGGCGGCGGCGCGGGCGAGTGTCGCCACAGCAGGGGCGCGGGCTCGGGGGCGGCGGGCGCGGCCTCGGGCGCCGGCGAGTCGCGCGCCGGCAGCGACAGGCGGCGGCACTCGGCCAGCACGTCGTGCGGCTCCACGCGCGCCCAGCGCGCCGCGTCCGCCTCGCGCGCGCGCGAGCCCGTCACCAGCGCGGGGTGCAGGCGCACGCCGGCCGCCAGCGCCGCCACGGCGCGCTCCCAGGCGTCGCGCGCGCCGCCCGCCGCCAGCTCGGCGCCCGCGCCGCGCAGCGCCTCCACCGCCGTGCAGGGGTGCGTCGCGTACACGGCGCGGAACAGCGCGCGCGCCGCGAGCGCCGCGTGCACGTCGGCCGGCGCGCACGCGGCGCGCACCACCGCCTCGGCCAGCTCGCCGGCGTGCGCGGCGGCCAGCGCGGGCGCGGCGGGCACCAGCGCCGCCAGCGCCAGCAGCGCGTGCAGCAGCGGCAGCGCGTCGCGCTCCGAGCGCGCGGCGCGCAGCAGGTCGCGCGCGAGCGCGTGCGCGGGCACGAGCCGCAGCCAGGCGGGGCGGCGCGCCACGAGCGGCGCGAGCGCGGCCAGCGCGTGGCGGCGCGCCGCGCGCTCGCCGCGCAGCTGCTCGTGCAGCGCGTCCAGCAGATGGCGGGCGTGCGGCTCGGGCGCGCGCGCCAGCAGCTCCAGCGCGCGGGCGGAGCCGGTGCGCGCGTGGTAGGCGAGCAGCGCGCGCGTCAGCCAGGGCTCGCGCACGGCGCCGTACAGCGCGCCCAGCTGCGCGGCGGCGGCGCGCGCGCCCTCCGCGCCGCCCTCCAGCAGCGCCAGCACGCCGCCCGCCTCGCACGCCGCCTGCATCTCCGCCCGCCTGCACGGTAAAACTGGTATGAGGCTCGCACGTGCCTAGTGTCAAGCTATTTATTTATTTATTTGTTTTTAGTTTGTCAATATTTTGATATTGACAAAATAATAATAAACTAAACTGGCCGGTGTGCGCTCGGGGCACTTTAACTTAGATTACTTAGTTAACATAAGTGAAAACTTTTTAGGCTTTTGAATGTTAATTTATCTTCTATTTATTTATAAAGTTAGCAGCTGTTTCTTTTCCATGTAAAATAAAAACAAAATAAAATAAATTGTATGAAAAGTAGCTTTATTTGTTTCCAGGGTGAGTGACACCGACTCCGACGCTGAGTGCAGACACGTCAGTGTGAGTGGAAAATGCCAATCAGTAAGTAGGTGTTCAATCACAAGTTCCCACAGTCGCCAACATCAGGCTTCAGAATGCTATTCCAAAGCAATTTAGAAACTATACTTATGTGGGTGGTTCTCCGAAATTTGGTTAACTTGGTGGTGGCAATAATTTTTACATATTATATATTAATTTATCTAATATTTGAAACTACTAAGGGGTAATATAAAGTCCATTTTATTTGGTCACTCATTTTCATACATATCATAATATTCTTTATTTCCAAAAATAGCCACTTCTTACTCCAAATATCAGGCCCTAGCCATGTAAGATCTCCCAAATGTAGTAATCATTTCACTGTAATTATAATTCTATAAGAATAATTTGGCTTAATCCTATTTAAACTCGTTTACTATTATATTACTAACCTTATCATTACGATTTAATTTATTATAACAATATGTATCATCACATTGACAGCCCTGTTGGCTCATTTGGTAGCATGTCTGCTTCAAGAGCTGTGGGGCGTGGGTTCGATTCCCACCCAGGACAAGCATTTTGTGATACAAAAACAAATGTTTGTTCTGTGTCTGGGTGTACTGTATGTATTATAAGTATGTATTTACAAAAAAAAAAAGTATTTAAGTATTCTATCAGTTATCTGACTCCCATAGTACAAGCTTTGCTTAGTTTGGGGTCAGATGGCGCTGTGTGTAATGTCCTGTGATATTTATTTATTTATTTACATTATTTCAAATCAAAAAGTGTAAGCGATAAAAAATATCAGTCCCTAATAATTTACGAAATTCAAAAATACGCGGCATCTAAGCATAAAGCCTTTTTCATAACATGCTCAATACAATAGCATTGGTGTGAAGTTAATTGTAAATACGACCTAAGTCGCGGCAGTCATTTTGTTATTAGTGTTATCAACGACTTTGCTGCAGAAAAACGTGCTGTGCCAGTCAACCTCTCAGGCCCTAGGTAAGTCGTTTCATAGATAATTATTTAATAATTGGTATCATTACTTATTGTAAATTCGAGTTCGGTTTGCCTTGTTATTTTGACCGCCTATTGGGTTTGATGTTTATTTAAAATAATACGCTACATTTGATTTTGTTTCGTTTCGTCAGTTCCTAGACCGTCAGTCCCTAGTCGTAAACGTGTCTAGGGCCTGAGACAACATCTAGGGACTGATGGTCATACTGTGTAATGCATGGTTTTAAACATAATACCAGTGTATTTGTTGTAGAATATGGCGCCTAGAAAGAAAACAATATTATCTAAAGAGGAAATTGCAAGAAATAGTCTGAACAGGCAAAGAGGCAATAGGAAAAAATTAAAAATGACAAAGAATAGGGAACGAGGTAGAAACAGGAAAAAGGACAACGGAAATATGTAAAAGCCATGACTCCGCGTGAGCATAGAAAAGCAAGAAAAAAATGAGTAAAATTTCTAGTAAAGATTCTATTAAAGCAGAATAAAGATAAAAAAAAGTAAAGATTCGTGAAAATAATGATAAATACACGGACCAAAATAAGCCACTGTCATCGGACGAGGAAATTATTCCTGAGGTTCCTTTATTAAACAATGAAAGAAGAGCTGAAGCTAGAGAAGGGAGTAGGAAGGAGGAGTATAGTTAAACGGGATAAAATAAATTATTAAAGAGAAAGGTCTTAGTTATAGAAAATTTAAAGAAAAAACTTGCCAGCGAACAACGAAGAAGCAGAAGACTGAAATATAGAATGATATAAAAGAAGAAAACACTTACACCAAAAAGAAAAATGTAGAAATGGCCACAGACCCTAATCAAAAAGCAGAATTGATAAAAAAAGATCATCAGATATTATCACGGATTCTGAAGATGATAATAAATGCCATTAGCAAGTATGAGCTACATTGCGCATAAAAAGTCTAAAACTAGGTATCGCAGTGGGCATTATATTCTAGTCGAGTTAACAATGAGGAGAAAAGAATATCGATAAGCCGCAACTTTTTGACGATGAAGATGGAGAGCTGACATTCCTTAAAGTTTGCAATGAAGATGACACAGAATTTTAAATAAATGATAATGATATCGCCGACGTGCCTTACGAAGACGTTATAGAAAAACTACCAGTTCTTATCGTCAAGAGGATAGCATTATTTTACAAATTTAAAACCCCATTAATGTTTACGAGAAATAAAACAAATAGTGATATAAATAAAGACGAGGTACTAGGTAGTTTAGGTTTGAAATATTTAGATTTTATAATATAATTAGTAAAAGGCTGAACATTGTGTTTAAATTATAATTTCGTTACTTAGAAAGCTGAATCACTTAAAATAATTGTTAATTACCTAAAGACTATTATTTTGTAAGTATAAACTCAAAGTGAAATTTGATTATTAAGGTATATTAGCACATTTTTTCATGTGCATAATGAATAAAAGAAAGCCTGTGATTGGAACTTTTTAGTTTAATCTAAATTCATAGAATTTGTTAACATAAGAGATAATTTGTTGTAGTGATCTTTTAAAAAGGAGCTTATTAAGTAAATTATATTTCTAAAAACTGATTGTCTGCCTCAATATCATTGAGTATATTGCATATTTATGAGACTGGAACTAAACTGAGGTACTAAATATAAGATTGTGGAAAAACTAGATAATAACCATAAATAAAATTACTTGCTTAGGCTATTTTATTAAAATAATAATTAGTTATGATATGTGAGGTATTTGATTTTGTTACAGTTGATTTTTCAATAAAAATGTGATTGATTTGACATAATAACCGTGTTTGGCGTCAGCCCCTATCACGTCTCGTCAGTCCCTAGAACACTGATTTTAAAAAAAACCTAAATTTCTCTTAAAATATTAAGTAAAGTGACTGGCCCTTTTAGATACAGCAAAGTAGATGTTATACCTACAGCATAGAATAAAAACTTTACTGATTATCATCTAAAAATACCACATTCAAAATTAGGTCAAAAGTTAACCAAATTTCAGAGAATCACCCATATACAATATTACTAAGACTGATAGCAAAAAAAACGTAAAAAGTAATGAGTTCTGTGTATTGCTGCGATGACCATGGACAATGGGCATGCGTTATCTTTTACCATCAGGAGAGTGTCTCGTTAGTTTCATTACATATGTTTTGAATGTTCTTATATATATATTTTATTGATATGTGTGTTGTGCAAGTCAAGTTAATGTGGAGCAGTAGCTTGTTTGTAATGTTTTTATTCTCGAGAGGTGGGTTCACGTTTGACCCTGACACACCCGCCTGACATCAAGCACTAGTGACGCTGGAAGATGAAGCGCACTTACCTACCAGAAACCCAGCTGCACTTTAAAAGTATCACAGACTTCCGTAGTTCCAGAACCTTGCGGTGCAAATAAAAAACGTGAAATCTAAAAGCTTTGTTTCAATATGTAGGGAATATCCAAAACATATAGATAATGTTTGTCTGGCCGCCCAGCAGTAAAAGGTGCACGCCCAACTACAAAACAATATTTACTAAATGTGACAAATAATGCAACTTTACTCTGGTCCTTGAACATATTCAAGGAATGTGACTGTCCGATGGAGACTAGCAGACCATTCCATGACTGGACTAAAGCAATCACTATAGAAAGAAGTAGTGTTTTGGTGTGTGTAAAGATAAAGGGAGGTAGACTGTCTCAAAGAACGGGGCTCACAAGATTCACGAAAAAATTACCCGTACAGTACCTGCATGCATAGTAGTATTAGAATAGATCACCTGTAAAGCAGCAGCAGCTGTTTGTATTCAAAATAAATAGAGACTGCTGGTTGTACTACAAATTAATTACCTCCCGTGTCGAGTGGTTCCGCAGACTGACACCATTAGGGATATGTGTCCGGCAACATTGAGTACCGATCACCACGTAGTGCGGCGTCTACTCGCCGACAGAGATGTGCACGTCGACGATTAGCTAGGTGATCGATTAACGCGAGTTTCCGAGGTACACGGCGCAATACGCCCTTAATAAATACGATAAGTCAATTAGTATTTAAGTTCCAGACCGAAAACTTTCCACGATATCGTCTTTATATTGTTTAGACAGATTTAATCAATCTATTCGTGCACACGGAAATTACAAGCCGATTGTAATGTCCATCTTACCGATGTCGAGTTCAAAAAATGGTTATAATTATGTACTTCATTATGTACATACTGTAAACTATTTTATTTTTAATTGTATAAATACGCAAGAAATATATTTGCAATACTACGTACTGATGAGCAGATCGGAGAGACGAGTCTTCAGGTATCGATGCAGGAGGAATTTTGGATAATTTTGCTTTCCAGCCAACAGAGTTCAACAGAACACAAAAATAAATTACAAACAAATTGCTAATGTAATAAAATATCGCTCAGTAGCAGTAGTTCCAAGTCCATTCGTACAAATCCAGTTCACTGTGAGAATGAGAATGTAATGGAAAAAACACTTTTCACTCAGAGAACCGAGAAGCGATGTAATGTAATGGAAAAATAAAAATTTACGCTAAAAATTGATAACACGCACAGATGTTGAGAACACTTATTTAGACTTTTTTTTTTTTTTTAGCGTCGAATTTTGTGTATTTGCCAGCGTCAAGTGTTTTGATATTTTCGAGTTTCATAAGTTAAATGAGGTGCCTCGTAGCTATAGTTATAGTCAAAGTGCAGTCTTGGTCAAGTCATGCCTTAGTAAAGTACTGGTGACTTTATTACGCTTCGATGGAGTTTTGAAAGCAATATTATATTATTTTCATATATTACAAGCACGAGCGAGGGAAAGTGATATAATATGGTGAAACAAGATTTTTCGTGGTGCTGCCAAAATTCCATTGACAGTTTTGGTAGCACCATCACAAAAGTTATGTTGCTAAAGTAAAGTTTCCACTACTTTATTATGGCATGACTGGATTTGACTGGCACGGACTGGACTTGACTAAAACTGGGATTTAACTGTAACTTTATATGTTAGGCATGAATTGTAAGAACCGAAGAAGAGTTATTATAGCTTTACGGATTTAGCCTGTACGATGGGGGCAAATGAATTAAAAAAAAATGCTTTGTATTGCATTTAAGCTTGTATTGCTTTTTATAGTTTTAGGCTCAGATTAAATACGTTTAATCTGATGTTTTAGGAATTGATTGGCAATGAAGTTTGAAGCCATATATAATCTGTCATCTGTATTTAATTATGAAGCCAAACAAGTATTTGCCATAAAATACTACATAAATAAGTTACCAATAATGTCGTCATGTTATAATAAAATACCTATTGGCAACTTTAAAATATTACGAATATAGTAACCTAGCACTACATTCGGGGTTTTTGGCCCGGTTTTGATATAGTAGTATTATAATCTCATGTCCAAAAAATAGGCAGTATTATTATTATTGTATAGTATCTATTTTACTTGGAAATGGACGAGACTTGACCGTGGCTAGTTTTAAACGACTTTGACAAAGACTGAATTTGTTTGGTCGAAAACGGCCTGAACCAGTGTTTAGGGCCGCCTTACACGTTCAATAATGATCACGATCCGCGATCATGATTTTTTTTTTTTTTTTTTTTTTTTTTTTTTTTTTTATTATTATACGCTCCACAGACGCTGGGGTCCGTGACCTTTGTCAACTTTAGTTACAAAATTTTTTTTTTTTATTTTTACAATTTCACATTACAAAAAGAGGAGAGGTTAGTAGGATCTTAATCTAAGGTTAAAGTAGGTACTAGATTGTGTGTATACCGCGAGCAGACCAGCGACCCGCAAGCAGCACCCGATCACGAGTATGACGCATGTGCCAGCCATCGCCCTCCTCAACCATATCTGAGGGAAGAGAGCGACACGACACACGACGCCGCCGCAAGAAGGAGCCTTCGATGGTGAGCATGAATGCTCGAGGCATACACACAATCCTTATTTCTATTTACATGAGTTTTCGTTTGAAATCGCCTCCTCCCGACTCAAGGCCTCCATCACCGCCGTGTTCCGATCTTTGATGGCCATCTGCAAATTATATTCTTTGATGGTCTTCGGTGACGCAGCCGACGCACGACGCACGAACCGACAGATAGCATCGTCTTCAGTATTGTCGGCGTAGTAGACGAAGGTCCCGGTGTGCCGTGATACTGCGACGACCGCATGCGACACGCTCTCGTGCAGCTTCATTTTTGGCTTGGTCTTTATGGCGATTACCGACTCGTACGTTAACCCCTGAGCTTCATGGATGGTAAGAGTGCGCGACCCCGTGCCTCCCCCATACCCTAGGCTGATGAGGGTTTCCTTTTCTTCTTGAGTGTGCACTAAGAAAAGTGTGTTGGGAAGGGTGATGGGTATTTGCGCTCCCTTGTACCGTCTGTGCTCAAGGGATTTAATACGGGGAGCTGAGGAATATATACCGGAGTATATTTCCCTCAGCGCGTACGCGACGTCCATTGGGTTTCTATGTGTGCAAAGCAACTCCTGACTGATGTTTGTGACCAGGTTTGGGCGATGGTACCTCATTTCGAAGATATTTTCTCTGTCGATATAAGGTAATTGATTGACGTCTCCGACAAGGACAAGTTCGCTAGCACCAGACAGCCGTGCAGCCATTACTATGGCTCCAAAATGGTTCATAAGGGCTTCATCCACCAAAAGGCGGCTGAAGCTATTTCTACCAAAACCATTTACGAGGGAGGAAGCCATGGTTCGCACCCTGGTTTTTACCAGGTCACCTATTCTGTGCGATAGTTTCTCCCTCAGATCTTTTGCTGCTTCTGTTGTTGTGGTGATGATAGCGTCCCTGTCGACATCGAAATGTCTGATCACCCATGTTGTCTTTCCACACCCTGGAACTCCGTTGACCCATTGCATCTTTGGCACCACCCAGTTGTCCCAATTTGCCTCGACATCTGAGTTCCCTTCGATAGTCTTAGCCATCTCGAGGATCCTGTCATCCAGCATTATCTTGGTGCACTTGGCGGTGACTACGATTGGGTCATTCGATGGTATCGCGTATTTTGGTCTTCCTGTTCGCTCCGTCTCGGCTTCATCTAGTGCCACAAAGCCACTTTCTGCACTGTAAGCTGCCATATATTGTCCTTTCATGGTTCCCCTGATAACCTGGGAAGTGGCGTTGTCGTATATGGCAGCTTCCGCCTCCTCAAGTCCCTGTTTTAGTAGACTTTCACTTCCTAGTCTGAAGGACTGCAGGATGTTATCGCAGTTCCTGAGATTGACTTTTCTTATCGCTCTCAATGTGGCTAGGAATTCGAGGAAAGCATTTTTCGCGTGGCCCTGTGGCCCCGATGCCAGGATGTATTGGGGTGAATCGACCTGCCCCATGTCGGCTCTCGTCCGTGCTGCCTGAGTTTGTGAAGCTGCTCTCGGGGCCACTAATGTTGGGAGGGGTGGTGATTTGGGTTTGATTCGGAACAAGCTCTGTGCTGCTGCACTAAAAGCTGTTGCGAAAGCCGCTACATGGTCTTCTCTTTCGTTTCGGCTACCACCCGAAAGAGCTGCGGCCCTCTCGGCTGCTGCTTTTTGTTGTACCCTTTCCGAGCCGGATTGAGTGGTCGAACTTGGAACGGGATGTCCCCAGCTGTCTGTTGCGCTAGTGTTGTCGTGTGTTGGAGCCTTGAGAAAACTTAAGTTTTCTCCCCTGTCTTCGTACACAACCACCTCATGATATTCAGAGGCTTTAGTGCAACCCAGCCGGTCTGCGACTTCCGCTTTCGAGAATTCTACCATCATCGCATCCACGCTTATTACCCGGGGCGTGCTGTCTGCTCATCATGATTTCAAAATGTCTAGATATTATGCGATCCGGAGCATCAGTCCGTCAATCCGCTTCGTACACGATCAGTCTGGATCGCGATCATTGATCGCGGATCGCGCGCTACGTGTACGGGCTGCCTTACACATTAGGCATTAGACATTAAGAGATCCACTAAATTCCACTTGCCGTAGATTAAAAAAAAAAACAAGTGAACTAACTTAACCTAGAAAGGAGTTTTGGCGGGAACGCGGGAAGAGTCGTGTCGCTCCGTTGTATTTTTTTCCAAAACTAGTGTTTTGTCGAGTGTTTATGCATAAAAATGGTGGTGTTTTATTCATAAAGTGCCGAATTACAAGCGCGAGTGTGGGAAAATGATATAATGTGGTGAAACATGAGTTTTCGTGTTGCTTCCAAAACTCCATCGAAGCTTTGTAGTAAAGTTGCCACTACTTTACTAAAGCATGACTGGAATTAACTGACACGAACTGGACTTGACAAAGACGACTTTGACGATAACTATATCTAAGATACAGCAGAAATAACACTTAAGACAAGGCAGTATGGCTCTATAGCTTTAGCCTGCCCGAAAGGGCAAATTATTAAAAAAAAAAAAAAATTAACCTAGAAAAGACACGAAAACTTATTGATTTATTTTTTGAAAATGTTTTAGATTGTGTCGAAATGGAAACAGCTGCTGCTGAAGATTTGTTGTTATAAATTATTGCCATAAAAAAGATTTATCGATATGTTGAGAGCGGTATCTGTGATTTCCCTGGAAAGTCCAGCAGTGGAACTGATCGCCTCGGCCGCCGCGAGACGCGATTTCGGCAAACTTATTCGTATGTTTATGATAAGTTTCGTTACCTTAATTTACTCGATAAAATCTGTCTGTATAGGTAAACGTATCGTCTCTAGAAAGGCATACTCGAGTACTTTGCTTTCTCCTTACTAGCGCTATATTATGAAACAATAAAATGTTGTTGTGCAACCATAACAATACGAGGTTACAGCGATCAGCGATTTCCCCGCAGGACCCGTTCGCTTGTCCACGCCGAGATAAAAGTTTCCTGCGTCACTCCGATCCTAAACCTGTAAACCTGTCGTAAATCATATCACTCGAGTAGTGTTTTAAGTAATATTTGAACATTTCCCCATTGTAGACTAACTAGGCGCTGGTTTACTAATAACCAAGGCCAAGGTTTTGCAGGCCATTGCTTACAATATGCCTTTTGTTTTAGGCTTCAAGAAGTATTCATGTTCTGCGCGGGACACTCAGGTATGCACTACCACCGCCTGCAAGTGAACTGTCCATTTGGTATTGTTTCTTATGATGAAGGATTTTAAATTTTTGAATGATACTTTTGATTCATCTGGACTTTTCATTGTCTCATTTTTTGATTATAAATGATTAATGGCACATTAATTTTTCAAGCATGCAAGGAAAATAAGAAGATTCCGTACGGTATGTTAGTGTATTAACTGTAGCAAGCACCCGCATACCTACATCAAGTGGTTCATAGCAGGTACCCCTCGATATAGTGGCACGGATGTGGTGGCGAGTAGGTAGGACATCTCCGTGTAACCTCAACAATGTATATAACTACACTGAAAATATTAAAAGTTATAGTTAAGTTTATGTGAATTATACACAATATAGATTCCAAGGCTGAGATTATAAAGCAGGCAGGCTGCGTCCGAGAGAGGCTCGGCCAGAATGTTGTTACAGAAACCGACTGGAAGTCTAGGAGTCATTCTACTTGCTTCATTCCCAGCTCACTCCATGATAGTGTGTTTGTCTATACGTCTATAGTGCTGCAGGCTCGGCAGTTTGGAGTTATGGAATTACCCATTCAATAGGAACAAAATACTATGAAGTTTTGTTTGTCAACTTGTGGGCACGGCTATTGCAACATACCCACAATGTTGTGCTAAATAAATAAAACTAATTTCCTAGTGTTTTGTGCTTATGAAGATGTATCATTCTTAAGTCATAGAGAATAACGTGGATATAAGTATATAGCTAGTGCTGTAACTGTACCGATCCTCATTAGCACTTAGTTTCGACGTTTGCGTTCTTGGAAGCGATACTCACTTAACGTTCATATTTACATTGGAGGTTGTCAGTATCCATTAGGTAGGTACTCCATTTATAATACCTAGATTCATTATTCTTTAGACTGTATTAACATCGGAAAAGAGGCGCGCGGAGACGTCGGCAGCGGGTGGCGCGCCGCCGCCCCGTGCGCCGTCTCCGCCGCCGGCCGGCGCGCCGCGCCGCGCCTGGACGCTAGCGGCCGCCGCGGTCACCGCCGCCGCCTCGCTCGGCGGCGTCTACTTCTTTAGGAAGATCAGCGACGACGAGGGCGCGAAGAAGTCGGCCGTCGGTGAGTGTCACGCTCACGGCTGTGCCTCGTGCCTCGGCGGCGCCTGACCGCGCCTGACCTCCGTGCCCGGTGTCCGCAGAGCCGGCGGGCGAGGCGCCTGTGGCGCGCGCGGCCTCGGAGGAGGAGGCGGACGTGTATCCGGCGTCGGGCGCGCTGATGCCGCGGCACGTGCAGTTCCTACTGGTGGGCGGCGGCACGGCTTCGTTCGCGGCTATGCGCGCCATCCGCGCGGCGCGGCCCGACGCCGCCGTGCTGCTCGTGGGCGAGGAGCCGCTGCCGCCCTACATGCGGCCGCCGCTCAGCAAGGAGCTGTGGCGCGAGCCGGCGCTCGGCGGCGCCGACGCGGCCGACCGCCTGCCGCTCCTCTCCTTCCGCCAGTGGAACGGCAAGCGGCGCCCTCTGCTGTACGAGCCGCTCGCCTTCTACACGCCGGTCGAGCGGCTCGCGGAGAGCGCCGGCGGTGGCGGCGGCGCCGGCGCAGCGCGCGGCTGGCGCGTCACGCGCCTCGACGTGACGCGCCACGAGGCCGAGCTGCGCGCGCCCGGCCGGGAGCCCGTCACGCTCACCTACGACAAGTGCCTCGTGGCGACCGGTGAGTGCAGAGTGGCCGAGCGCGAGCGGCTGTATGCGCGGCGGAGTGCGCGGGGTCACGCTCACGCGGCCTGGTGTTGCAGGGCTGCGGCCTCGGCGGCTGGAGGCGCTGCGCGCGGCGCGCGAGGCGGGCCGCGCGGTGACGGTGCGCGAGGCGCGCGACACGGCGCGGCTGGCGCGGCTGGTGGACGCGCCCGAGGCGCGCCACGTGCTGCTCGTCGGCGGCGGGTTCCTCGCCACCGAGCTGGCCGCCGCGCTCGCCGAGCGACGTGAGTAGCGCGGGGGTAGTAGTGGGGGAGGACGGGAGGCGGCGGGCTCGCGGGCTCGCGGGCTCGCGGGTGACGGTGAGGCGCGTGTTGCAGTGGGCGCGGAGGGCAAGGCGGTGACGCAGGTGTTCCGCGAGGCGCGGCCGCTGGAGCGGGTGCTGCCGCCGTACCTGGCCGCGGAGGCGGCGCGGCGGCTGCGCGCGGCCGGCGTGCGCCTGGAGGCGGGCGCGGAGGTGGTGCGTGCGGAGGCGGAGGCGCCGGGCGGCGAGGTGCGCGTGTTCGTGCGCGGCGCGGACGGGGCGGAGCGCGCGCTGCCGGCCGCCGCCGCCGTGGTGGAATGCGTGGGCGGCGAGCCGGACGCGGCGCTGGCGCGCGCCTCGGGCCTGGAGGTGGCGGACGGCGCGCTCGTCGCCAACGCGGAGCTGCAGATGCGCCACGATGTGTGGGCGGCCGGGGACGCGGCCAGCTGGCACGACCCGGCGCTGGGCCGCCGCCGCTTGGAGCACCACGACCACGCGGTGGCGTCGGGCCGCCGCGCCGGCGAGAACATGGCGGCCGCGGCCGCGGGCACGCCGCAGCGCCCTTACGACCACCAGCCCATGTTCTGGAGCGACCTGGGCCCCGACCTGGGCTACGAGGTGAGAGCGAGGAGTTGCGACCGCGCGCCCGTGTCGCCGGCGGGACACGGATGAGTCGTCAAGTCGCGTGTTGCAGGCTATCGGCGTGGTCGACTCGCGGTTGCACACCGTGGGCGTGTTCTCGGCGCAGGACGTGAAGGAGGAGACGGCGGCGGCGGCGGCGGCGGGCGAGGCGCCCCGGCCGGCGGAGGGCGAGGCGGGCGCGGCGGGCGAGCGCCGCTACGAGCGCGGCGTCGTGTTCTACACGCGAGAGCAGCGCGTCGTCGGCATCCTGCTGTGGAACCTGTTCAACCGCATGCACGTGGCGCGCCAGGTGAGCGGTCGCGCCGAGTGCTCGCGGAGCCAGAACACTCCGCAGCTTGCTTTAACTGTACCTATCGTGCGGCGCAGGTGCTGGCGCGCGGCGAGTTCGAGGACCTGTTCGAGGTCGCCAAGCTGTTCTCGCTGCACGAGGACGACTGAGGCGTGCCCCGCTGCCCGCTGCCCGCTGCCCGTCGCCGTCGCGCCGATCTATATACCTACCTACTTACTTTAGACAAATAAATATAATGAATTGTTAAATAAATACTTTTACCGATCGTTATTTTTTCTGTGATCATCCCTTTCTCGTGACCGGAGCCCGATGACGGTACTGATGGAGGCTCATTCGCGACTAAAGACAGAACGTCGGGGCTGGCGCTCCGCGTCTCAGCAGGCGAACACGCGTGCTTATTTTATATAAGTGGGTTGCTAGTACTTAGTTCATTTTTCATGCAAATAAATAGCTTTATGCTAAAATTTCAAAGGACGTCGATTTGTTTATGATGAGGCAATAAAGGCTTTTAAGAACGCTATTTCAAGGCAATCTTTTGAACACACTAAAGTTAAATACGACAATACTAAAACTTTGATCGCAAAAAAATCTAAGAAGAAAAAGTTGGCTCAGAACACTTTGTAAACTTTTATGAGGCGCGCACGTGCTGGGAATTCATTTATTTCTTTGTTTTGAATTTATTACTATTTTGTCTAAATTTTGAAATTGTATTTATTGTAGGTATATAAAATATTATAATTCTTGCATCAGTCCCCGCGCCGCGCGCCGCGCGCCGCGCCGGGGTGCGCTCGGGGCACTTTAACTTGGATTAGTTAACATAAGTGGAAACTTTTTAGGCTTTTGAATGTTCATTTATCTTTTATTTATTTTCAAAATTAGAAGCTGTTTGTTTTCCATGTAAAATAAAAAAAAAACTTCGTAAGTAGGTATAGTCCAGTTTCGTAAAACCATTAATTTAAAAAATGTAGTAGGGGTACAGTTCCTAGGTAGGTAGCCTACCTGCTTCTACTACTAGGTAGGTATACACCTATAGGTAATATGTAGGTAGGTATATAGAAATATAAAAATACGTGGGTTAATGCGATTGGTATTTATTAAGTTGGAAGTGTAAGTAGACGTGGTGTGGCCGTCACGGCCAGTCGAGGTGCACGTGCGTGACGTCGAGCGCCAGGATGTCGGCCGGCGCGCCCAGCGCGGCGCCGAGCGCGGGCCGCGTGCGCCGCAGGTCGCCGTGCACCCACTCCTGCAACGCGACACGCCTCGTCACTCGCGGTGACGAGCAGGGGCTGGGAGGGGGGAGCGGGAGCGGGAGAGGAGTGGCAGCGGCACCTTCACGTACGCGCCGGCGTCGGTTCGCAGGCGCAGCGTGAAGAGCGCGGGGTGCGCCGGCACGAGCGCGGCCGCCTCGCAGCGCAGCGCGCGCGCGCGCGGCGCCAGCGCGCGCCGGTGCAGCACGCGCAGCGGCGTGCGCTGCACCACGCGCCACGTGCGCGCGCGCGCCGCCGCCAGCTCGCGCTCCGTCACGGCCGCCGTGCGCCCGCCCGCCGCCAGCTTCACGCACAGCGCCTCGTACGTCTTGCACTTGCTCTCCTCGCCGCGCTTCAGCTCCGCCAGCCGCTCTCTGCGGGCCACACACGCACGCATCGATGACTCGTGTAGGTCTGTGCGAGCGAGTACCTACCGACTACCGGCCACCCACCTGGTGACGGGCACGAGGCTGCGCACCACCACCTTCCCGCTGCTGGAGATGTCGTCGCAGACGCGCTGCAGCTCGGCGGCCGAGGGCGCGCGGCTGGGGTCCGCCACCTGCGGGCCCGCGCACTGTGTTACTCCCGTCCGTGTCCGTGTCCGGATCAGGTCAGTGTCGTGTCGTGCGCGTACTGACCTCGACGGCGAAGGGGCGGCCGGTGCCGAGGCAGCGCACGTCCACGTCCTCGCGGCCCGCCGAGATCAGCTTCAGCCGGTGCTCCGCCTCCGCCGGCGGCATCCTGCACACCACGCGCGCGTCATTGTAGCCGGGGCGAGGCTATACTCGGTGCAACTCGCGGCTCTCGTCTAGGCAGCGCCACCGCAGCGCCAGACATGCCGCCGCCGAGCAGTAGTGAGGTTCGAGGGGTACTGCAGCGACATTACAGGGGTGTCGAGACTAACCATCGAACCTCTCAGAGTAATGAGCGCCAAAGCAGCGATGCCGATGCCCGGACTTTGTTTTGTTAGTCGTACCGCTGCAATGGCCATGGACATGGACAGGCGTTATATCTTACTACCAGAAGATCGTCTCGTCCGTCTCATATTTACACTCCAAATAGCATGGAAGGCGCGCGGAGCCCGGCCGGGGCAACCTCGCTCGACAACGTTCGGCTGGAAGCGAGCTTCCCCAGGTTTGGGGGCACCCCGCGAGCCCCGTGACGTGGGTTTATCGATTTCGCTGACGACCCTCGGCGCCGAGCGAAGGCCGTGTTCCACTCGGACCGGGAGCTGCACGCGGACTCACCCGTACAGCGCGGCCAGCGGCGCGAATATGATCTCCTGCACGGAGGAGGGCATGATGCGCACCCCGCGGAGCACCCACGGCGTCTGCGGCAGCTCGCGCGACAGCTTCACGTACCTGCGGGGCAGGCAGAGGCCGGAGCGACGTGCGCGGCGCGGGAGCGCCATCACAACGTCACTGGCAGAGGCGTCGAGTGTGCCTCACTCGGGAGGTACTCGATGCCGAGTTGGCTTTCAGAGAACGCGCCGACTTTGTGGTTAAAAAAGCTTTGTAACTAGACAAACGAGGTTTTATAAGGATCCTACAATATCCATCATATTATTTAATTGTTACGTGCGCAGTCTGCTAGAGCTATGTGCTGCAGAGTATATAGTTACTGAACGTCTCTGTCTCTCCTTTCTTCTTTGTTTACGATTTCTTAAGAAGGTACCTGCGTCTCCTACAATATATGTTTGTATACGCAGCACGTGTATATATATGTATATATATATATATATATATTATGCATATTGTTAACTTTTTGTTTCTGTTACTGTAACGCAGGTCTGTGCATATTATGTCCAGTTTTTGAAGCTATTAACTCACTATATAAAACTCACGGAATTAGACAGAGAGCTGCACCTGACCGTACAACTGAGCCGAGCTCTAGCGCTCCTCAGCCACACCTACACGTGAATACTTCATTGTGCATATGAATGCGCAAAAAAGTTATTCATACCGGATTTTATCAATATTTCTGATCTTTCTTTTTCATGCCGTTTTAGTTTCTAGTCTTCAATTACAATTAATTATTTTTTTCTATTAATTTTCGTTCGTGATGCGCCTCGGCCAGCTGCTCACCTGCCGCCGAGGTAGAGCGGCGCGTGCGCGCACGCGACGGACACGGGCGCGACGCGCGCGCGCGGCGCCGGCGGCGGCAGCCAGCCCGCCGCGCGCAGCGACTCCGGCGCCGCGCCCTCCAGCGCGCGCTCCGCCGCGCGCCGCGTCATGCCCGCGCCCGCGCCCGCGGCGGCGGCGTGGCGGCCGTGGCGCGCCGGCTCCGGCGCGCCCAGCGCGCGCAGCGCGTCCAGCTCGGCCGCCTCGTGCGGGTACTCGAGGTGCAGCGTGACGAGCAGCGGCGACACGGCGCCCGAGTCGAGCGTCTTGCCGCAGCGCCGCTCCAGCGCGCCGCCCGCCGCCCACTTCCAGGCCTCCTTGAGCGGCGTCACCGCGCCTGCGACACGCCGCGCGCCCCCGCGCCGATCACGACACGGCCCAGGGAGCCTCCGCTCCACCGAGCGTCGCTTCACCGATAAGCTCTATACCGCGCGTGCACTATTGCTCACTAACCTTTTCATATTTTACATTTACATGGAAAACAAACAGCTGCTAATTTTGAAAATAAATAGGAGATAAGTTAGTCTTGATAAGTTTTCACTTATGCTATCTAGATTAAAGTTGAGCGGCCCGCGCCCCGCGCCCACACCGGCGCCGGCGGGGGCGCGGGGCGCGGGGCGTGGGGGGAGGTGTAAGAATTATAATACCTACGTACTATAAATATAAATTCAAAATTTATTTTATTTTATTTTATATTTAGACAGAATCCTCATAAAAGTTTTCAAATTCAAATTGTTTGCCAACCTTTTCTTTTTAATTTTCTTTGCTAGCAGTCTCAGTAATAATTATCGTATTTAGGTTTGGTGTTCCAAACATTATATTCAATGTGAATTACAAGACAATTAAAAAAATGTTAAGATACTAATAGATGAATGAATCGCAGCAACACAATGTGGCCGCGGCCACCGCCACTCACCGGCGTCGTAGTGCGTGTGGCGCTCCGCCAGCAGCAGCGAGATGGCCTTCTCGCGGAGCAGCGTCGCCACGGGCGCCGACAGCGCGCACGCGAACGTCGCGCACTCGTACCTGCCATGTGAACAGAGGCTGAGTGGACACTTGGCAGAGCATCAGTGACCTAGTTCTACCGGGGTGATGCTACTGGAAACATTTAAACATGACAGCAAATGTTCTCTGACCGTTTCTTGTCCAGCATTTCCTTGATCATGTCCAGGCAGGGGGGCCACGTCTCCTCCTGCAGGACTCCGATGCAACTGATGCAGACATCTTCTGTCTTCGGTCTCTTGGCGGGAACACTATTCCCTTCTTCTCCTACGTCAGGATCGTTTGTTTCCGGGACTTTAGTATTGTTCTCTGCGCCTGTGTACTGCAAGATGCTTTAAAGTATTAAGAGCCTAATATAAAACCATGACGTTGAAACTACATCTATTGGAAGAGCATTTAAAGAATTGATTAACGTTAAGTAACAATTTTAATCAAGGTTTATATGAACAGATGATGATAGATTACTAAAGTAGTCAATTCAAGCAATACATCATGTAGCAACATGGCAAAATATGAGCTGAACTTAACCGAACTTTATAAAGCTGCGATAAAATTACCGCAGCTTTACTTATATATTAACTTTAGCCTGAAAAATGAGTGCTCTAAGCACTGATATGAATAGGATCATTATGTAGACTATAAAGTACTTACTTTTTGTACAAATTCCTGAGAATGTTCATAAGCAGTGGGGTTTTTCAGTCCTAAATAGCGAAGACAGCAAGCATTGCAACATCCTAAGTCTTTACAAGACTTCACTAAAGCTTTTTGATCCATGTTCTAAAGTTTTAGCTATACAGAAAAATAGAAGAACTTTGCTGTTACAAGCACATTTATTTCTCGTAATGCAAACTGCACTGGGTACAATCAACACCGACGAATATTATTAATGTATTGTAAATTGAAAGCTTGAAACTGTGTAACTCGCAATACAATCACAAAACAAAAATAAATAAACTTAAACGCATAACCTAAAAAAAATTGACACCGCACTTCATCCATTTTGCCAGTGTCTTCTTATTCTTTGATTTTGGTAAATCGAATCGAAATCGAAAATATCGCAAATTATATTTTCAAGAGTCATAAGTTAAATGAGTTGCCTTGTAGCTATAGTTATAGTCAAAGTCCAGGCCGTGTCAGTCAAGTGCAGTCATTGCTTTAGTAAGATAGTGTCGATTTTACTATAAGCTTCGATGGAGTTTTGGAAGCAACACGTAAAATTATGTTTCACTGTATTATATAATTTTTTCACACTCGTGCTTCTAATTCGGCACTTTAGAAAGACTTTTTAAGAAATTTAAGAATTCAAGAATCGCAAGATAATTTTAAGTAATAAGCATTAAATAAAATAATTCCTAGTCGTAACTATGTATGTTTTATTATTAACTTCCAGTGCCTGTGACGTCGCGCCAGGTAATTTATTTATTTAAATTTTTTTGCTTATGCTAAAAAATTGTGAGCTTTTCTATTTTGACCACCAACTGATTATTTATCATTATCCTGGACAAATTATTTTACACGTTAAAGACATGGCCCTAACTATAACTATAGCTAGAAGGCAACATATTTAACTTCTGAAACATAAAAATTTAAAACACTTGACTCTGGCAAAGACTCAAAATGCGACGCCAAAACCAAAGAAGAAAGAAGAGAGTGTTATTATGATATGTCAGTGTCAGAATTTTGGAGTTTCTGACACTGTCATAATATTTTCAATTTATGTAATAATTTAAAAAAATCGAAATTTAATTGAAATATTTTTATATGTTACTGCCCCCGCAACAGATTTAATAAGAAATCTGTGAAATGGGTACAGTGCATGCGAAGGTCAGTCCATATCGATATAATATTATTTTAGGTTATGTTTTCCTTTAGAAATCTACGAGCAAACAAAACCTAAGCCGGGCTAGTTCTGCAACGGTGTCGTTATGTAGTTATTCGTGCCATTTCACGCTACTTTTGATCTAGTTTTATGATTAATGTTTAATAATATTAAGTGAATTATCAAAGTAGACAAAAAGAACAGACTGACAGTATATAAATGTGTAGTGAATTATTTGCTGTGTGAACAGGGTAGATGGATTTTATTCGTTACAGAGCGACAGCGTGGTGGCCGGCGGCGGCGGCGGTGGCGCCGGCCTCTTCGAGTTCGAGGATGGCACGGAACTCGAGGAGCAGCCTATCTCCAAGCCTACCATCCGCCTTAATGGCGTCCGGGTGCGTCTGCATCTCACGTGTGATTAAACTGTCGTCGACACGTATTCGTCACGAGCTTGTGCCGTGCCATGTCGGCTCACACTAGGTCACTCTCGCAAGTTGTCTGGAATGTTACTGTCAGCCTAGAAGAGGAAGTGAATTGGCCGAAGACAAATTCACTGACAAGCAAATAGATCATGTTATTGCCTCTGGGTACAATTAACTAGTAATATGAACATTTTCTTTAACCGTGCTGTACATGGCACAGGCAGGAGGCGTAGGTGAGGCCGCCAGAGCCGAGGCTGTACCACAGGTGGTTACCAATATGTGTTCCCAAACAAAATAAGGGACTAGAAAGAAAGAAAAACATTTTTTTAGAAGACACTAGATACTGCAGCAAATAACCAGACCTACAGACCACACATACAAATAAAAAGATTTAAACAAATTTTAAACATCAGTAAGAGGGTTACCGCTGCAGTGTTAGCTCGGCAATTGTGCCGGGGGTTACTCTGCAGTGCTGACTTTCAAAACTAACAAAGAAACAGTTCAGGCACTATTTAGTGAAGCAGTCTGGAGACCCTCGAGCTAGGCTGCCAGGTGACTGTGCTCCTGCAACTCTGGCGAGCGCCTTCTGTACGCAGTCTTAAAACTACATTTAGATGCAGTACCCCGCTCCCCGCTCCCCCACCCATACGTGCGTATGGGAGTGCGTGATGCTGAGCTAGAGTAGGCGTCGCTCTGTGCGCATGCTTTGGGCTGCTTAAGAGCCGGCGGCTGCCGTGGCGTGTTGCAGGCGCGCGTGGACCGCGTGCACGTGGACGGGCTGGACCGCACCAAGGATGACGTCATCAAGCACACGGTCGACGAGCTGTTCCACGCCACCGACTTCGAGGACGTGATCCTGCGCGCGCACAAGGTACCGGTACCGTCGCCTCGTCCGGGCGTTCGTCTCTTCTGTCAGTGTCAGTCGACGGCTGCACTAACGCCGCAGTAATGTCCGCCAACAGGTGCGGCGCGCGCTCGACTCCATGGGCTGCTTCCGCGACATCGGCGTGTTCATCGACGTGTCGTCCGGCCCCGGCGCCACGCCCGAGGGACTCGAGGCGAGTGTAGCGCCATGCTCTGGAGGTGTATCTCAGTGTATCATGCGAAGTGAAGTTTCTCTTGGACTCGTTGCAGGTGACGTTCCAGGTGAAGGAGCTGTCGCGCGTCGTCGGCGGCGTCAACACCACCGTCAGCGAGAACGAGGGCAACCTGGTGCTCGGTGAGTGCGCGGTCGGTCTGGCGCGGCGGCTCGGCAGGCGGGGCTCGTGCTCCCCGCGCCCCGCCAGACCGACCGAGTAACGCGCGTTTGTCCCGACCAGGCGTGAAGATGCCGAACGTGCTGGGGCGCGGCGAGCGCGTGCAGGCCGAGTACAGCATGGGCTACCGCAGCTCCTCCAACTTCAGCGTGCAGGCCACCAAGCCCTTCCCGCACAAGCCGCTCGTGCCCGTGTGAGTCCGTCGCCGAGTTCCGAGTCCCGGCTGCGCGCGGCGCCCGACTCCGGCGCTAATGGTCCCCGTGTGCGCAGGTTGGCGGCCAGCGTGTACCAGCAGAGCCACGAGTACCCGTATTCCGGCTACCGGCTGCTCGACCGCGGCCTGCTGCTCGACCTCACGTTCCGCACGTCGCCCGCGGTCAGTGCCCGTGCCCCCGAGCGCGCCCCACGCGCCCCATGCACGCGAGCTCGTGCCACTAGTGATAGCCTCGTGTCGCGTGTTGCAGACGGTGCACAGCGTGCAGTGGGAGGGGCTCGTGCGCGACACCTCCGTGCTCAGCAAGAGCACCAGCTTCGCCGTGCGCGAGAGCAGCGGTCAGTACCGGTCCTCGCAGGCGGGAGTATCCGGTGGCAGTTCTCTCATGCACCATATCCACAGGGCCCGGCATGAAGTCCATCCTGCGGCACACGGTGACCGTGGACCGGCGCGACGAGCCCATCTTCCCGACGCGCGGCGCGTGGGTGCAGTTCTGCAGCGAGGTGTGCGGCCTGGGCGGCGGCGTCGCGCACCTGCGCACCGAGCTGCGCGCGCAGCACAACGCGGCGCTGGCGGCGCGCGGCGCCTGCGTGCTGCAGCTGGCCGCCGCCGCGGGGCTGCTGCACGACGTGTTCGGCACCGAGCTGCCCGACCGCCTGTTCCTCGGCGGGCCCACCTCCGTGCGCGGCTTCCGCGCGCGCGGCCTGGGCCCGCACCGCGACAGCCTGGCGGCGGGCGGCCGCGCCTACTGGGCCGCCGGCGTGCACCTGTACGCGCCGCTGCCCTTCCAGACGGCGCGCGCCGCCGCCGGCCTGGGCGGCCTGTTCCGCAGCCACGCGTTCCTGAACGCGGGCTGTCTGGCCGGCGGCGGCGAGCCGCTGTGGCCGGCGCTGGCCGAGGCGCGCCTCACGTGCGGCGCCGGCGTGGCGCTGCGCCTCGGCCGCGTGGCGCGCCTCGAGCTCAACTACTGCGTGCCGCTGCGCGCCGCGCCGCAGGACGTGCGCGCGCCCGGCCTGCAGTTCGGCGTCGGCGCGCACTTCCTGTGACGCCCCGGCTCCCCCGGCTCCCCTGGCTCCCCCGTAAATTGTATGTGACGCGACCCCCGCTGCTCGTTATTTATTGTGTAGTCTTAGTTATTATGTCAGTAAAGAAATATTTCATTGTTTTTGTTTATTTATTTCATGGAATCGAGAATTGAACGCGGACGGACGAAGTAGGTACTTTTCAGATATATTTCATGCCTGACAGATCGTATGTGGCTTCTAACATCATTGGCCTAAAACCATTAAAGACTTACACTGGGCAGAATGCACAAAGAGCGATACGAACAATTATTTAATTTGCCCCTTCGTGCCCAGGCTAAATCCGTAAAGCTATACTGCCTCGTCTTCGGTTCCTGCAAATCATGTCTAACGTATAGTTACAGACAAAGTCAGTCCGTGGCAGTCAAATCCAGTCAGTCGTGCTTCAGTAAAGTAGTGGCGACTACAGACCTTCCTTCCTTCCTTCCTTCAAAAATTACAAATTCTATTGGTCATGAAAATTGAAACATGATTGAACTTGTTAATTTCAAATTAATACTGATGGTGACTTTGGTGGTGAAGATGAAAGGGAACTGCTTCAAATCCTGGCTAAGTCTAGTACCTAGAGGTAATACCGGCTTAGCAAAAATTTCCGAAATTTTAATAAACAGCGACGACAATGATGAGCCCGTGACGGCGGTCACTAGCAACAATGATGTTGAGTGAATGATGTCTATCTGGAGCGATACTATGGCAGTTTGCAGCGACACTGTCGACTTCTACTGACACTTTAATCGCCTCTTCCGATATGACATAGTCTAATCCTGTTAGGTACGAAGAAAATGAGTTCATTTGCCATTCAGATATTGTTAATTATTGTTAAAGGCGAGGTGGCCATTCAGATATTGTTAAAGGCGAGGTGGCCATTCAGATAATATTGTTAATAGCAAAACGTAAAACGCGAAAAACGAACTACAGATGTTTCCTTGGTCAGGAGTGGCCGAACTTTACAGTAGGTAGGTAGGTAGGTAGGTAGGTAGGTAGGTAGGTAGGTAGGTAGGTAGGTAGGTAGGTAGGTAGGTAGGTAGGTAGGTAGGTAGGTAGGTAGGTAGGTAGGTAGGTAGGTAGGTAGGTAGGTAGGTAGATAGGTAGGTAGGTAGGTAGGTAGGTAGGTAGGTAGGTAGGTAGGTAGGTAGGTAGGTAGGTAGGTAGGTAGGTAGGTAGGTAGGTAGGTAGGTAGGTAGGTAGGTAGGTAGGTAGGTAGGTAGGTAGGTAGGTAGGTAGGTAGGTAGGTAGGTAGGTAGGTAGGTAGGTAGGTAGGTAGGTAGGTAGGTAGGTAGGTAGGTAGGTAGGTAGGTAGGTAGGTAGGTAGGTAGGTAGGTAGGTAGGTAGGTAGGTAGGTAGGTAGGTAGGTAGGTAGGTAGGTAGGTAGGTAGGTAGGTAGGTAGGTAGGTAGGTAGGTAGGTAGGTAGGTAGGTAGGTAGGTAGGTAGGTAGGTAGGTAGGTAGGTAGGTAGGTAGGTAGGTAGGTAGGTAGGTAGGTAGGTAGGTAGGTAGGTAGGTAGGTAGGTAGGTAGGTAGGTAGGTAGGTAGGTAGGTAGGTAGGTAGGTAGGTAGGTAGGTAGGTAGGTAGGTAGGTAGGTAGGTAGGTAGGTAGGTAGGTAGGTAGGTAGGTAGGTAGGTAGGTAGGTAGGTAGGTAGGTAGGTAGGTAGGTAGGTAGGTAGGTAGGTAGGTAGGTAGGTAGGTAGGTAGGTAGGTAGGTAGGTAGGTAGGTAGGTAGGTAGGTAGGTAGGTAGGTAGGTAGGTAGGTAGGTAGGTAGGTAGGTAGGTAGGTAGGTAGGTAGGTAGGTAGGTAGGTAGGTAGGTAGGTAGGTAGGTAGGTAGGTAGGTAGGTAGGTAGGTAGGTAGGTAGGTTGGTAGGTAGGTAGGTAGGTAGGTAGGTAGGTAGGTAGGTTGGTAGGTAGGTAGGTAGGTAGGTAGGTAGGTAGTAGGTAGGTAGGTAGGTAGGTAGGTAGGTAGGTAGGTAGGTAGGTAGGTAGGTAGGTAGGTAGGTAGGTAGGTAGGTAGGTAGGTAGGTAGGTAGGTAGGTAGGTAGGTAGGTAGGTAGGTAGGTAGGTAGGTAGGTAGGTAGGTAGGTAGGTAGGTAGGTAGGTAGGTAGGTAGGTAGGTAGGTAGGTAGGTAGGTAGGTAGGTAGGTAGGTAGGTAGGTAGGTAGGTAGGTAGGTAGGTAGGTAGGTAGGTAGGTAGGTAGGTAGGTAGGTAGGTAGGTAGGTAGGTAGGTAGGTAGGTAGGTAGGTAGGTAGGTAGGTAGGTAGGTAGGTAGGTAGGTAGGTAGGTAGGTAGGTAGGTAGGTAGGTAGGTAGGTAGGTAGGTAGGTAGGTAGGTAGGTAGGTAGGTAGGTAGGTAGGTAGGTAGGTAGGTAGGTAGGTAGGTAGGTAGGTAGGTAGGTAGGTAGGTAGGTAGGTAGGTAGGTAGGTAGGTAGGTAGGTAGGTAGGTAGGTAGGTAGGTAGGTAGGTAGGTAGGTAGGTAGGTAGGTAGGTAGGTAGGTAGGTAGGTAGGTAGGTAGGTAGGTTGGTAGGTAGGTAGGTAGGTAGGTAGGTAGGTAGGTAGGTAGGTAGGTAGGTAGGTAGGTAGGTAGGTAGGTAGGTAGGTAGGTAGGTAGGTAGGTAGGTAGGTAGGTAGGTAGGTAGGTAGGTAGGTAGGTAGGTAGGTAGGTAGGTAGGTAGGTAGGTAGGTAGGTAGGTAGGTTGGTAGGTAGGTAGGTAGGTAGGTAGGTAGGTAGGTAGGTAGGTAGGTAGGTAGGTAGGTAGGTAGGTAGGTAGGTAGGTAGGTAGGTAGGTAGGTAGGTTGGTAGGTAGGTAGGTAGGTAGGTAGGTAGGTAGGTAGGTAGGTAGGTAGGTAGGTAGGTAGGTAGGTAGGTAGGTAGGTAGGTAGGTAGGTAGGTAGGTAGGTAGGTAGGTAGGTAGGTAGGTAGGTAGGTAGGTAGGTAGGTAGGT